>CANTUQ010000028.1:0-600000 GCA_947683425.1 Excoecaria cochinchinensis | reverse complement strand
CTAAGCAATGGCAAAACAAGTATTCAAACACTAGTATAACATTAATTATTTACACAACTCTAGAACATCAATACACACTTGTATAAAGTACAAAACATAACTTATACAATACTGGGAAGCCATACAAAGAGAGAGAAGAAAGCATTTCAGGCAAAACAGAACAGGTAGGAGGAGGCTTACAGTTGCGATCGCGACTTGCGTCGCGCTCGCGATAGTAGCCGCAGCGCTACTGGCCAGAAGGGGACTGTCACGACTCGTGTCGTGATGCACGACTCACTACAGAAGAAAAGTGGGCTGGCATGAGTTGTGCTATGGTGCACGACTCGTGCTGGCCACCACTGCTTGGGCACGAGTCATGCCGAGATGCATGACTCGTGCACAAGCCCAGCTGTCGAGCTGTGCACGCCACGCCGAATGGAATTGCCTGCCAAGTGGGCGATCATCCGAGCGGAGCAGTATAGCCAAACGGGGCTCTTTTTCACGACTCATGAAGGACTTCACGTGTCATGAAGAATCTCTTGCTGAGCGGCTCTCATCCGAACGGACAATCTTCATGACTCGTGAAGATTTTCACATGTCATGAAGAGTCTCGTTCCGATCGGCCTGCGAGAAGCTGGAATCAAGCGGCTCTGTCGCGCTCGCAACAAGCATTGCGATTGTGACAGAGTCATGTTACCCAGTTCCTTAGCACAAAAATCATACGTTCAAACTTTCAAACACAAAATTAGACATACCCAACCACTCAATCAAGCATAACCACTTACCTCATCATTGCAAAGCCTTCAAAACATGCTCATAATCAAGTATAAACATAATTTACACAACAATAACATGTAAAAACTTAATATTAACACAATCAAACATAATCCCAGAAATTTATTCAAACCCATACTCATTCACACATTCAAACCATCACAACACTAGCATTTACATCCATATTCACTACCTTACTAGCACATGCATTTATACACACAAAACACTCTAATTTCCAGAATTTAAACAACACAAACCACATGCTCTATCCAAGATGAGAATTAGGGCAATCAACTCACAACTACACATAATTAGAAAATAACTCCAAAACCTGGCAAAAGAAGCTTCAATCCGTCCACTTCAAGATCCCACTTTATCTTTTCCTTTGCTCTCGCTTCTTTCCTCCGATTCTTGCACAAAACCTAGCCAAAATACACACTTAAATCCAACCATACATTAACCCTTCTAAACCAGAAAACAAAGTACACGAAGAAGATGAACTCAACCACTTACCTCTTGAAAAACTCAACTCAAAACTCAGAAATCCTACTCAAAGATTGAAGCACCAACTCATGCAAAGATGAAGAGCAGTAAAAATGAAAAAGAAAGAGAAGAGAGGAATGGGTATTGACCAAGGAAGAGGAAAATACAGCTTCCACGGGAAGCTAATCCTTTTCTTGCCCTCCCTTCCCTCTCTCTTCCTTTTGCATTAATTGCCCAACCACCAAGTCCACATGGCAAGCTCCCATTGGACCAAAGAGTCAACAAACTTGACTTTGCACTTTACTCCCTAAACTTATTTCTTCACTTAGAACTTTAATTAATTCTTCAATTAGGTCCTTAATAATTCAAATTCGCATGTGCATAGTTACCAAAATACCCTTAATTTCCTGACTTAGCGTGCAAATTCTGACTAGGCCCTTTTTGGGTTGTTACAGACACTGTAGTCATCGCTGTATAGGCCTTTTTGATAGTGGCCGGCTCAACTTGGTTAAGGTAGTCGCCATAAGTTGAGCTTGAAGAACTAGTGCCATGGCATCCATTCTTTCCTTAATCATGGTCGACAGTCTTTTTCAAGCTCCTCGAACCTTCTATCTGTCTCTTGGGCAATTAGGGCACGAGTCTCTTCAGTCTGTTGTAAAGAATTGGCCATTTTTAAAAATTTGAATTTCCATTAACTGCTTTTGATCACTAATCCTAACCCCAGATAAAAGGTCCTCTAATTAGGTGACTGTCGGAACCCCAAAACCACTTGGGCAAATGGTCTATAGTGGTTGAAAGATTAAGGAGTTAAAATGATGCATAAATGACATGTAATGCATGATCGTGCTATGCATTGAATAAATTTATGCACAGGATGATATGTACATATGAAAATTGTGTGCGCAGAATAGAATGTACACACACGGAATAAAATGTATGAGTTTTTACTATTTATCTATTTTTGTCAATTAATATTTTTTTTATTTTACGCGCGCATGAATGACACATAATGCGTGGGCATGCTGTGCAATATTCACAACCATATGCAAGCAAGTAGATCCTTCCACCCTTGTCACTCCCACGCTCGAGGTCATGTGATCTCTTTCCTAGGTGGGTTTAATGCATGGGTTAACGGGGAACCCAATGGATGCGTATGGTGCATAGTAAAAAGCCAGCAGCATAACGTCTCTTCGAATGCGCATACATATGAGTTTTAGCTATTATGTATTCAAATAATTCAATCAAATTAAGGCAAACCTACTGAGGCATGAAAGCTTTTGATAGAAGACCACTTAATTCGTTTGATTTTGTTCAATACATGATGGCCCACATCACAAGCATTGTATTACAGTTCATTTCACTTAAGGGAAGTATCTATTGCCATTACATGAGCTTTGGTCAGGGTGATGTTACTTTAGGGCTACCCAAGCATGGTTCCTGCCAATGGGTCTAGCTCATAACGAGTATAATGACCAATCGGGTCTCCATTTGATATACCATGATGGTACAAGGCTTGGGCTGGTGATTATCCTGAGCACTTCCCTACAATGAGTGAAAGTAGGGTTGTGTTTTAGGAATGTACCGGGGTAAAATACGGGTACAAACTAACATAATTCTAAGGCTCTAGCATGATGCAATGCAATTTAGAAGGGAGATGGAATTTTAGTTTCAAAAACTCAATTATACATTTTAACCAAGACACTTTTGGAGCAAAGTCACAAGTCCCCAGCGGAGTCGCCACTGTGAAGTGCGCCGAACCGGGAAGGCCCTCTTATGGCCTACTTTTAGGGCTCGAGGGATTAGTTCTCGTCATTTGATCTTGGGTAACATGAGACATTTTGGAATCCCTACTCAATAGAACATTAGGTAAGTTCATATAGCCTCATGAAACCTTTAGGCACCTTTGAGGTATTTTGGAGTCGCCACCCAATTTACAAGAAATTGGGAAAGGTCATCTAACCTCTATGATCTAAACCAGAGAGTGGTTCGAAACTCCACTCTTATTTATGTCTTGATTAATTATAAATGAGTTTTTAGGTTATAAAATTCCATCTCTCTTCTCACACGATTAATGCAATTTATTTAAAGGCGCAATTCAATCATCGAGAAAAGCGGTAAATGAAAGCTATAAAGAAAAGCAATAAATAAAGCGATAAACACACAAAACAGATCATTACAAAATAGAAATTGGGACAAATATAATCTCCCAAATAAAAAGAAAAGCGAAATAAAATTGCCCCAAAAATAATTAATTACAATGGCCGACAAGATATATAACATAAAGTTAAATAATCAAGCAAAATTAATCAAAAGAGGAGACATACATAAATCGGGATATTTATTTGGTTTGGGAACATTGGTTCTTTTATGCTCATTTAAAGAGGGATCGAAGAGTTATTTCGGCTATTGGCTTGAAAACCGGGATGAGTGATCCAATTTTTTAAAAAATTAACTTTTCGTTTTAATTCATGACATTTTGTATTTTTTGGCTAAAATCGAGGACATTGTTCTTGATTTATTAATAAAAATCTCGGTTTAATCATAAAAATATTGTTGTGCTTTTTTATCTTATGCGCGTATAAAATAAAAATACTTTGTTTAGTAAATAAATACAATTATATAAATAAGGGGTAGGTAAGCTCTCACCCAAGTGATGTATCCTCCTACGCAAGATCACATTTTAAGCCCCAATAAAAAAAAAATAACAATAAAAATATTAACAATTCTAAAATCAACTAAATAATAATGAAAATAAGGAAAATATAGTATGAAATTAACATACATACAAAAGGAATTAAGAAGCCCCACAAAACTAGCCATGCAAACATAACAATGACAATAATAATAATAAAACAACAACAACAACAACAACAATAATAATAATAATAATAATAATAATAATAATAACACTAGTGATATTAATAGTAATGATAATAATAACAATTACAATAATAATAATAACGATAAACAAATAATAATGACAACAACAACAACAACAACAACAACAACAATAATAAAAATAATAATAATAATAATAATAATAATAATAATAATAATAATAATAGTAATAATAATTATAAACCAATGAAATTAAATAAATGAAAATGACAAAGGTAAATAAACATGTAATAGAAAATAATAATATTTAGACATAAAATAAAAAAAATAAATTAAATAAAATAAAATGAGATAGCAAAAATAAATAGATCCAAGAATTTTTACCCTCAGATTTGATAATTTGGAAGCAAGATATCTCAATCTACTTTTTTCTTATCAAGATTCAAAAATAAATTCAAAAAGATTTAACAAAAAAATCAAGAACACAAAACTCAACAAATGGATTTTTGAGGTTTGATGAGAAAACCCAAGCTAAGAAAATTAATTTTCCTTCCTTAAGTTAATCCAACCTCACAAAATATTTTATGGATCTAAGAAAAATCAAGAAAGATGAAGAAAATAAATTTTTCCTCTCAAAAATAGGGTTTTTCTCTCAAGAAAACCCTCTCCAAATTTCCCCCCAAAAAATCCCGATTCCTCTCTCCGAAATGTTCCATTTATACCCCTCATCAAGAAAAAACCTAATTTAATTAAAAAAATACTTTTAAAAATAAAAACACTTAAAAAATGGGTTGAAAACCCAAAAACTGCATTTTTCGGCGAAAAATAGGCTAACAGGCGACTAGAGGCGCGGGCAGGGCCTGCTAGGCATGCCTCAGAGCACAAGCGCTCCCCGCGCGCTGCATGCTGGAGTGACCGCAACCCGCTGAATTATTATTATTTTTTTTAAATAAAACTTTTAAACTATAATTTTTGAACCCCAATTTTTATTTATAATTTTCATTTTTATTTGTAAAATATATATTTTTATTTATTTCCTAAAAGACAATTTTGACAAGGAGACGATCGATCCTCACTTTCTTGCCGACAAATTGGTTTTTATTTTCATCATTGAGTAATCCTGATCTTGGATCGTCTCGAGACCCGATTTCTACAGGAAGGTTCCAATCCGGAGAGACAATCACTGGAGCTAAAATCAGTCTCAGTTTCAATGTGTTAAATGCCTGCAAACACTTGTGAGAGAAATTAGATGCAGCATCTTTGATAAGCAAAATGGATAAAGGCTTAACAATCTTCAAAAAGTCTCTAATGAAACGCCTATACAATCCAGCATGTCCTAAAAAGCTCCTAACTCCTTTTATAGTAGTCGGAGGTGGTAATTTTTCGATGACATCTATTTTTGCCCTGTCCACCTCTATCCCTCTCTCAGAAACCTTGTGCCCCAAAACAATCCCTTGTCTAACCATAAAGTGACACTTTTCCCAATTCAGGACAAGGTTGGTTTCCTCACATCTCCCTAAGACCAACTCAAAATTATCTAGATAGCTATTGAAGTCCTTCCTATAGATGGTGAAATCATCCATAAACACTTCCATGAAATTCTCAATGAACTCATGGAAGACGGCCATCATACACCGCTGAAACGTAGCCGGTGCATTACAAAGACCAAAGGGCATGCACTATAGACGAATGTTCCATAGGGATAAGTAAAAGTGGTCTTTTCTTAGTCCTCTTGGGCAATTGGTATTTGTGGATACCGTGAATAGCCATCTAGAAAGCAATAAAAATTATTGCCCGCTAACCTTTCTAACATCTGATAAATAAAAGGCAAAGGGAAATGGTCTTTTCGGGTTGCGTCATTAAGTCTCCTAAAATCTATACAGACTTTCCACCCCATAACTGTAGGGGTGGGATAAGCTCATTTTGTTCATTTTTAACTACTGTAATCCCCCCTTTCTTTGGGACACAATGTACAGGACTCACCCAGCTACTATCGGAGATAAGATAGATAATACCTGAATCAAGAAGCTTGAGTATCTCTTGCTTTGCTACCTCTTGCATTGCTAGATTGAGTTGTCTTTGTGGTTGAACTATCGGCTTAAAATCTTCTTCCATTAGTATCCGGTGCATACAATAGCTTGGACTGATCCCCTTAAAATCAAAAACCTTCCATCCAATCACCTTCTTATGTTTTGTTAGCACAACAATTAGCAATTCCTCCTCTAAACCTATCAAAGAAGAAGATATAATTATTGGCTTATCATTTCGTTCCAAAAATACATATTTTAAACAAGAGGGTAGAGTTTTGAGTTGAGCCTGTGGCACATCCTTTTGAATCTCTTGAATCTCTTCCCCCTTTCCTTTTTTTTCAACTTCCTTTTCTATGGCAACCACCATCTCTTTCTATTCTCCTTCAACTCAACATCTTCTCTTGAATGCATTAAACATAAGTTTAGCGGATCATCTAACAAGATTTTCTCCTGGATTTCCTCCACACAATCTTGTACTACATCCATAACATAAATGGATTCATCTAGTTCACAAGATGGCTATCTCATCTCCTTGTTCATATCCACTACCAGCTCCTAGTAAGGGTAACTTTCTGACCATGAACATCAATTAATGCTTTTGTGGTGTTTAAAAATGGTCTCCTTACAATTAATGGTACCTTCCTATCCTCTTCCATTTCCATAACCACAAAGTCTATAGGATAAATGAATTTTCCCACTTTCACCAATAAATCCTCTATCACTCCCTTTGGTTTCCCCACCTACCTATCAGCCAGTTGAAGTCTCATACTTGTCTCCTTCAGATCCCCAAGATTTAATTTCCTGCACATTTAGTAAGGCATTAAATTAATAATAGCTCCCAAATCACATAAGGCATTACCAACAAAATGTTCTCCTATTTCACATGGTAAGGTAAAACTACCAGGATCTTTCAATTTGTTAGGGATTTTGTTCATGATTATAGCACTACAATATTTTGTAAGTTGCACAATTCCACACTCTTCTAATTTCTTTTTATTAGAACAAAGTTCTTTCATAAATTTAGCATAGTTGGGCATGTGAGCTAAAGCCTCAGCAAATGGCAAATTAATATGCAATTTCTTGAACATCTCTAAAAATCTAGCTAATTGCACATTTTTCTTCTCTTTTCTAGCTATAGCAGGAAATGACAACCTATTAATATCAAAATCTCCTGTATCAAAATTCACAATATTCTTACCCTTGTCAATGATCGGAGCATCTACTTCTACCTCTACTCTTGGGTTAGAATCACTTACCTTCCGTGTTGGCTCCTCCATAGTTGAAGATAAAGGTAAAGATGACTTACCTTGCTCTTTTCCGGAATTCATCTCCTTACCATTCCGCAATGTAATTACTTTAGCCTCCTGCTTAGGATTTCTATCTACATTGGGAGGAAAAGTGCTCGGTTGCCTACACTACAAGAAAATTAATTTTTAACTGCCAAAATTTAGCGAAGGGATGAAAATCTGGTTGTAAAAATATACCAGTAGCGAAAGGAAATAAATTCGGTCGTTAGTTCTTAAATTTTATTACCGTTTAACGAAGGGCTTAAAATTCGATCGTTGAAACACTGTAAATCCTGTTGTTACTAGTCTAGGAAAATTGGCAGGACTTCTATTAGGTTTACCTCCAAAATAATTATTCATTACTTCATAAAAATCTAACACAAAACTGCCATACCCACACAAAACTAAGATGAAAAAAATCAAAAAATAGCAAACCCGAAAGATGAAAAAATAGCAAAAAATGCAAATCTTTTTCTGATCTTCCAAACCTAAACTAAACCTAGTAGAAATGGCAGTCATAGTAGAAGCAATCGCTTCGTTTATGTCATAGCTGTTTCAATTTTCTTGGGTTTGCAAGATCCAAATTTAATATTTGCTGGTTTAATCAGTCTAGAGCACTGTGCAACTGGTGATTACAGGTGAGAAATTGAAAAAACCTCTTTTAATACTATTTGAATATGTATTAATTTATAATATTCTCATCTTCCCGTCAAATAGGAAAATAGGGCATACCAACTGTTATGTGCAAAATAGAGCTTGTGTCATTTTCTTAATAGTGTTGAGTCATTTAAGTTGTTAGTAGATTTATTTATATGTCCTTATGTCATTTGTAGTGTAGCTGTCATTTGGTCTGGTGTTGTGAATATACTCCGACCTATGCAGTATAATGGGCAGGTAATGATTGAATGAAATTTTCTCTCATCTAAACAGAATTCTCTATTCTTCTCCTCTTTGTCTCTTCCTCCCTCTGTTCTATTCCCTTTCTTTTGGCTACAATATTCTATGGGTACCATTTGGTATCAGAGCATCGATCTTGAGTTCTTGAATCCATTTTTTATCCTCCCTAACATCCAAGCAGACCCACCCATTCCAGTTTATGATAACACCCATTCTCATGATTTGAGGAATATGGAAGAGAGCCTTAGAAGCATTATTATAGAGATGATACAAGAAAATAATAAGAAACAGGAGGATATTCTTAGTGGAATGATGAGTGAATTTAAGGTTTTCCTTACATCCATGATGGCTGCAAATCAAAACCAAAACCCATCCTCTTCTTCAAAACCAGTACAGACAAACCTAGAAAATCCTAATTCCCCAACTTTAACCACCCATAACTCAAACATAATCAACTCTCCCACTAACAATTCAAGTAATCCCGCAGTATGCTCTTTCATTGACCTCACTAAATAGCCTAATCAAACACATTCTCATGGTGGGTACCAGATGGCTACTCGATTTACAAAAATTGAATTCCCAAGGTTTGATGGGAATGACCTTAAAGGCTGGCTTTTTAAGTGTGATAGGTTCTTTAAAATTGACTATACCCAAGTTCATGCCAGAGTTAAGCTAGCTGCCATTCTCATGGAAGGTAGAGCTCTACAATGGCATCAGTTATTTGTAAAGAACAAGAATAAGGCGGATGAGCCCATTTGGGAGGAGTATGTTGAAGCACTGATAGGACGCTATGGTGAAAAGGTGTATGAGGATCCCATGGCTGATCTTAAAGGGCCAGAACAAATCGAATCTCTCCAAGCTTACATGGAGGAATTCGATATTTTATCTCACAAGGTGACTCTCTCAGAGGAGTATTCTTTGAGTTATTTTCTTAGTGGGCTTAAAGATGAGACTAAGATACCCCTCAGAATGTTAGGACCTAAAACACTGCAGCAAGCTTATGCTCTTGCCCGCATGCAGGAATCCTATTTAACTGCAACAAGAACACATAAATCATAATACAACAAAACCCAAACCCAAAATCAAGCACCATACCCTTCGAATAGTAAACCACCATCAATAAACAACAGACAACCATCCTTGTTACCTACTCCCAGCATTACAAAGAAATTCCCTAGCCCTCACACACAGTTCAACAAAAACCCAGTAAGAACAAGGAGATTAACCGATGAAGAAATGAATGAAAAGCGTGCAAAGAACCTCTACTTCTGGTGTGATGAAAAATTTGTACTCAGGCATCAATGTAAAAAGAAACAACTGCACATGGTCATAGTGCAGGATATAACCAAAGTGGATGAGGAAAAGGCTAATGAACAGCTTCAATGGGGTGATGATGAGTGGATCGAAAATGTACAAACTATTTCCTTACATGCAATGAAAGGGGTAGAAGATTTAGCTTACCAGACTATGAAATTAGTGGGAAACTACAAGAGGAAGCCCATCCATATCTTGATTGATTCTAGAAGCACGCACAATTTTCTTGATCAATCTCTTATCAAAAGACTTGGTTGCTCATTACAACCTATTGATCCTGTCCATGTTACTGTAGCCAGTGGTCAGGAAATGTTATGTACCCAAATGTGCGAGCAATTTTCCTAGGAAATGCAGGGATACAAAATTTCATCTGATTTCCTAGTGATGCCTCTGGGTGGCTGTGAAATGGTTTTGGGAATTCAATGGTTAACAACTTTGGGAGACATTCATTGGAACTTCAAGTAGTTTAAAATGTCCTTTTCTATAGATAATAAGCAATATCAGTTGCAGGGTATTACACCACTTCTGTCAGGATCATTTCTCAAAGTAGCATGGCTAAATCATTGTATAAGGGTCCTATCGTTGCTTATGCTGTACAATTAAATAGAATTTCCACCTATCCATCTCCGCATTGGGAGTCAATTGGTCAACCACAAGATGAGGCGGTGAACAATTTTGATCTTACTTAAATATTGATTAAATATGGTTATATTTTTGAGATGTCAAAAGAACTACCACCAAGCAGGATGCATGATCACCGAATTCCACTGGTGGAGGGGTCAAAACCTGTGATTATCAGGCCCTATAAGCACTCATAGATGCAGAAAACTGTGATTGAAAAGATGATTCAAGAATTATTAGCCAGTGGGGTAATTTAGCCGAGTGTCAGCCCTTTTTCATCACCAATAGTCTTGGTAAAAAAGAAGGATGGGACATGGAGAATGTGCATCGACTATAGGGAATTAAACAAATAAACTATCAAAGACAGATTTCCAATTCCTGTAATTGAAGAGCTATTAGATGAATTGCATGGAGCTGCTGTATTTTCAAAGGTTAACCTTAGGTCAGGCTATTATCAGATTCGTATGTATGAGCCTGATGTGCACAAGACTGTATTTAGATCGTATGACGGTCATTATGAATTTAGGGTGATGCCGTTTGGGCTCACTAATGCTCCATCAAAATTTCAGAGTTTGATGAATGACATTTTCAGACCTTACTTAAGGAGATTTGTACTGGTATTCTTTGATCACATTCTTATTTATAGTCTAGATATGCAAACTCATTTGGAACACCTGAAACTTGTTTTTATTAAGCTATACCAGCATCAATTGTTTGCCAAAGAAAGAAAGTGTTCATTTGGGAAGTCCTATGTTGAATATTTGGGACATATTGTTACTAAAGAGGGGGTTTCTACTGATCCTAAGAAAGTTAAAGTGGTAGAAGAATGGCCTGTACCAGTTAATTTAAAGCAGCTCAGAGGGTTTCTTGGACTATCTGGATATTATAGAAGGTTTATAAAGGGTTATGGAGCAATGAGCAAGCCTTTAACTGAGCTTTTGAAAGAGGAAAACTTCAATTGGTCAGTAGCAGCTTAGTTGACTTTCGATAAACTTAAGGAAGCTTTAACCATAACCCTTGTGTTAGCTTTACCTTCACCTGGGAAGTTGTTTGTGATTAAGACCGATGCCAGTCAGGGGAATTGGAGCAGTGCTTATGCAATAATCACATCTAATTGCTTACATTAGCAAGGTTTTATCTCCTAAACATCACTCACTCTCCACTTATGAGAAAGAGTTATTGGCAATTGTATATGCAGTTAGGAAATGGGATCATTATATTGCTCATAGGCATTTTTTGATTAAGACAGACCATCAAATTCTTAAGTACCTATTAGAGCAAAGGATTAGTACAGCTCACTAACAGAGATATATCGCTAAGTTATTTGGTTATGACTTCAAAATATCCTATAGGAAGGGGAAGGAAAACATAGCAGTAGATGCACTCTCAAGGCTTCCAGCTTCTGAGTTGATCGCCTTAACCATCTCAATTCCATCCTATGATATTTTATCAAAAATTGAGAAGAGCTGGGAAAATGATCTAAATATTCAGTCCCTTATTGCAGCTGTATAACAAAGGTAGCTTCACGACAGTCCTTATTCATGGATAGATGGCCTACTGAGGAGAAAGCGGAGGTTAGTGATTGGGAATGACTCTAAAATGAGGGAGAAATTACTCAAGCTAATGCACAATACAACCATTGGGGGTCACTCTGGAATGCAGGCTACATCCAAAAGACTCAAGCTACTTTTCTATTGGAAGGGCATGGAAAGGGATGTCAGGAATCATGTTCGAGCTTGTACCATATGTCAGACATGCAAGCCTGAAAACATCATTACTCCTCGGTTACTTCAACCTCTACCGATTCCTGAGGGGATTTGGACAAATATCAACATGGATTTTGTGGAAGGATTACCAAAATCAAATGGCAAGGATGTAATTTTGGTAATAGTTGATAGATTGAGCAAGTATGCCCATTTCATTGCCTTAAGCCACCCTTATACAACAATGGATGTGGCTCACCTATTTGTTACTCACATATTCAAACTGCATGGGCTGCTAAACTCCATTATTGGTGATAGAGATCCTGTGTTCGTTAGCACTTTTTGGAAGAGCTTTTTAAGTGGCAAGGTATTGAATTGAGGAAATTAACCTCCTATCACCCTCAAACGGATAGATAGGCTAAGATTGTTAATAGGTGTTTAGAAACCTATCTCAGATGCATGACTGGAGATAGTCTTCAACAATGGTTCAAGTGGTCGCCCCTTGCTGAATGGTTGTACAACACCAATTTTCACACAGTGATCCAAACCATCCCATTTGAGGTTGTGTATGGGGTGCCACAACCAATCCACATTCCTTACTTTCCAGGGGATTCCCCAATTGCAATAGTGGACCAATTTTTGCAGGATAGAGAATTTGCTTTGCAATTAATGAAATACCACCTCTCAAGAGCTCAACATCATATGAAACAGCAAGTGGACCATCAAAGAATGGAACAAAGCTTTGAGATTGGTGATTGGGTGTACCTCAAATTGCAGCCATACAGACAATAAAGTGTTGCAAGGAGAGGCAATCATAAGCTATCTCCATTGTATTATGGTCCATATTGTGTAGAAGATAGAATTGGGGAGGTTGCTTAAAAGCTCAAACTGCCACCTGAAGCTAATATCCATCCTGTATTCCATGTCTCACAACTAAAAAAATTTATTTTTGCTGCACCAACATCTTCAACTCAGTTGCCTACTTTAATCTTTTCTCCTTCTACACCAGTTGCCATTTTGGATCGAAAGATGGTCAAGAGGGGGCGTAGTAAAGCCACTAAGGTCTTGATTCAATGGTCAGATAGATCCCCAGAAGAAGCTACATGGGAGTTCCTGTTTGACATCCAGCATAGATTTCCACAAGTCAACCTTGTGGACAAGGTTTTATAAGGGGAGGGGATTGTTATGTGCAAAATAGAGCTTGTGTCATTTTCTTAATAATGTTGAGTCATTTGTGTTGTTAGTAGAGTTATTTATGTGTCCTTATGTCATTCATAGTGTAGTTGTCATTTGGTCTAGTTTTGTGAATATACTCCGGCCTATGCAGTGTATTGGGCATGTAATGATTGAATGAAATTTTCTCTCTTCTAAACAGAATTCTCTCTTCTTCTCCTCTGTGTCTCTTCCTCCCTCTATTCTATTCCATTTCTTTTGGCTACAATATTCTACGGTACCACCAACTCTGAGATGTTTTGAGGATTTATGTTTCTGTTAGGCAAATCGATCACATAAAATAGGTAAGTAATTTGGCTTTATTTTTTTTCTCATTTTTTTGGAAGCTAACCTAGCTAAATTTTTTTGGGTATTTTTTATATTCTAATTTTTTAATTGCAAAATCGTATCTGCTACTTTTCTAGGTTTACATAAATGTCTATATTGATTGAATATTCTCTTTTATTCCTTTTTTTTCTCTATTAATTTGTTTTTCTTATTTATGTTTAAGAAGATATGGTCGTATATGGAGGCTGAGAGCAATGAAAGCTACAATGCAGTACTGTTTGTTTCCAGTTGTTCTATATATGATGAGTTCAGTTAAAGTTTCCTTTTTTCCTCATCATTTCATATAATTTCTATTGTTTGCTTTTTCCCTTATATGTGGGTATTTAACTTAATTTTTGTTAAAAGGAATTTCACAATCTTATGCCTATGTTTTCTGGTTATGCTTAGGAATTTATGATCTATTCAATCCGCTTTGTGGACTTGCTCTAACCACTTTGAAGCCTAGGTATGAGTATAGGGCGAGTATTTATATCTTAGATAGAAAAGGAATAGCGAAAAGATCCTATCATGAGCTCTAAATTTCTCATTCCGATGTTCTTTAGTAATATGTAAATGATATCTGTATCTTCTTGGCCTTCTAAATATATAATTTGTAAATATATGCCATGGGAAGTTATTGAAGGATGAATTTAGCATATTAGGTGTATGAATTCATCTCTTCATATTTATTAAGGACATATACTGTCATAATGAGATAGAAAGTGAATTGTATTTTTATTTACTTTATTAAATCAGTACAAAAAAATAGAATATAAGAAGAAAGAAAAAATATAGTGTAAAGGAAAGAATGGATGAGAGACAGAGAAGTAAAAATTAAGATAAAGAGTGGATAAAGGCGATGGACTGAGGAAAACAACAAAAAGAAGAAACAGAAAAGAAAAAAAAAGGAAAGATAAAACATGAGAAAAGGGGGTAAATTTTTGATCTTGAATCGAATTTCATAAGTCTTTTGAACTATTTTTGATGACATTGCAGAAACCTTTATATAAGCACATTGAAGAAGTGTATGTAAAATCATGTCTACATAAACTGTCCAAATTTAACCCTAAAAGTAAAATATTTTTGCTGAAATCTAGTATAGTCGTATCGATTTTTCAAAATGATGCAAAAAATAAAGTTTACCTATTGACTAGGCCAGCTGCACTGAAATGTTGCTGAGGTACTTTTCTGGTTTCTAGTATTCCTTGGGAGTTTTGCACTGTCTTAGCAAGTGCAATCAATTTATAGTTTGTAGTTTGTAGGAATTTTTGACTAACGCAGTCCATTTTCAAAAAGTAACCAGGTATAAATAAATTGTTCATGATATTTTCAAGGCTGAATGACTAAAAAAGGCTAAACTTTATTTATTATTTCAATTGATATCCTATTCTTTTAATTTTATTAACTTTGACTTAAAACTATGATTCCTTGATAACAATTGAGCCTATTTAGTTAGGGGAAATAAATATTTGGATATTATAATCTATACTTAGTTACAATTGGCAAAAAAAAAACATATCTATTATTTATTTGTAATAGTTACAATCATAAATTATTCTCTTTTTTATTTCACAAAATTCTTATTTGATAATTAGTCAATAAAAACTAAAATATGTTTTTACAGGGTATAAGTATAAATTCATATCTGCAATCTGATATGAAATACCAATGCCATGCATGTTATATGGGGCAGAGATATGTATTGTTAATTTTTCTTTGTGCTTGAATAATTCTCTGTTTCTATTTTCATTCTTGTTTACTTGGAGACAGATTTGTGATGCAGTTGTTGTGGCAGGACTATTGAATGCCACTCTTGTCATTCAAATTTTTGAATTAAACAGTGTGTGGAAAGATTCCAGGTGAGCATTATTAATCTTGCTGGAGATTGCTATTATTATTCGCAATTTGATTTGGAGATTGTATACATTTTCACTGTTTTTAATTTTGGGTTAATACATAATTTTTTTGATATTTTAATGAAATAGCTATATTCTTACAGTACTGCAAATGGGTTTATACAAGTTCCTCTTTCAATTATGTTATATCTTCTCTAAAAAAGCCAGAGTCAAATTGGGTTTTAACAAGCTATACAGTCAAATGGAATCCTTCCATTTAAATCTCTAGATTGTTTATAGTTATAGTTATTAGTTTTGTCATAAACTGGAAAATGACCATGCTTAAATTGACTAATTTATTTGAAGCTGCTGCTATCATCCTGGTTTGAGGAGAACTTAGGCAAAAAGTTGTGGCTCATGGGCTTTGAAATATACTTCTTTTGGCCTTCTCTCTATCATACCCAGTTAAATTGAGGTGCATCAGCGATTAGTTTTGAAGGATTTCAAGAGATAATGAATTTTAATGGGAGGAATTAAAAAATGTACACTTCACTAGACAAAAATATGGTGTCAAGAAAAGCATAACACTGCATTGCTGTTCTCCATTAATTTGTACTGCTACTATTCATTTTTTTTTCAATGATAGAACATTAAGGGAGACGAGCTATCAAGCTAGAAAGTTTGCAATGATACAAAATCTTATAGAGAGTTTGTATTAAGGCATTTTCCACATGTCGGGAGAGACTGGTAAAATTTTTTGAGCACTGGGTAGGGGTCTTAAATGATAAATTCCCCAATAAAAATTTTTAAAAGCCCCAAAACTAATCAAATTGATTTAATTTAGGCTCGCCACGAGTGGTTACAGGTTTCAAACTGTACGTATATAAATATTTATATGAACATAGAGCATGTATATCTGATTATGAGACTCTCAATTTGGATTTTAAACCATACTGTACTTGTGACATCCCAAAAATTACCCTAGTAGAATTAAGTGTCATTTGTGTAATTGTGTGCATGATAATTAGGGTTTACAGCATTAAATCCCAATTGAAAAGAAATAAAACATTGTAGTAGCTAAAGTGTAAATTGCAAGATTAGTGATAAGTGGAGATTAAATTAGTGTAATGGTGATTAGCTGAACTTAATTGAGAGTTAATTAAAGTTGAGTAAAATGTGAGTGTCTTGGCTGGCCACCTAGCATGAGAGGATTGAGAGGTTGATACCTCATACATGCATGCAAGCATGAAGTGGTTTAGTGGGTTTATTAGCCAAATTGTTTCTTGTATCCAGCCACTCTTGCTCTATCTCTCTATCTTTTCATTATTTTGTCAGCTTCTTCATCTCTTCTTTACTTCATTGTTACCTCTTTCAATTGCATGTTGAGTTTGGGAGTCAATTTGGTTAGTGAAGGGAAGTAGATAGCAAGGTAGAGTTTACTTACTTTATTATCTTTCTTCTACTCCTGCTTTGAGCTTCGTTTGTTAATTTTATTTTGAATGTAAATTGTGCATGTGAGTTGAAGAAGGGAGTAGAGCTGGCAAGGGTAAAGAGAAAGTGCAATAGAAGAGTAAAGGGAGGAGTGCTCCAAGAGGTTAGGGATTGTGTGTGTATTGATGTGTTTAATGTGTGAAAATCATTGTTAATGATATGTGATAGTGTTAGTTGTCTTGAATGAATTAATGAACAAGTGTGTAATGGTTATTGAAATGAAACTAGTGATATTGAAATGTAGTGAGTAGTGAAGATATTGCCATGATATGTTGCTATGTGTGATCTTGAATTTGTACGGATGATCATTCTAAAGTTGTATAATGAAGTGTTGAAAGGTTCATATGAGAGTTTAATTGTGTGTTATGGCATGTAAATGAAGAGGTAAGTATGCTTGTGTAGTGAAAAAGGGTTGCCAAAGCAAGAGAATGCAAGAATGCAAAGTGTAAGAAAAAGCACAGCTATGTCTTGGTAAAACACAGTTGTGCAATGGAAATTTAGCATGAGTCACGGCGATAACCAAAGTGGTTGTGACCGTGAGGTGTCAAAATGAGCATTCTATTTTGTGTTGAGTGTATGTTACGGTGGCAACCAGACTGGTTGTGACCCTGACCTACCCCAGAAATGCATTATGTCCGTGAGTTGGTGATATGTCACGGTGGCAACCAAAGTGGTTGTGGCCGTGACCTACCACAAACTACATTATGTTTTGGGATTTCAGTATATCACGGTGACAACCAAGTTGGTTGTGACCGTAAGCCCTCTATATTGGCAATGCAACCCTATTGTATTTGGATGTGCATTTGATGAAACTATATCCATGATTGAGGACCTTATTGTATGAGCATTATATCAATGTTAAATGAAGTTTATATGCATACAACTAAGATGACTATGCGAATTAGAGATGCATGATAGCCTAACTAAGCTTGAGTGCATCATTATGCGAATATACCTCTATGCGAATTATAGATGCATGATTAGCCTAACTAAGCTTGATTGCATCATTATGCGAAATAAATTACATATGAGGTAAGTTAACTCATGTGTAACACCCCAACCCATACGTAGGCAAACCTATCCGCAAGGGAGTAGGAACCCGTACAAGTAGGTGTGTTACCGAACAGAAGCGATACAAAGCGTATAAAAATATGGAAGAATTTAAAACTTGAGACGTAAAACTGAACATACATACTTCACCAATGCACGTACACCAAGTAGAAACATACAGATATGTAAGTTTACCACCATGCAACAGAAGTTACAGACAGATGATAAAATAGAGGAAATTCTTAATAACAAATATTTACATCGCCCAAAATATTACTTCAGTCTCTTTACATATTATTACAAATACGTATTACACAGCCATACAAAAAAAAATCCCAATTATACAAGCTGAACAAAATACAAAACTTCTAGCTCCTATGTGGCCGACCCTTGTAGATGCGTGACTCGAACCGAACCAAACCTGCCACCTGCACGGGGAAAAGAACCCGTGCTAAGCGATAACGCTTAGTGGGGAAACACACAAGAAATATGGGCGGCCATTAACAATGGTCGCCAAGGCATAATACACGAAAAAAAGCATATGCGGACATTCATAACACATATAATATTATACTTACATATAAAAGTCATGCATTTAACAGATCTTATCCACATTCATATATAATCTTCCAATAGTCAATGTGAAATCTGGAAATAACTAGTTCACATGCTAATCCATAATAGTTAACAGTATAAAATCACATTTGTAAACATACTAATTCACATATTTATAACCAAAATTGATTATATTCAAACACAGTCATAATACGATATATATGAATAATCGCACATAATAGGCATGTTTGAGTCACATTTAACCCAATCATAGATTCATAATCACCTTCGAATTCACAACTGGTTCACATGACAGAAATCTTACACATTCGGATATCATATTCTCATATTCATATCAGATAAAGCAAACGAAATACCTGCTAACTCAAAATAGTGGATAACGAGTAACAAACTGTACCTTACGGGTACAAATTGCAAAGCATTATCACTTTCGACATTTCAAAAACATTTCACTGAATAGGACCTTAAACAAGATCCATACACATACACATAATAGGGTTCGCGAGGAACCATTCGGGGACCTGATAGGGGCCCAAATCGTTCAAAGGGCGCTGCAGCTACACTTATATAGACTCTATTAGGCATGCCTAACTATCAACTTACTTGACTCTAGCAGGTCATGCATCATTCAATTCATGTGTCAAATCAGACAGTATATAAACATCCTCATACATAATCTAGAGTATAGTAGGCATATAAAGAAATTAACAACATCAACTATGCATCATATTATTCCTATTACGAAGCATACAATATAATTCCCTCAACATACTTTAGCACTATTCAATGTTTTAAAACTTATCAGAATCAAATATAGAAACATTATCATGCCAATCATTAACTGAACATTCAAATTTTACTTTTAACAACTAACCATTCTTTACAAAAAAAGAGTAGGTCACAGTCACAACCAGATTGGTTGTCACCGTGATATACCAAAACTCTTGGCAGAAAGCAAACTTGGGATATCTCACGGTGGTCACCCATTAGGTTGTCACCGTGACATACCCACACTCCCAAAACAGAATGCACTTATGGGTACCTCATGGTGGTAACCCATCAGGTTGTCACCGTGACATACCCACTGCCCAGAATAAATTGTTATTCCACACACACCTTATCATATCATTCATACAAACTATTGGAACATTTATATAAATACTTACTTACCCGGTTTGACGCATTATGGCCTCCATTAGAAAGAGGAATTCATAAGCTAAAAGCATTAAAGCACATTTACCATTATCAATATATATAATCACTTAAATATCCACATGGACCATAATAGCATCATAGATATCTTGCATACTAATACATTTTATTAACATTTATTATCAATGCATGCATCATATAAAATTGTTAGGCAATAACTTCAATCACACATTCACTACTCATATCATATATATATATATTTCATTAAGCAAGTTCATTTCATGTGACGTCTTTCATGATTATTTAACTTAGATCTAAAGTCATACCTATGCATACTTGTTCATATCGTACACGTTTATATAGATTAAAGTATTATAATGTTCAATAATGTCATTAAACTTGACTTGATTCTAATACATACAATTACACCTCATTTCTTCATTAATTTGCTATTAATCTTAATCCTAAGCATGTTTATTTCCCAAGGGATAACTATTATTATACTCATTTAATAGTCCTAAACATACATCGGATGGATCTTAGAAAGTTCGGGTGCAAAACGGGTTCAATTCGGGAATAAAAACACCTAAATTGATCAAGACAGAAGGGGTCACGGTGGTAATCAATTTTGTTACCACCGTGAGGTCCAAACTAAGAATTCTGCCCAGGAGTTTCATATGTCACGGTGGTAATGAATTTGGTTACCACCGTGACCTACAAAAAATTTGCAAAACAGAAGCTGGAAATCAGGACTGCTTCACAACTCATTTTTGTTCAGCCTAAACGGACATCTAAACGGCATTTTTAGGCAAACCTTCCTTCTTAACATTTGTTCTAGAGGATGTTAAATTTCAAATGCAACAAATGTCAGATTAATTGGACACCTAAAACTCCAGATATAAGCAAAATAACCTATACTGCTCCCCTAAACCCGGACAGAGAAGATAACTCTAAATTGTAACCACTTTTGGGACACTTAGAGTTAAAATTAGCTCAAACCTACTTTTAACACATTTGAAGGAATATGTCTTAGCTTTCCAACGTCACTAATTTCATACCATTTCAAGTTCCACAACTCCCAAAATAGCTTAATAACCGAAGAACGGTCTAGTGCATTCTAACCCAGTTTTCACCCAAAAACCTATTCACATGCACCAATGAATCATTTGAGCCAACACTCACTACCATCATCATAATCATCAATAACACGTTCAAGAAACGTATTTTACACATAAATATACTAAAATTCATATACATAAAAGAGAGTTTCCCAAACCTCTATGAAGCATAACCCATTATCCTCTTCAAGCTTTAATCTTCTTTTTTCCTTTACTTTGCTTGTTCTTATCATCAATCACTTGCACAAACAAACCCACAATTCTTAATCCAAACCATAACTTAAACAAAACTAGAAGATGAAAGAGAACTCAAATGCAGGAACCCTAAAAACCCCAACTTACCTCTTCAATCTTACTTCCCAAACTCCACCAAATCAACTCTAACTCACTCAAAACCAAGAGATTGAGCACGGAAAGGGAAGAAAAGGAAAAGAAAATGGAGGATAGGGAGGATGATAGGGCAAAAACGTGGCCTCCTCTCCCTTTCACTTTGTCTTTCTTCACACTAAATGCACACCTACCAAAAGCACTTGTCCACTTCCTATAGGCTCACATGTCAATCTTACAAGCCCACTTTGACTTACTCATACATGCACCATACACCAACCACACACAAGCTCCTCTTACAATAATATCTTCATGGTACCAAACCTAAGTCACACCCTAACACTTCCTTATAGTCCACTTTTCATCCAAGGCACCATGCTCATAAACCACACAATAAAATCTCTTAGCCCACATACATCCTACTACCATACACTACAAGCACACCATAATAATTCCTTCACTTAACTTATTTAATTAATTTCTTAGCAAATAAATTCTTATTATCCATATTACTCATGTACAGATTACCGAATTACCCTCACTCACTCCGACTGAGCAAGGATATTCCGACTAGGCCCAGTTTGGGGTGTGACAAATCTTCCCTCGTAAAAGAATTTCGTCCTCGAAATTCACTTACACCGAAAATAATTCCCAGCATTACATTCCATGTCACCAACAAACTCATACATTTCACTCTCAAACTACTCACTCGCTTACACTTATCGCCATCGTTACACTCTTAAATCACTTTCTTATACTCGAATTAAACACATTCATCAGAACAATCATTACTCAAATGCCCGACTAAAATCAAAACCCAAACACTTTACACATAAACCAACTAACTTTCGCCGATTGCTACATAAATCCTTCACTACTTAAAAGATGTCCGTCATACTTACGTTTCTCTTTACCATTAACACTCCTATCAAACTCTAAAATCCTTTTTACCTTCATTTGTATAAGATCCCGAAATACTCTTTCTGCTCAATCTTTAACCAAACACAGAACACTTTCCTAAACGATTGCTGAGCGCGTCATTTTTACCCTTAATCTTAATATCAAATAGTACATATACACCATGTCAGCTTTCTCTAAATCAAAACACGTATGCAAATGCTTATCATGTATTGTCAAAGGGATGATGATGCAATGTGATTGAGATGATTCGTGTATGCAGAGTGATGCAATGGATGCTATAATGATGCACTTTGTCCCATCCACATGATTCCATATGCTTTCATTCGAACACTTTTCTGGAGATAGCTGACAGGCGTATAAAGTACTACCAAAACCTTACAAAATCCAAATACTCATCCACTTACTCGACACCTTTCTTTACTGAGGTACACTCTGAACAAAACCTTGAGAAATCCTAGGAGCAGTCAGCCTATCCAAAATCCGAATAAATCCTTGCACTAATGTTCTATCATTAGAAACAGGACCGGAATTTCAACCAAAGGATGCACAGAAACGAAACACTTTGATCAGCACTAATTGGGTTTACACTTTCTGATACCTCACCCACATCTCATTAAGATCAGACTTCATCTAAACTAGACATAAGACAAGACACATCTGCATTAGGCCACGACACAAAATCGACTTACATACAAGAACGCGACACATAAACGACTAGCATGTAAAGACTCAATATCTAAACAAACAAGAAAACTAGAACCGCCAAACCGGCGCTCTGATACCACTAAATGTAACACCCCAACCCATACGTAGGCAAACCTATCCGCAAGGGAGTAGGAAGTCGTACAAGTAGGTGTGTTACCGAAGAGAAGCGATACAAAGCGTATAAAAATATGGAAGAATTTAAAACTTGAGAAGTAAAACTGAACATACATACTTCACCAATGCACGTACACCAAGCAGAAACATACAGATATGTAAGTTTACCACCATGCAACAGAAGTTACAGACAGACGATAAAATAGAGGAACTTCTTAATAACAAATATTTACATCGCCCAAAATATTACTTCAGTCTCTTTACATATTATTACAAATACGTATTACACAGCCATAAAAAAAAAATCCCAATTATACAAGCTGAACAAAATACAAAACTTCTAGCTCCTATGTAGCCGACCCTTGCAGATGCGTGACTCGAACCGAACCAAACCTGCCACCTGAACAGGGAAAAGAACCTGTGCTAAGCGATAACGTTTAGTGGGGAAACACACAAGAAATATGGGCGGCCATTAACAATGGTCGCCAAGGCATAATACACGAAAGAAAGCATATGCGGACATTCATAACACATATAATATTATACTTACATATAAAAGTCGTGCATTTAACAGATCTTATCCACATTCATATATAATCTTCCAATAGTCAATGTGAAATCTGCAAATAACTAGTTCACATGCTAATTCATAATAGTTAACAGTATAAAATCACATTTGTAAACATACTAATTCACATACTTATAACCACAATTGATTATATTCAAACATAGTCATAATACGATATATATGAATAATCGCACATAATAGGCATGTTTGAGTCACATTTAACCCAATCAGAGATTCATAATCACCTTCGAATTCACAACTGGTTCACATGACAGAAATCTTACACATTCGGATATCATATTCTCATATTCATATCAGATAAAGCAAACGAAATACCTGCTGACTCAAAATAGTGGATAACGAGTAACAAATTGTACCTTACGGGTACAAATTGCAAAGCATTATCACTTTCCACATTTCAAAAACATTTCACTGAACAGGACCTTAAACAAGATCCATACACATACACATAATAGGGTTCGCGAGGAAGCATTCGGGGACCTGATTGGGGTCCAAATCGTTCAAAGGGCGCTGCAGCTACACTTATATAGACTCTATTAGGCATGCCTAACTATCCACTTACTTGACTCTAGCAGGTCATGCATCATTCAATTCATATGTCAAATCAGACAGTATATAAATATCCTCATACGTAATCCAGAGTATAGTAGGCATATAAAGAAATTAACAACATCAACTATGCATCATATTATTCCTATTACGAAGCATACAATATAATTCCCTCAACATACTTTAGCACTATTCAATGTTTTAAAACTTATCAGAATCAAATATAGAAACATTATCATGCCAATCATTAACTGAACATTCAAATTTTACTTTTAACAACTAACCATTCTTTAGAAAAACAGAGTAGGTCACGGTCACAACCAGATTGGTTGTCACCGTGACATACCAAAACTCTCGGCAGAAAGCAAACTTGGGATATCTCACGGTGGTAACCCATTAGGTTGTCACCGTGACATACCCACACTCCCAAAACAGAATGCACTTCTGGGTACCTCACGGTGGTAATCTATCAGGTTGTCACCGTGACATACCCACTGCCCAGAATAAATTGTTATTCCACACACACTTTATCATATCATTCATACCAACTCTTTGAACAATTATATAAATACTTACTTACCCGGTTTGATGCATTATAGCCTCCATTAGAAAGAGGAATTCATAAGCTAAAAGCAGTAAAGCACATTTACCATTATCAATATATATAATCACTTAAATATCCACATGGACCAAAATAGCATCATAGATATCTTGCATACTAATACATTCTATTAACATTTATTATCAATGCATGCATCATATAATATTGTTAGGCAATTACTTCAATCACACATTCACTACTCATATCATATATATATATATTTTATTAAGCAAGTTCATTTCATGTGATGTCTTTCATGAGTATTTAACTTAGATCTTAAGTCATACCAATGCATACTTTTTCATATCATACACGTTTATATAGATTAAAGTATTATAATGTTCAATAATGTCATTAAACTTGACTTGATTCTAATACATACAATTACACCTCATTTCTTCATTAGTTTGCTATTAATCTTAATCCTAATCATGTTTATTTCCCAAGGGATAACTATTATTATACTCATTTAATAGTCCTAAACATACATCGGATGGATCCTAGAAAGTTCTGGTGCAAAACGGGTTCAATTCGGGAAGAAAAACACCTAAATTGGTCAAGACAGAAGGGGTCACGGTGGTAATCAATTTGGTTACTACCATGAGGTCCAAACTAAGCATTCTGTCCAGGATTTTCATATGTCACGGTGGTAATGAATTTGGTTACCACCGTGACCTACCAATAATTTGCAAAACAGAAGCTGGAAATCAGGACTGCTTCACAACTCATTTTTGTTCAGCCTAAACGGACATCTAAACGACATTTTTAGGCAAACCTTCCTTCTTAACATTTGTTCTCTAGGATGTTAAACGCAACAAATTTCAGATTATTTGGCCACCTAAAACTCCAGATATAAGCAAAATAACCTATATTGCTCCCCTAAACCCGGACAGAGAAGATAGCTCTAAATTTTAACCACTTTTGGGACAGTTAGAGTTAAAATTAGCTCAAACTTATTTCTAATACATTTGTAGGAATATGTCTTAGCTTTCCAACGTCACTGATATCATACCATTTGGAGTTCCATAACTCCCAAAATAGCTTAATTAACGAAGAACGGTCCAGTGCATTCTAACCCAGTTTTCACCCAAAAACCTATTCACATGCACCAATCATTTGAGACAACACTCACTACCATCATCATAATCATCAATAACACGTTCAAGAAACTTATTTTACACATAAATATACTAAAATTCATATACATAAAAGAGAGTTTCCCAAACCTCTATGAAGCATAACCCACTATCCTCTTCAAGCTTTAATCTTCTTTTTTCCTTTACTTTGCTTCTTCTTATCATCAATCACTTGCACAAACAAACCCACAATTCTTAATCCAAACCATAACTTAAACAAAACTAGAAGAAGAAAGAGAACTCAAACGCAGGAACCCTAAAAATCCCAACTTAACTCTTCAATCTTACTTCCCAAACTCCACCTAATCAACTCTAACTCACTCAAAAATAAGAGATTGAGCACGGAAAGGGAAGAAAAGGAAAAGAAAATGGAGGATAAGGAGGATGAGAGGGCAAAAATGTGGACTCCTCTCCCTTTCACTTTGTTTTTCTTCACACTAAATGCACACCTACCAAAACCACTTGTCCATTTCCTATAGGCTCACATGTCAATGTTACAAGCCCACTTTGACTTACTCATACATGCACCATACACCAACCACACACAAGCTCCTCTTACAATAATATCTTCATGGTACCAAACCTAAGTCACACCCTAACATTATCTTATAATCCACTTTTTATCCAATGCACCATGCTCATAAACCACACAATAAAATCTCTTCGCCCACATACATCCTACTACCATACACTACAAGCACACCATAATAATTCCTTCATTTAACTTATGTAACTAATTTCTTAGCAAATAAATCCTTATTAACCGTATTACTCATGTACAGATTACCGAATTACCCTCACTCACTCCGACCGAGCAAGCATATTCCGACTAGGCCCAGTTTGGGGTGTGACAAATCTTCACTCGTAAAAGAATTTCGTCCTCGAAATTCACTTACACCGAAAAGAATTCCCAGCATTACGTTTCATCTCACCAACAAACTCATACATTTGACTCTCAAACTACTCACTCGCTTACACTTATTGCCATCGTTACACTCTTAAATCACTTTCTTATACTCGAATCAAACACATTCATCAGAACAATCATTACTCAAATGCCCGACTAAAATCAAAACCCAAACACTTTACACATAAACCAACTAACTTTCGCCGATTGCTACATAAATCCTTCACTACTTAAAAGATGTCTGTTATACTTACGTTTCTCTTTACCATTAACACTCCTATCAAACTCTAAAATCCTTCTTACCTTCATTTGTATAAGATCCCGAAATACTCTTTATGCTCAATATATAACCAAACACAGAACACTTTCCTAAACGGTTGCTGAGCGCGTCATTTTTACCCTTAATCTTAATATTAAATAGTACATATACACCCTGTCAGCTTTCTCTAAATCAAAACACGTATGCAAATGTGATTTATCATATATTGTCAAAGGGATGATGATGCAATGTGATTGAGATGATTTGTGTATGCAGAGTGATGCAATGGATGCTATAATGATGCACTTTGTCCCATCCCCAAGATTCCATATGCTTTCATTCGAACACTTTTCTGGAGATAGCTGATAGGCGTATAAAGTACTACCAAAACCTTACAAAATCAAAATACTCATCCACTTACTCTACACCTTTCTTTACTGAGGTACACTCTGAACAAAACCTTGAGAAATCCTAGGAGCAGTTAGCCTATCCAAAATCCGAATCAATCCTTGCACTAATGTTCTATCATTAGAAGCAGGACCGAAATTCCAACAAGAGGATTCACAGAAACGAAACACTTTGATCAGCACTAATTGGGTTCACACTTTCTGATACCTCACCCACATCTTATTAAGATCAGACTTCATCTAAACTAGACATAAGACAAGACACATCTGCATTAGGCCATGACACAAAACCGACTTACATACTAGAACGCGACACATAACCGACTAGCACGTAAAGACTCAATATCTAAATAAACAAGACAACCAGAAAGCCAAACTGGCGCTCTGATACCACTAAATGTAACACCCTAACCCATACGTAGGCAAACCTATCCGCAAGGGAGTAGGAAGCCGTACAAGTAGGTGTGTTACTGAACAGAAGCGATACAAAGCGTATAAAAATATGGAAGAATTTAAAACTTGAGAAGTAAAACTGAACATACATACTTCACCAATGCATGTACACCAAGCAGAAACATACAGATATGTAAGTTTACCACCATGCAACAGAAGATACAGACAGACGATAAAATAGTGGAAATTCTTAATAACAAATATTTACATCGCCCAAAATATTACTTCAGTCTCTTTACATATTATTACAAATATGTATTACACAGCCATACAAAAAAAATCCCAATTATACAAGCTGAACAAAATACAAAACTTCTAGCTCCTATGTGGCCGACCCTTGTAGATGCGTGACTCGAACAGAACCAAACCTGCCACCTGCATGGGGAAAAGAACCCGTGCTAAGCGATAACGCTTAGTGGGGAACCACACAAGAAATATGGGCGGCTATTAACAATGGTCACCAAGGCATAATACACGAAAAAAAGCATATGCGGACATTTATAACACATATAATATTATACTTACATATAAAAGTCGTGCATTTAACAGATCATATCCACATTCATATATAATCATCCAATAGTCAATGTGAAATCTGCAAATAACTAGTTCACATGCTAATCCATAATAGTTAACAGTATAAAATCACATTTGTAAACATACTAATTCACATACTTATAACCAAAATTGATTATATTCAAACACAGTCATAATACGATATATATGAATAATTGCACATAATAGGCATGTTTGAGTCATATTTAACCCAATCAGAGATTCATAATCACCTTCGAATTCATAACTGGTTCACATGACCGAAATCTTACACATTCGGATATCATATTCTCATATTCATATCAGATAAAGCAAACGAAATACCTGTTGACTCAAAATAGTGGATAACGAGTAACAAACTGTACCTTAAGGGTACAAATTGCAAAGCATTATCACTTTCCACATTTCAAAAACATTTCACTGAACAGGACCTTAAACGAGATCCATACACATACACATAATAGGGTTCGCGAGGAACCATTCGGGGACCTGATCGGGGTCCAAATCATTCAAAGGGCGCTGCAGCTACACTTATATAGACTCTATTAGGCATGCCTAACTATCCACTTACTTGACTCTAGCAGGTCATGCATCATTCAATTCATGTGTCAAATCAGACAGTATATAAATATCCTCATACATAATCCAGAGTATAGTAGGCATATAAAGAAATTAACAACATCAACTATGCATCATATTATTGCTATTACGAAGCATACAATATAATTCCCTCAACATACTTTAGCACTATTCAATGTTTTAAAACTTATCAGAATCAAATATAGAAACATTATCATGCCAATCATTAACTGAACATTCAAATTTTACTTTTAACAACTAACCATTCTTTATAAAAATAGAGTAGGTCACGGTCACACCCAGATTGGTTGTCACCGTGACATACCAAAACTCTCGGCAGAAAGCAAACTTGGGATATCTCACGGTGGTAACCCATTAGGCTGTCACCGTGACATACCCACACTCCCAAAACAGAATGCACTTCTGGGTACCTCACGGTGGTAACCCATCAGGTTGTCACCGTGACATACCCACTGCCCAGAACAAATTGTTATTCCACACACACTTTACCATATCATTCATACCAACTCTTTGAACATTTATATAAATACTTACTTACCCGGTTTGCCGCATTATGGCCTCCATTAGAAAGAGGAATTCATAAGCTAAAAACATTAAAGCACATTTACCATTATCAATATATATAATCACTTAAATATCCACATGGACCATAATAGCATCATAGATATCTTGCATACTAATACATTCTATTAACATTTATTATCAATGCATGCATCATATAATATTGTTAGGCAATTACTTCAATCACACATTCACTACTCATATCATATATATATATTTCATTAAGCAAGTTCATTTCATGTGACGTCTTTCATGAGTATTTAACTTAGATCTTAAGTCATACCTATTCAAACTTGTTCATATCATACACGTTTATATAGATTAAAGTATTATAATGTTCAATAATGTCATTAAACTTGACTTGATTCTAATACATACAATTACACCTCATTTCTTCATTAGTTTGCTATTAATCTTAATCCTAATCATGTTTATTTCCCAAGGGATTACTATTATTATACTCATTTAATAGTCCTAAATATACATCGGATGGATCCTAGAAAGTTCTGGTGCAAAACGGGTTCAATTCGGGAAGAAAAACACCTAAATTGGTCAAGACAGAAGGGGTCATGGTGGTAATCAATTTGGTTGCCACCGTGAGGTCCAAACTAAGCCTTCTGCCCAGGATTTTCATATGTCATGGTGGTAATGAATTTGGTTCCCACCGTGACCTACCAAAAATTTGCAAAACAGAAGCTGGAAATCAGGACTGCTTCACAACTCATTTTTGTTCAGCCTAAACGGACATCTAAACGACATTTTTAAGCAAACCTTCCTTCTTAGCATTTGTTACCTTGGATGTTAAATTTTAAATGCAACAAATTTTAGATTAATTGGACACCTAAATCTCCAGATATAAGCAAAATAACCTATATTGCTCACCTAAGGCCAGAGAAGATAGCTCTACTTTTTGACCACTTTTGGGACACTTAGAGTTAAAATTAGCTCAAACCTATTTCTAACACATTTGTAGGAATATGTCGTAGCTTTTGCAACGTCATTGATTTCATACCATTTGGAGTTCTACAACCCCCAAAACAGCTTAATAACCGAAGAACGGTCCAGTGCATTCTAACCCAGTTTTCACCCAAAAACCCATTCACATGCACCAATGAATCATTTGAGCCAACACTCACTACCATCATCATAATCATCAATAACACGTTCAAGAAACTTATTTTACACTTAAATATACTAAAATTCATATACATAAAAGAGAGTTTTCCAAACCTCTATGAAGCATAACCCACTATCCTCTTCAAGCTTTAATCTTCTCTTTTCCTTTACTTTGCTTCTTCTTATCATCAATCACTTGCACAAACAAACCCACAATTCTTAATCCAAACCATAACTTAAACAATACTAGAAGAAGAAAGAGAACTCAAACGCAGGAACCCTAAAAACCCCAACTTACCTCTTCAATCTTACTTCCCAAACTCCACCAAATCAACTCTAACTCACTCAAAACCAAGAGATTGAGCAAGGAAAGGGAAGAAAAGGAAAAGAAAATGGAGGAGAGGGAGGATGAGAGGGCAAAAACATGGACTCCTCTCCCTTTCACTTTGTCTTTCTTCACACTAAATGCACACCTACCAAAACCACTTGTCCACTTCCTATAGGCTCACATGTCAATATTACAAGTCCACTTTGACTTACTCATACATGCACCAGACACCAACCACACACAAGCTCCTCTTACAATAATATCTTCATGGTACCAAACCTAAGTCACACCCTAACATTATCTTATAATCCACTTTTCATCCAAGGCACCATGCTCATAAACCACACAATAAAATCTCTTAGCCCACATACATCCTACTACCATACACTACAAGCACACCATAATAATTCCTTCACTTAACTTATGTAATTAATTTCTTAGCAAATAAATCCTTATTATCCATATTACTCATGTACAGATTACCGAATTACCCTCACTCACTCCGACCGAGCAAGCATATTCCGACTAGGGCTAGTTTTGGGTGTGACATCATGTGCTTGGATTTTAAGATGTGAATGAGCATTATCATGAGAATGCACCACGTCATGCGAATGAATTTGGTTACGCGAATAATTATAACATGTGAATGAATGATGACGTGAATAAGTTTGTGTAGTGAATGAACAAATATACCTTTAAGCCTATAGTCGGGTCGTTGATAAATAAGCATGCTTATGAAGGGCTAGTGATTTGTGGCTGCTAGTGTGACACTGACGGGTGTCTAGTGATTGATACCGATGGGTATCCAGTGATATAGTATTCAAGACTACGGTCTCTCGTGTTTATTAGATAGTGTACCCATATCCACCTCTAAGACATTACAGGCTATTATTTTAAGATATTAACATGATATCCATAATTGTGTTCTATTTATGTAATGTTAGTGTTGTTCTCTCAATAGTGAATTATTGATATAATGCTAGTGATACCATATTAGTGAAATCAGTGTATTGTTAGTGTAGCTTTTAATGGCATAGTGAAGTGATTATTGATCATGACAAGTGAATAATGCTTATAGCATTTTATAGACACCACATGAGCTTTTGTATACTGGCATGCTAGTGTAATATTGATCAAATGATTTTATATGATATGCCATAGGTGTTAAGCATGTACTTTATTATATAGTGCTTTGCGAATGTTGTGTTAGTGCTTGTTTCTACATCCCCACTAAGCGTTATCGCTTAGCACATAGGTCGTAGATTGGAGTCGCATTTTGGAAGGTTTCTACAGGCCACCATAGGAGCGTTAAGGGTCACTTTTGAGTGTAAAGATTTTGGATTATAAAGCTCCATTTTTGTAATAGTTATTCTTTTTGTACACGTATAGTGTTATAAGTAGCATATTGTAGTGAAGCTTGTAATCTATAATAGCGAACAGTGAATAATTAGTGATGGTGTATAACCTAGTGGAATGCATGACCCGTAGTCAGTAGTGCATGCTAATATGAATAGTGGTGATAACAGGGATTAAATAATGTTAGCTATATGATAATTGTGTGCTTAGTGTCGGGTAGCGCTCCCTTGTCCTTCCAAGGGACATTGGGGCGTTACAAGTTGTGGTATCAGAGCATAGGTTTAGGCGTTTCTGGACCATAGAGTATATGATAGATAGAATTATCATGAGTCTATCTAGAGTGTAGCCATAATGCAGATACTGTATGTTTGTTTTTTAGAGTAATATGGAAAAAGACCCTAGTGAAGAGATAAGAGAGACGATCGAAAGTGTTAACCTGGGTAGGGCAAACCGTAATCCTTTTGTACCTGAGCCTCCACCAGATAGCCGAATCCACCTTTAGTGCAAGAGAACGTAATTTTAGTGCAAGGGTTGATGCAAATGATTGATAGATTGACGGCCCCTAAAGCTCCATTGGACCTGATTAGGAAAAGAGGGGCAGAAGAGTTTAAGGGAACATCAATAGATGAGTCGGATATAGAAAAGTATTGGTTAGAGAAAATAGATCGAATATTGCTAGAAGTGAATTATCTGCAAGAGCTGCGAGTGGAGTGTGCTGTGTCTTTATTGCAAGGGCTAGCATACGATTGGTGGAAATTGGTATTGAGGAATCCGCAGTAGCCTACAAATCTAACTTGGGAATTCTTTGTATAAGAATAAGAGAAGAAGTATATTACTAAAGCTTATCAAGAGGCTAAGTGGAGGGAATTTGTGAGTCTCAAGCAAGGAAACATGAGTGTAGCAAAATATGACAAAGAAATCAGCCATCTCATTAAATATGTGCCAAATGACCTAATGACGGAAGAGTTTAAAGGTTGCCAATTTGAAGAGGGATTAGATGAGATGATTAAAGGGTTATTAGCAGCGACCCGAGACAAGTCGAGTAAGTGAACCAGAGTTTCTGAAGTTGGATTTACAGCTCCATCCAGTAAGGGAAGTATCCCGGAGCCAAGTGAACATTGTGGACGGTCTCATTGGGGTATATGTCGGAAGCTTACCAATGCTTGCTTCAAATGCGGAAGTTCTGAACATATGGTAGCAAGGTGTCCTCAAGCGCAAGAGAATCTGAGCATGCAGTCAAGAAGAGATAGTGTATCAAACCCTACGGGTAAAAGAAGAGGTAGAATCGGGAATAGAACTGGTCAAGCCAGACAGTGATCGGGCATAGCTTCAGAAACAGTAGAAGGACCTAATGTACCGAAGGGAAATGTCACACCCTATTTGCCCCCTAGTAGTATGAGCCATTTGTGTGTGTGCATGCATTGTATGTGTTTTGGCATGTGATAAGGGTATTTTGGGTATAATGCATGTTTGCGAGTTTTGCTAGTATGTGGGTGCATGTACGGTACCAGGGTGTGAATTAGTTGGGTTGCATCTGGGTGTGTTACTCACATGTTTGTAGGATGTGAGTGAGTGAGTTATGTTTGTGTGTTGTACTCACACATTTGTCGGGTGTTATAAGTTGGGGTGGCATTGTGTGTGTGTAGTGCATTATTGTTGGGTGTGAGTTATTAAGACCACCAATATCTTTGTGCCATGTGGAAAGGGGAAGATGCATTATTGAAGAAAGAGAAAGAGAAGAGCATAAATTCTGCTCCCTCATTCCCGTTCTCCCCCTTCTCTTCTCTTTTGCTTTCCCTTCTACTTCCTCTTCCTCTTCCTCATCTTGGCACACTCCTTTTGGGTTGGATTATTGGTGGATCTTGATAATTCTAAGGGGTTATTGGTAAGTTTTGCTGCATTTTTGTTCTTGTTCTTCATCTTTATCTTTTCCATGTTTTCTTGGGTTAGAGTTTAATCTAGGGTTTTTATTTGTGTGCCCTTATTGGGTTGTCGTTTAGTGGAGCCTCCTCGTGATCCCAAAGGGAAGGAGAAGGCGTTGAGAAGTGGCACTAAGTGATTAGGAGCTAAGGAGATTCAGGTTTTGGAGTTTTTGTGATTTGTGCTCTGGGGATGAATTTTCTGGAAATTTGTGGTTTCTTGATGTTCTTTGTAGTTTAAATGTTATGGGTTTTGATTTAGATGAGTTAAGAAGGCATGAATGTGGTTTAATGAACTATATTGTATTCTTGATTGAGATGAATGATGAATAGTGCTGATACTCTAATTGTGTAAATTGGTGTTGTTATTGGCATGATTTATTTAGAATTTGTGGCATAAATGTTGTATTTTATGTTAAAAATGATGGTTTGGTTGCTGGAAATGAGGTAAGTGGAAGTTTGAATTGAGTGTGTGTGATTTGGTGTTGTGAAAGTGAGAATTTCTGCAGATTTCCCAAGTGAGGGCTAGAAATCCCGACTCTGTAGCGAGCGCAACATTATCATGAGGTCGTGATAGAGCTCAGTGATAGCAGCTCTCGCACACATCCGAGCTCGTTGCCGAGCGAAGCAGCAAAGCCTCTATCGCGAGCACGACGTTTGTTGCAAGCGCGATAGAGCGCTAGACTGCCGAGCTGTTTTGGGCGATTCTCTGTCATGAGCGCGACAGATTGGGCTGGCAGCTCACTGTGGCGAGCGTGACGCCTATCACAAGTGCAATAGCGAGTTGTATTTGATCCCCCGTGGGATCGCGACGAACGCCTTGGTCGCGACCTGGGCAAGTTTGCCTCTGTCGCGAGCGCGACAGTGACATCTCCTTGCCCTGTTTTTCCGATTTTGTCTTCTCTTCTAAAATGAATTTCAAATAGTTTCTTCATGAACTTTTACATCTGTATGCTTTGTAATATGCTTGTTTACATGTGCCATTTTACAAATCCTTTATGATAAATGATATGTTATGATTTGGAACCTGAATTGGATTACCCATGACCTGCGAGAGTCAGTCTAGTGCATAGTTAGGCATGCCTAATAGAGTCTTTTAACTGCAACCTTAGTTCCGTTTGGACCCCGATCAGGTCCCCGACTGGTTCCTCGCGAACCTTTATGAATTTTGGATCTTATTTAAGGTCCCTCCGAAAACTTGTTTTGAATGTGATAAAATAAATGGTTTCCCGATTCGTACCCGTAAGGTACTATCTGTATTTGATTCATACCCGTAAGGTACTGTCAGTATACTCGTTATCCACTACTATGAGTCAGCAGGTGTTCTGTTTGCTTTGGTTTGCTTCAATATGATTATCAGAATATGATATCCGAATGAGCATGATAAGTATGAGAAATCAGTTAATATGTATACGAATGTGGATAAGAGCTTTGAATGTATGATATTACTATGCAAGTATGATTATATTTGACATGGGTATCTGCATTTGTCATATCGTATGTGTTATGCTTTGATGACCATTGTGAATGGCCGTCCACTCTGTTGTTGTGTGTTCCCTACTAAGCGTTATCGCTTAGCACGGTGTTTTATCCGTACAGGTGCGGAAGGTGCTGTGTTTTGCGAGAGTCGCCGCCAGTCAAGCCAACACATAAGGGATTAGTGTTAGAGCTATTTTTGTAATAGTTATGGTGATTCTTTTTGTAATAGAACTCTCTTTGTATCAGTATTTTGTAAGCTTCCGCTCTTGTTTATATTGGATATGTAATTATTTTGTTGGCAGTTGATCAGAACATTATTGTAATGATTTTGTTATATTAATGTATGATTAGTTGTTGCTTCTCTAAAGTTTTAATTTTCGCTGTGTTTTCATATGTTTATATTGTACGAATGTTTGCTTTGTATCGATCTATCTGGTGTGACACCCCTGCTCCAACAGCATCTCACTCCTCCTCGGATGGGTTCGTCTATGTATGGGTAGGGGGTGTTACAGTTTTTGGTATCAAAGCCTAGGTTTAGGCTTTTTTGGGTGTTTTGTTGTCATTGTTGTGTATAGACGTCTATATGTCTAGGACTGTGTTGGCTGATGCGGTTGTCTTTGTTAGTTTAGATGGATTCCGATTCTGTTTGAGGGTCACTTGAGGGGTCAGCTGATAGCGTGAATCCTCAAGCTATTGATCCTTCGGTTTCTGTGTTGGCTCAACCTACTAGGGTCCAGCCTGAGGCTGTAGCCATGCCCTTTAAAACTATGCTTAAGCTATCTCAAGACATGACTCGAGTCTTTGAGAGAGTGACTGCCCCTAGAGCTCCTACTGAGAGTATGAGAAGAGTGGGTACAGAAGATTTCTATCGAACGGGTTTAGATGAGTCGAAAGTCGCTGAGAAGTGTATTGATAAGGTAAAACGTGCTTTGAGGGAGGTTCGGTGTCCTCCTGATCAAAAAGTGGAGTGTGCAGTGGCTTTGCTGCAAGGGTCTGCATATGAATGGTGGGAGTTGGTTTGTAGGCATCCTCACTTGCCTGACCCGATTACATGGGAGTTTTTCGAAAGAGAGTTCACGAACAAGTATGTCATTAAGACATATAAGGAAGCATGGTCGGCTCAGTTCTTGAGTTTGAAACAGCGGGCAATGTCTGTGTCCGAGTTTGAGAAGGAGTTTAACCGGTTAGCTAATTATGCACCAGAATGTATTTTGATAGAAGAGTTCCAGTGTAGGCATTTTGAGATAGGATTGAATGAGTCACTGCGAGCGATGTTGATTTCCTTAATGGGTACTCCGGGAGTGGGGTATTACAAGATTGTGCAAGCTGCTGTTAGGGCTGAGAGGTCAGAATCAATGCTAAGAGAGAGGGCTCAGAGGAGGAATCCTTCTCGTTGTGGTTCATCTTCTTCATCCTCAGGTAAAGGTCAAGGAACCCGCAGGATGAATCATCTGCAGGCCCGGCTACGAGAGGCAGAAGATAGGGTTCAGCAGCAGTGTCTAGTTCTGGTAGAAGTTGTAACACCCTGAACTGGCCCTAGAAGAATTACAGAATTTTGTTCAGAAAAGAGTAGGTGTTGAGTGTGAGATTCCTGTCGCGACCGCGATAAGCATCGTGGGCACGACAGAACCCTCCTGCGGAATGTTAACTAAATTAGGATTTTGACATGTGGCAATGTAGGGGATTGACACATGGCATTGTAGGAGTGTGACAAGTGGCAAGAATTTAGCATTTTTACATGAATTAAAGAGGAATATGTGACAAAAGGAAAGGAGACACTTGGCTTAGTCAAAGATAATTGAGAATTAATGAGGTTAGTGGGCATTAATGTGAATAGTAAATATTGGATGAGGATTGACCATCTACTCTTTTCTTTCCTCCCTCACGTTGGTTTTCTGCCATCCTCTTCGTTTGCTTTCTTTTGTTCCTTTCTTCTTCTTTTAGGCTTCCTTCTTGAATAAATCCTTGGATTGGTTTGAAGAGAGTGAGTTAAGGGTTTGACTTGGACCCTTGAGAAGGTAAGTTGGGTTGATTCTTCGATTTGACCTCCTTTTTCTTTCCATATTTCTGTTTTTGATTTAAAGTTAGAAGTATGGATTAAGTGTTTTCTTGGTTGATTTGTGCATGAGAGGCTGTGGACAAGAAGAAAGACAAGGGTAAAGAGCAAATTGGAGCTGAATAGAGAGCAGTGTTTGAGCTACCTAGAGGTTGGGATCGTGTGTGCTTTTATTAATTCATTATATGCTTGAGTAAAGATATGATTAAGTAGAGATATATGCTGAGCTTTGACTAGTTCAACATCTCTTTTAGTGTATATTTGTATATATGTTCATTTTGATTGCTTGCAGTACTTGGATGGTTGTTAATCTATGTGATTGAGTGTAATTTTGATCATGAGCATAATTTTAGAGGGCGGTTGTATGCTAAAATAGGAGTTTATGGCATGTGTGAGTGATAAGACCATGTTGGGTTTTGAAAATAGAGTAAAACAGAGCACTCTGGGAAGGAAAATGCTTCTGTCGCGAGCGCAACATTCATCGCGATCGCTACAGAGACGGATTTCTCTAACTTGTCTCAGCAGATGCACGAGTCACACAAATGAACACAAGTCACACAAATGGACATGAGTCATGCAAATGAACACGAGTCACATGCATGAGCACGAGTCACACACATGAGCACCAGTCACGTAAATGAGCATGAGTCACACAAATGAACACGAGTCACACAGATGAGCACGAGTCACGCAGATGAGCACGAGTCACGCATCAGAACGAGTCGTGCCTTCCTCCCTTTTCTAGCGCGACTTCTGGCTTCTGTCGCGAGCGCGACTTCTTATCGCGATTGAGACAGTAAACCCCTGCCCTATCCTACTTTGCTTCTAAAAATGTTTTCTTCTTGTCTTGCTTTTCATGTTTTTTTCCCTAGTGCATAGTTACACATGTTTAATACCTCCTTTATAATATAATTGGAGTTTTGTATTAATAATTATTGACATGATAGTGTTTCGATTTGTGTTCTCCATAATATCAAGTGTTATGTTAAGAGTCAATGAGTCAGCCTGAAGAGTCAAAGTAGTAGATAGATAAGTATGCTTATAAAGGGTTAGAGTGCAGCTGCTACAGTGACCTTAATTGGTCTAACGACGAATACCCAGAGTATTCATTTTGAGTTAAGTCTCTAGAGTTTGATACTGTTTATCAGAATTTAAAGTAAAGTACCCATATCCACAATTGTTGAAAGTTCAGGCTAATGTATATTTTGGTAGTGTATAAGAGATAAAGTGGAGACTAGTATATGGATATGAGCATGTCATATGTTTATGAACATAGCATGACATGTTATCGATATTGATGCCACAATTGGATTTTATACATGAATGGATGGATGCAGGATGTATTTGTTCACAAGGTTATATGTATGACTATTTGTATATGACATGACTATCAATGTGCTTTTGTTATATCTGTGACTTCATGCGAAGTCTAGTATTTCTGTTTATCCCCACTAAGCGTTATCGCTTAGCATAGGTATTTTTCCCATGTAGGTTTTCAGGATTGGATTAGAGGGTGCACATCTGCAGGTCAAGGCCGCTAGGAGCTCTTATAGAAATCTTTTTGTATTAGATAGAGTTTCTTACATTTTGAGTAACATCATTATGTATATAGGTAGTGTTATATCGACATGTAAATGTTAACTCTTTTGTATATGTACCAAAAATGAATATGTAAAAATTTATAAAGCTTTTGTAATATGTACAGTTTATATGTGTGATATAAGAGAAGTATGTTTGGCCCATAATATTTTCATATTTTTTTTTATTGTTATCGCTTCCGCCTTTGTGCATGCATGTGTACGAGTATGTGTGGGTTTGGCATGTGTAGCAACCCGATATCCTCCCGAGGGGTATTGGGGTGTTACAGAAGTGGTGCTGGTGGTAGGACCGAGTCGATGCCTATGTGCTCTCATTGAAGTAAGCCTCATCGGGGTGAGTGTAGGTGGCTCACAGGTGGGTGTTTCAGATGTGGGAGCACTGAACACTTGTTGGCCAATTGTCCGAGGTTGAATGAGGATTCGGGTGCTCAGAGAGAGGCCAGCAGAGTTGGTTCGAATGCCACGTAAGCTAGTCGTGGTAGAGGTTGAGGCGGTTAACCTAGAGAGGGTGCTGTATCTGAGTCAGTTGAACGTCCTTTGGCAGTGCCAGCTAGAGCTTATGCTGTGAGAGCCAGAGATGAGCAGGATGCGCCAGATGTGATAGCCCGTAAGTTCCTACTCCATAACATTGAATTGTAAGCTCTAATTGACCCTGGTTCCACACACTCATATTTGTACACAGATAAGTTAATTGATAAGTTGCATGAGGTTGATCAGTTAGACTATGAGATATGTGTGACCAGTCCTTTAGGGCATAGTGTCAATGTGAGTAGAGTGTATAGGAATTATCCCCTGCTAGTTGAGGAAGTTGAGTTTCCAGTAGATTTGACTGAGTTGCCTTTTAGAGAGTTTGATATGATTCTTGGTATGGATTGGTTGGGTAAGCATCGGGCTATAGTTGATTGTCATAGGAAGACAATTGTGCTTCGGGATAGAGATTGGTCGTCTGTGTTTGTTAAAGGTTTGGGTGCTAGTTCCTTGAACAATGTGATTTATGCAATGCAAGCTAAGAGGTTCATTAGGAAAAGTTGTGAGGCTTTTTTAGCTGTGGTGTTGGATTCTAAGCGGGATCAAGTTAGGATTGAGGATATTCCTGTTGTCCGAGAGTTTGGAGATATTTCTATGAGCGAGTTGCCTGGTTTTCCTCCTGAGAGAGAAGTGGAGTTGTCCATAGAGATAGTGCCAGATACTTTGCCTATATCGAAAGTACCTTCCCGGATGGCTCCTGTAGAGTTGAGAGAGCTCAAAACTCAGCTACAAGAGCTATTAGATAAGGGATTTTTCGACCCAGCATATCTCCATAGGGACCTTCGGTTTTGTTTGTTAAGAAGAATGATGGTTCTATGAGGATGTGTATCGACTATAGGCAAATCAACAAGGTAATAGTGAAGAATAAGTATCCTTTGCCCAGAGTTGAGGATTTGTTCGATCAGCTTAGAGGTGCAGGAGTCTTTCTGAAGATTGATCTTCGGTCGAGTTATTATCAGCTGCGAGTTAAGGACGCAGATGTGGTCAAGACTGCATTTCGGACTAGGTATGGCATCTATGAGTTTTTAGTGATGCCGTTTGGTTTGACCAATGCACCGGCAGCATTCATGGATTTAATGAACCGAGTATTCCGGCCATATCTTGATCGATTTGTAGTTGTATTCATAGATGATATCTTGGTTTATTCCAAGGATGAGAATGAGCATGAGGAGCATCTCCAGTTGGTTTTTCAAGTTTTGAGAGAGCATCGGTTGTTTGCCAAACTTAGTAAGTGCGATTTTTAGCTTCGGGAAGTGTCATTCTTGGGACATGTTGTTTCGGCTAAGGGTATTCAAGTTTATCTATCTAAGATTGAGGTGATTATTGATTGGAAAGTGCCTAGGAATGTCCCAGAAGTGAGGAGTTTCCTTGGTTTGGCGGGTTATTATCGTCGGTTTGTGAAGGGTTTCTCAGTTATTGCTGCTCCGATGACGAGGTTGTTGAGGAAAGGAGTTAAGTTTGAGTAGTTGGATAAATGTCAGGCTTATTTTGAGCAGTTGAAGAAGTTGCTAGTTGAACCTCCTATACTTACTCAACCCATCTCGGGTAAGGAGTTTGTAATGTATAGTGACGCTTCGGGTGTCGGTCTTTGTTGTGTTTTGATGCAAGAGGGAAAGTTTGTGGCTTATGCTTCCCGTCAGTTAAAGCCACATGAGAGGAATTATCTGACGCACAATTTAGAGTTGGCGGCCATGATTTTTGCTTTGAAGATTTGGCGGCATTATCTATATGGGGAGAAGTGTAGGATCTTTACGGACCATAAGAGCTTGAAGTATCTCCTCACGCAGAAGGAGTTGAACATGAGGCAGCACCGTTGGCTAGAGTTATTCAAGGACTACGATTGCATATTGGATTACCACCCGAGTAAGGCCAATGTGGTCGCAGATGCCTTGAGTTGGAAATAAATTTTTGTTTTGTTCGTGAGGCAATTTAAGTGGAGGTTTGATTCGGATGGGGCCTTGGTTGCTCAGTTGAGAGTGAAGCCTACTTTGAGATAGAGGATTGTGGATGCTCAAAAGAATGATGAGAGATTGCAGCGGGTTTTGCGAGAGATTAGTTCTGGTAAGCTGTCAGAGTTCTTGGTTCAGGACGAGGTGTTGATGTATAGAAATCGCTTGTGTGTGCCCCAGTATAATGAGTTAAGGAAACAACTTTTGAGTGAGGCACATGCTACGATTTTCACTATGCATCCCGGTGGTGACAAGATGTATCGGCATATGAAACAGTTCTACTGGTGGTCTGGTATTAAGAGAGATATTGTGGAGTTTCTATCTAACTGCTTGACATGTCAGCAGGTAAAGGCCGAGCATCAAGTTCCCTTCGGGATTGCTCACACCTTTATCTGTTACCAAGTGGAAGTGGGATGATATTGCTATGGATTTTGTATCTAGTTTGCCTTTGACTCCGAAGAAGCATGACTCAGTATAGGTGATAGTGGATCGACTTAAGAAGTCAGGTCATTTTCTGCATATTAGAGTGGATTATCTGATGGATAAGTTAGCCAGTATCTATATGGATGAGGTAGTCAGACTGCATGGAGTGCCATTATCTATAGTGTCAGATCGGGACCCAAGGTTCACTTCGAAGTTTTGGAAAGAATTGCAAAGGGCTTTGGGTACCAAGTTGAATTTCAGTACGGCATTACATCCTCAGACAGATGGTCAATCAGAGCGAGTTATTCAGATCTTAGAGGATATGTTATGGGCTTGTGCATTGGATTTTTTGGGTAATTGGGACAGATATGTGCAGTTGATGGAGTTTGCCTACAATAATAGCTATCAGTCGAGCATCGGTATGTCACCGTATGAGGCTCTGTATGGTCGTTAGTGTAGGACTCCAGTTTGTTGGACCGAGCTATTCGAGCATTCAGCTATTTAGCCAGAGTTGGTTAGAGATACAGAGGAAATATCAGAGTTGTACAGCGAAATTTGAAGGCAGCTAAGGATCGGCAAAAGTCCTATGCTAACCTGAAGAGGAAAGATGTTTAGTTTGAAGTCGGAGATAAAGTTTTCCTTAAAGTTTCTCCTTGGAGAAAAGTGCTTCGGTTTAGTAAGAAAGGCAAGCATAGTCCTCGATTTATTAGACCGTATGAGGTATTAGCTAAGGTTGGTCCGGTAGCCTATAGGTTGGCTTTACCGATAAAGTTGACAAAGTTGCATGATGTTTTCCATGTTTCGATGCTATGTTGGTATAGATCAGATCCTTCACATGTATTGTCGGTTAAAGATGTGCAAGTGCAGCCAAACTTTTCTTATGATGAGGAACCGAAAGCCATCCTAGCTCGAGAGGTGAGACAGTTGAGGAATAAGCAAGTCCCGTTGGCCAAAGTATTATGGAATCATCACGGAGTAGAAGAAGCTACTTGGGAACCAGAGGCATCGATGAAGGCTCAATATCCGCATTTGTTCAGTTCAGGTGAGAATTTCGAGGACAAAATTTTTATTAGTAGGGGAGAATTATCACACCCCGTTTGCCTCCTAGTAGTATGAGCCATTTGTGTGTGTGCATGCATTGTATGTGTTTTGGCATGTGATAAGGGTATTTTGGGTATAATGCATGCTTGCGAGTTTTGTTAGTATGTGGAGCATGTACGGTACTAGGGTATGAAATAGTCGGGTTGCATCTGGGTGTGTTACTCACATGTTTGTAGGATGTGAGTGAGTGAGTTATGTTTGTGTGTTGTACTCACACATTTGTCGGGTGTTATAAGTTGGGGTGGCATTGTGTGTGTGTAGTGTATTGTTGTTGGGTGTGAGTTATTAAGACCACCAATAGCTTTGTGCCATGTGGAAAGGGGAAGATGCATTATTGAAGAAAGAGAAAGAGAAGAGCAGAAATTTTGCTCCCTCATTCCCGTTCTCCCCCTTCTCTTCTCTTTTGCTTTCCCTTCTACTTCCTCTTCCTCTTCCTCATCTTGGCACACTCCTTTTGGGTTGGATTATTGGTGGATCTTGATAATTCTAAGGGGTTATTGGTAAGTTTTGCTGCATTTTTGTTCTTGTTCTTTATCTTCATCTTTTCTATGTTTTCTTGGGTTAGAGTTTAATCTAGGATTTTTGTTTGTGTGCCCTTGTTGGGTTGTTGTTTAGTGGAGCCTCCTCGTTATCCCAAAGGGAAGGAGAAGGCGTCGGGAAGTGGCACTAAGTGATTAGGAGCTAAGGAGATTTAGGTTTCAGAGTTTTTGTGATTTATGCATTTTTGTGATTTGTGCTCTTGGGATGAATTTTCTGGAAATTTGTGGTTTCTTAATGTTCTTTGTAGTTTAAATGTTATGGGTTTTGATTTAGATGAGTTAAGAAAGCATGAATGTGGTTTAATGAACTCTATTGTGTTATTGATTGAGATGAATGATGAATAGTACTAATATTCTAATTATGTAAATTAGTGTTGTTATTGGCATGATTTAATTGGAATTTGTGGCATAAATGTTGTATTATATGTTAGAAATGATGGTTTGGTTGCTGGAAATGAGGTAAGTGGAATTTTGAATTGAGTGTGTGTGATTGGGTGTTGTGAAAGTGAGAATTTCTGCAGATTTCCCGTGTAAGGGCTGGAAGTCCCGACTCTGTCGCGAGGTCACGACAGAGCTCAGTGATAGCAGCTCTCATACACGTCCGAGCTCACTGGCGAGCGAAGCAGCACAGCCTCTGTAACGAGCACGACAGAGCGCTAGGCTACCGAGCGGTTTTGGGCGATTCTCTGTCACGAGCGCGCTCTTTAGCACGAGCACGACAGATTGGGCTGGCAGCTCACTATCACGAGCGCAAAGCCTGTTGCGAGCACGATAGCGAGTTGTATTTGATCCCTAGCGGGATCGCGACGAACGCCGTGGTTGCAACCTGGGCAAGTTTGCCTTTATCGCGAGCGCGATAGTGACCTCTCCTTGCCTTATTTTTCTGGTTTTGTCTTCTCTTCTAAAATGAATTTTAAATAGTTTCTTCATGAACTTTTACGTCTGTATGCAATGTAATATGCTTGCTTACTTATGCCATTTTATGAATCCTTTATGATAAATGATATGTTATGATTTGGAACTTGAATTGGATTACGCATGACCTGCGAGAGTCAGTCTAGTGGATAGTTAATCATGCCTAATAGAGTCTTTTAGCTGTAGCCTCAGTTCCGTTTGGACCCCAATTAGGTCCCCGACTGGTTCCTCGCGAACCATTATAAATTTTGGATCTTGTTGAAGATCCCTCCGAAAACTTGTTTTAAATGTGATAAAATAAATGGTTTCCCGATTCGTACTCGTAAAGTACTGTTAGTATACTCGTTATCCACTACTGTGAGTCAACAGGTATTCTGTTTGCTTTGGCTTGCTTCAATATGATTATCAGAATATGATATCCGAATGAGCATGATAAGTATGAGAAATCAGTTAATATGTATATGAATGTGGATACGAGCTTTTGAATGTATGCTATTATTATGCAAGTATGATTATATCTGACATGGGTATTCGCATTTGTCATATCGTATGTGTTATGCTTTGATGACCATTGTGAATGGCTGTCCACTCTATTGTTGTGTGTTCCCCACTAAGTGTTATCGCTTAGTACAGTGTTTTATCAGTGCAAGTGCGGAAGGTGTTGTGTTTTGGGAGAGTCGCCGCCAGTGAAGCAAACATAGAAGGGATTAGTGTTAGAGTTGTTTTGTTAATAGTTATGATGATTCTTTTTGTAATTGAACTCTCTTTGTATCAGTATTTTGTAAGCTTCCCCTCTTATTTATATTGGATATGTCATTATTTTGTTGGCAGTTGATCAGAACATTATTGTAATGATTTTGTTATATTAATGTATGATCAGTTGTTGCTTCTCTAAAGTTTTAATTTCCGCTGTGTTTTTGTATATTTATATTGTATGAGTCTTTGCTTTGTATCGATCTGTCTGGTGTGACACTCCTGCTCCTACGGCATCTCACTCCTCCCCGGATGGGTTTTCCTATGTATGGGTAGGGGGTGTTATAGGTAAAGTATATGCCATGACTTTGGAAGAAGACAAGAGAGATCAAGATGAGATACCTGGTATGAGTTAAGTTATACTTGTGACTGTTAAAGTTAGTGTCTTGCATAATGCTGTATAGCAAATGGGGTAGAGTTATAACATGTATAGGTTTGGAAAAAAATTTAGCGGACGAAATTTCTTAAGTGGGGGGGAGTTGTGACATCCCAAAAATCACCCTAGTAGAATTAAGTGTCATTAGTGTAATTGTGTGCATGATAATTAGGGTTTACAGCATTGAACTTGATTGAAATATGAAACTAGGGACCCAATTGAAAAGAAATAAAACATTATAGTGGCTGAAGTGTAAATTGCAAGATTAGTGATAAGTGGAGATTAAATTAGTGTAATGGTGATTAGCTGAAGTTAATTAAGAGTTAATTGAAGTTGAGTGGACTCCAAATGTGAGTGTCTTGGCCAGCCACCTAGCATGAGAGGATTGAGAGGTTGATACCTCATACATGCATGCAAGCATGAAGTGGTTTAGGGGGTTTATCAGCCAAATTATTTCTTGTATCCGGCCACTCTTGCTCTCTCTTTATCTTTTCATTGTTTTCCCAGCTTCTTCATCTCTTCTTTACTTCATTGTTACCTCCTTCAATTGCATGTTGAGTTTGGGAGTCAATTTGGTTAGTAAAGGGAAGTAGCTATCAAGGTAGAGTTTACTTACTTGATTATCTTTCTTCTACTCCTTCTTTGAGCTTAGTTGAGTTGTAATTTTATTTTGAATGTAAATTGTGCATGTGAGTTGAAGAAGGGAGTAGAGCTGCCAAGGGTAAAGAGAAAGTGCAATAGCAGAGTAAAGGGAGGAGTGCTCCAAGAGGCTAGGGATTGTGTGTGTATTGATGTGTTTAATGTGTAAAATCATTATTAATGATATGTGATAGTGTTAGTTGGCTTGAATGAATTAATGAACAAGTGTGTAATGGTTATTGAAATGAAACTAGTGATATTGAAATGTAGTGAGTAGTGAAGATATTGCCATGATATATTGTTATGTGTGATCTTGAATTTGTACGGATGAACATGCTAAAGTTGTATAATGAAGTGTTGAAAGGTTGATATGAGAGTTTGATTGTGTGTTATGGCATGTAAATGAAGAGGCAAGCATGCTTGTGTAGTGAAAAAGGGTTGCCAAAGCAAGAGAATGCAAGAATGCGAAGTGTAAGAAAAAGCACAGCTGTGTCTTAGTAAAACACATTTGTGCAATGGAAATTTGGCATGAGTCACGGTGACAACCAAAGTGGTTGTGACCGTGAGGTGTCAAAATGAGCATTCTGTTTTGTGTTGAGTGTATGTCACGGTGGCAACCAGACTAGTTGTGACCGTGACCTACCCCAGAAATGTATTATGTCCGTGAGTTGGTGATATGTCACGGTGGCAACCAAAGTGGTTGTGATTGTGATCGTGACCTGCCACAAACTATATTCTATTTTGGGATTTCATTATGTCGCGGTGACAACCAGGTTGGTTGTGACCGTGACCCCTCTATATTGGCAATGCAACCCTATTGTATTTGGATGTGTATTTGATGAAACTATATCTATGATTGAGGACCTTATTGTATGAGCATTATATCAATGTTAAATGAAGTTTATATGCATACAACTAAGATAACTATGTGAATTAGAGATGCATGATAGCCTAACTAAGCTTGAGTGCATCATTATGCGAATATACCCCTATGCGAATTATAGATGCATGATTAGCCTAACTAATCTTGATTGCATCATTATGCGAAATAAATTACATACGAGGTAAGTTAACTCATGTGCTTGGATTTTAACATGCGAATGAGCATTATCATGAGAATGAACCATGTCATGCGAATGAATTTTGTTACGCGAATAATTATAACATGTGAATGAATGATGACGTGAATAAGTATGTGTAGTGAATGAACAAATATACCTTTAAGCCTGTAGTCGGGTCGTGGATAAATAAGCATGCTTATGAAGGGCTAGTGATTTGCGGCTGCTAGTGTGACACCGACGGGTGTCTAGTGATTGATACCGACGGGTATCCACTGATATAGTGTTCGAGACTTCGATCTCTAGTGTTTATTAAATAGTGTACCCGTATCCACCTCTAAGACATTACAGGCTATTGTTTAAAGATTTTAACATGATATCCATAATTGTGTTCCATTTATGTAATGTTAGTGTTGTTCTCCCAATAGTGAATTATTGATACCATGCTAGTGATACCATGTTAGTGAAATCTGTGTATTGTTAGTGTAGCCTTTATTGGCATAGTGAAGTGATTATTCATCATGGCAAGTGAATAATGCTTATAGCATTTTATAGACATCACATGAGCTTTTGTATATTGGCATGCTAGTGTAATATTGATCTAATGATTTTATATGATATGCCATAGGTGTTAAGCATGTTCTTTATTGTATAGTGCTTTTTGAATGTTGTGTTAGTGCTTGTTTCTACATCCCCACAAAGCATTATCGCTTAGCACGGGTGCTTATCTCCCGTGTAAGTCGTAAATTGGACTCGCATTTTGGAAGGTTTCTGCAGGCCACCATAGGAGAGTGAAGGGTCACTTTTGAGCGTAAAAATTTTGGATTATAAAGCTCCATTTTTGTAATAGTTATTCTTTTTGTACATGTATAGTGTTATAAGTAGCATATTGTAGTGAAGCTTGTAATCTGTAATAGTGAATAGTGAATAATTAGTGATGGTGTATAACCTAGTGGAATGCATGACCCGTAGTTAGTAGTGCATATTAATATGAATAGTGGTGATAATAGGGATTAAATAATGTTAGCTATATGATAATTGCGTGCTTAGTGTCGAGTAGCACTCCTTTGTCCTTCCAAGGGGCATTGGGGCATTACAGTTATGTTTTTTAAAAAATGAATTTTCTGTTTGATTTTGTGCTTTTAAAACTATGTCTATTTATCTATGCTTGTTTTATCTGTTAATTGCCTAGAAATTAAATTCAAGTGAAATGATGTTTATAGAACTTGGAAATAGCTTTGCATGTAAACTAATTTATGCGATCGGGAAGTTTCATTTTGGGAAATTATTCAGAATTGTCCAATTGTAATTGTTTCATTTGGCAAGATTTTTAATTTTTTCTCCTTTGACATTGCTAAAACTAATTATGTATTTAGTTTTTGAGGCATGTAGTAGAACGCTCAACGCAATGGTTATTTAGTGTAAAAGCTAGATGTTGCTCAAGGTAATAATAATGCAAGAAAGTACTTAAGGAATTCTGTGAGAAGTCTCTAAGAATAATCTTAAGGATTGGTAGTGGATAGTTGGAACTTGACAACATTTGTAGGAATAAGGGCTTCTGAAATGACATTTGAGATGCACGGGAAATTTGTTATTAGGCATGAAAAATACCAGCTTTTGGAGCAGTTTAGGTCTGCTAGACAAGGGCCTAGTATTGATATCATGGGGCTGTTTTTAGGTTTAATTGTGTTATTGATGGAACCTTTCTTGCTGCTTCAAGATTAATTCTTACGTTGTAAAGAACTCTGATATGGCTTTGTGTTTTAATGTCTTGTAGTGTATATACAATGAATGGAAGGGCTTCTTTGGATGGAATTCTGATGTATGAGCTATCTTTGGCAGATCCTAGAGAGAACAAGAATCAACATCATTACGAACGGTGAATTCCTTACTTTTTATTTTTTTTATTGTATTCTTGATACTAATTTCAGCTAATTAACCATGGAATTTGGATCTTATTTAATGTTGACTTTTACATGTTTAAGTAATATTGCATTATTTAATAATAGCATAGATTTTATATTTTTAATTTCTATTTGATACAATAGATATATGAATATTTGCAATCTGATTGCAAACTTTTAGCATCAATATTTTGGAAAACCTACTCTTAGTATAATTTGGGTGTTTTTAGCAATATGTTTTTACTTTTTTTTATAGCCTAAGACTTGAACAACACATTATTTAAGATGTGATGTGTCTACATATTCATTGTGGAATCTAGTTTCTATTAAATGCAATGGCCAAGCTTCTCTGCTAATGTGATCTCTTTTTTCTTTAGAATGAAACATTTTTTTTAAAGAAAGAAATGTGAAAAATTGGAATCTCTATAGTGATTGATTTTTCCATATATGGAGTGAGGTATGTCCTTTCTCAAGTTCAAAAATGTAGTATGCTATTGTTGATGAAGTTGAATGTAGAAAAATATCTTCTATGATTAGCTTTTGTTGGAACTGTATCATAAAATTTTCTGTGCCTTTGTTCTTTTGTTCCTTTTTCCATGATGTGCATTAGACTGACTGAATTGTTGGTCTGCCTGATCATTGCAATCAAGTACAACAATGTAGTATGCTATTGTTCATGAAGTTGAATGCAGAAAAAGATCTTCTATGATTAGCCTTTGTTGGAACTGTATCATGAAATTTTCTGTGCCTCTGTTCTTTTATTCCTTTTTCTATAAAGTGTACTAACTGAATTGCTGGTTTGACTGACCATTGCAATCAAGTACAACAATGTAGTATGCTATTGTTCATGAAGTAGAATGAAGAAAAAGATCTTTTATGATTAGCCTTTGTTGGAACCGGATCATAAAATTTTCTGTGCCTATGTTCTTTTATTCCTTTTTCCATGAAGTGCATCGGACTAACTGTCACACCCCAAATCGGGCCTAGTCGGACTTGGCAAGTTAAGTCGGATAAGTCATGGATATTTCGGTAATTTGTGCATGTGGAATTTGGATGATAAGGACCTAATTGAAAAGATAATTAAAGTTTGTAAGGAAAGAATTGTGCTAGTGAGTGAAGTGTAAGTTTGTCAAAGGATTAAAGAGTAATAAGACAAGATATTTTGGTTGGAGCTGCCATGTGTCTTGGCAGGTGGGCAATTAGTGGGAAAAGAAGAAAAAGAAAAAGAATGAGAGGGAGGAGCAGATCACGTTTTACGTTTTGCTCTCTCCTCTCCTCTTCCTTGCTCTTCTTTTTTTCCCTTTTCCCGTTTCTTGTTCTCCCTTCCTTGGCTGTGTGTGAATTGGTGTCTTGGTAGAGCTTGAAGATTGCTTGAAGAGGTAAGTTGGGGTTAGGGTTTCCTGCATGTTCTTCTTCTTCCTCTTCTCCTGGTTTTCTATTTTGAGTTAGGGTTTTGGAAGGGTAATTTGTGGGTTTTTGTGTTTGTGCAAGCTGTGGGTTGGAAGAGGAAGCTTAAGGGCAAGGAAACGAAGGAGGATTGAAGCTTGAAGTGTGGTTTTGAAGCTAGGATTACAGGTTTGGGATTTGTTTGAGAAATTTGCTTGAATTTTTAACTTACTGTAATTTTTAGGGTTTACGTTCTTGAGAGACTAGGATATGTTTATGCTTGATTTTGGTTGTTTTGATTGCTGAATTAAGTTGTATTTATGCCATTTATATCGTTTGGGAATCTACTAGAAGGTAAGATGGGATTTGTAGTTGTTTGAGTCATTTTTGGAAATGATTTTTGAGTTCTGGGAATTCTGGGAATGGAAAACCGCGATCCTGTTGAATTTCCCATTTTCGGTATGTGCATGTGTGTCGTGACCAGCCAAGTGAGGCCTGTCACTAGTAGTGACTGCAAGTCACGACTCGTGACCAGCCAGAGAGGCCAGACACGAGTAGTGACTGCAAGTCACGACTCGTGACCAGCCAGAGAGGCCAGTCACGAGTAGTGACTGCAAGTCACGACTCGTGACCAGCCAGAGAGGCCAGTCACAAGTGATGACTGCCAGTCACGACTCGTGACCAGGCAGAGAGGCCAGTCACGACTCGTGACCGGCCAATCCTGTGCGTTTGGTCAGTCATCTATGTTTTCGGAAACTTTTACCAAAAATTAATTTTGTACCTCTTCTGAATGGACTTATACTACTGTATGATACATGTCATACTTCTATATGCTCTTATATGGCTTTTCGTTTACTGTGCGCTATATTACCTTGCTTATATGAATGATTATCTTAATTTATTTGCGATTAATAATATGTTATCCATGATAAGTTATATGTGGTATTTTGGAATAAGGTTTGGATTATAGGGATCCTGTTAAACGATTGTTGGATTTAAACTGTATGGTTTGGACTTAGATATGTTAATAGTTGTGATTTATATTGCATGTCGTATTTCGAATGCGAAGGAATTATGAATGCTAAGTTCATGATTGTTCAGTCCCGAGCATGTTATAATAAAATGTAAAATATGTTATGCATATTCTTAATCAGATCCTTCTCTAGGAATAACATGCTATGCTTAAGTGTATATTGTATCATTCCATAATTAAGATTATGCGTCGTTAATCATTGGCATAATATGGTCCCACATTTAATTCTGATATGTTTTAGAATATTGAATAGTTCTAAAGTGTGTTGATTGAATTATAATGCATGCTTCATAATATGAATTGTATGAGGTAAGATTGATATTACGAACATATGTATTCATCTATTAGACTCTGGATTATGCATGATGACCTATATTTGTGTGTGTGTGTGTGTATATATATATATATATATATATATATATATATATATATGTACATATATATATATATATATGTATATATATATATACTTTGTGAATCGACACATGATTTGGATGATGCACGTGGATAGTGTAGACTTATTTATATGCCTATTATACTCAGTATGATGCATGATGAACTATGTCATGTGACTTGAAACATGCTTTCGCTTATGTTTGACCTGCGAGAGTCAGTCTAGTGGATAGTTAGGCATGCCTAATAGAGTTCTGTAGCTGCAGCCATCTGGGCATTTGGACCCTGATCAGGTCCCCTGTGTGGTTCCTCGCGAACCTTTAATGTGTTTGGATCTTGTTTAAGGTCCCCTCAGAAAATGTTTTTGAATGTGAAAAATGATGTTGCTTTTCGATTCGTACCCGTAAGGTACCCTCAGTACACTCGTTATCCACTATTTTGAGTTAGCAGGTATTCTGTTTGCTTTGCCTAATATGAATAAGTGAATAAAATATCCGAATGTGTAAGATTCCAGCTATGTGAATCAGTTATTTATCAGGATGTGATTATGAACCTCTGAATGGGATAAAAATGACTCAAGCATGTACATTTTGGATGATTATTCACATATACCATATTGTGACTGTGTTTTGAATATAACCCGTTATGGTTATAAGCATGGGAATTGATATGCATATGAAGGCGAGCCTGAATTACTGAATGCTATGGTTACTTGGTAAGTATGTGAATGTGATTTCGCACCGTTGACTGTCATGGTTAAGTATGTGAATTTGTATGAATATGAATGTGATCTCGACTATTGAATGCCAGAATTATTGCGTATGGTATGAGTTTTCTCTAGTCTGCTATTATAGTATCTTCGGCATGTTGTCATGTGTCTATGATTATGGCATGATATTTTATGTGATAGAGACTTGCAGTGTAAGTGTGGTGTTTTGACGTCTTTCCTTGGGTTCGACTAGTGTGTGTGCCATGACATGACAAAAAGTAGGTTTAATTAGCTCGTGTTCTTGGCATAATAATTGTGTGCATTATTGCATGGTAATCTTATAACATGTGAATGGGTTTTTAGTTAATGTACAAGTGTATGAGTTTGGTGGTGACTTGGAATGTAATGTTGGGAATTCTTTCCGGTGTAAGTGAATTTCGAGGATGAAATTCTTTTAGGAGGGAAGAGTTGTCACACCCCAAATCGGGCCTAGTCGGATTTGACAAGTTAAGTCGGATAAATGATGGATATTTTGGTAATTTGTGCATGTGGAATTTGGATGATAAGGACCTAATTGAAAAGATAATTAAAGTTTGTAAGGAAAGAATTGTGCTAGTGAGTGAAGTGTAAGTTTATCAAAGGATTAAAGAGTAATAAGACAAGATATTTTGGTTGGAGCTGCCATGTGTCTTGGCAGGTGGGCAATTAGTGGGAAAAGAAGAAAAAGAAAAAGAATGAGAGGGAGGAGCAGATCACGTTTTACGTTCTGCTCTCTCCTCTCCTCTTCCTTGCTCTTCTTTTTTTCCCTTTTCCCGTTTCTTGTTCTCCCTTCCTTTGCTGTGTGTGAATTGGTGTCTTGGTAGAGCTTGAAGATTGCTTGAAGAGGTAAGTTGGGGTTAGGGTTTCCTGCATGTTCTTCTTCTTCCTATTCTCCTGGTTTTCTATTTTGAGTTAGGGTTTTGGAAGAGTAATTTGTGGGTTTTTGTGTTTGTGCAAGCTGTGGGTTGCAAGAGGAAGCTTAAGGGCAAGGAAATGAAGGAGGATTGAAGCTTGAAGTGTTGTTTTGAAGCTAGGATTACAGGTTTGGGATTTGTTTGAGAAATTTGCTTGAATTTTTAATTTACTGTAATTTTTAGGGTTTGCGTTCTTGAAAGACTGGGATATGTTTATGCTTGATTTTGGTTATTTTGATTGCTGAATTAAGTTGTATTTATGTCGTTTATATCGTTTGGGAATCTACTGGAAGGTAAGATGGGATTTGTAATTGTTTGAGTCATTTTTGGAATTGATTTTTGAGTTCTGGGAATTCTGGGAATGGAAAATCGCGATCCTATTGTATTTCCCATTTCTGGTATGTGCGTGTGTGTCATGACAAGCCAAGTGAGGCCTGTCATGACTCGTGACCAGCCAGAGAGGCCAGTCACGAGTAGTGACTGCAAGTCACGACTCGTGACCAGCCAGAGAGGCCAGTCACGAGTGGTGACTGCCAGTCACGACTCGTGACCGGCCAATCCTGTGCGTTTAGTCGGTCATCTCTGTTTTTGGAAACTTTTAACTAAAATGAATTTCTTACCTCTTCTGAATGGACTTATACTGCTGTATGATACATGTCATACTTCTATATGCTCTTATATGGCTTTTCCTTTACTGTGCGCTATATTACCTTGCTTATATGAATGATTATCTTAATTTATTTGCGATTAATAATATGTTATCCATGATAAGTTATATGTGGTATTTTGGAATAAGTTTTGGATTATAGGGATCCTGTTAAACGATTGTTGGATTTAAATTGTATGGTTTGGATTTAGATATGTTAATAGTTGTGATTTATATTGCATGTCGTATTTCGAATGCGAAGGAATTATGAATGCTAAGTTCATGATTGTTCAGTCCTGAGCATGTTATAATAAAATGTAAAATATGTTATGCATATTTTTAATCAGATCCTTCTCTAGGAATAACATGTTATGCTTAAGTGTATATTGTATCATTCCATAATTAAGATTATGCGTCTTTAATCATTGGCATAATATGGTCCCACATTTAATTCTGATATGTTTTAGAATATTGAATAGTGCTAAAGTGTGTTGATTGAATTATAATACATGCTTCATAATATGAATTGTATGAGGTAAGATTGATATTACGAACATATGTATTCGTCTATTAGACTCTGGATTATGCATGATGACCTATATTTGTGTGTGTGTGTGTGTGTGTATATATATATATATATATATATATGTATATATATATATACTTTGTGAATCGACACATGATTTGGATGATGCACGTGGATAGTGTAGACTTATTTATATGCCTATTATACTCAGTATGGTGCATGATGAACTATGTCATGTGACTTGAAACATGCTTTCGCTTATGTTTGACCTGCGAGAATCAGTCTAGTGGATAGTTAGGCATGCCTAATAGAGTTCTGTAGCTGCAGCCCTCTGGACGTTTGGACCCTGATCAGGTCCCCTGTGTGGTTCCTCGCGAACCTTTAATGTGTTTGGATCTTGTTTAAGGTCCCCTCAGAAAATGTTTTTGAATGTGAAAAATGATGTTGCTTTTCGATTCGTACCCGTAAGGTACCCTCAGTACACTCGTTATCCACTATTTTGAGTCAGCAGGTATTCTGTTTGCTTTGTCTAATATGAATAAGTGAATAAGATATCCGAATGTGTAAGATTCCCGCTATGTGAATCAGTTATTTATCAAGATGTGATTATGAACCTCTGAATGGGATAAAAATGACTCAAGCATGTACATTTTGGATGATTATTAACATATACCATATTGTGACTGTGTTTTGAATATAACCCGTTATGGTTATAAGCATGGGAATTGATATGCATATGAAGGCGAGCCTGAATTACTGAATGCTATGGTTACTTGGTAAGTATGTGAATGTGATTTCGCACCATTGACTGTTATGGTTAAGTATGTGAATTAGTATGAATATGAATGTGATCTCGACTATTGAATGCCAGAATTATTGCGTATGGTATGAGTTTTCTCTAGTCTGCTATTATAGTATCTTCGGCATGTTGTCATGTGTCTATGATTATGGCATGATATTTTATGTGATAGAGACTTGCAGTGGAAGTGTGGTGTTTTGACGTCTTTCCTTGGTTTCGGCTAGTGTGTGTGCCATGACATGATAAAAAGTAGGTTTAATTAGCTCGTGTTCTTGGCATAATAATTGTGTGCATTATTGCATGGTAATCTTATAACATGTGAATGGGTTTTTAGTTAATGTACAACTAGTTGGTCATAATAATTGCACGTATAAATGTCATGCCACTATGAACGGTAAGGTGCTGATGTCCGATACCTTGGTAAGTATATGCATGTGAGATTGTATGTAGTTCCGAATGATGATACTTGTATCGTGTATGGTGTTATGTCTGCTTCAGCTTAATTTTGACATAAGTATATGGATATGAATGTAAGTTTTCGAATGAATGTGTTTCTATGCAAGCCTGATTATTTATGTGTTGTGAATGTCTGCATTTGCCATTGTGAATGTGTTATGCCTTGACGACCATTGTGAATGGTCATCCATATTGCTTGTGTGTTTTCCCCACTAAGCGTTTATCGCTTAGCACGAGTTCTTTTCCCGTGCAGGTGGCAGGTTTAGTTCTGTTCGAGTCGCGCATCTGCAAGGTCGGCCACATAGGAGTTAGAAGTTTTGTATTTTATTCAGCTTCAGTATTGTGGATCTAGTATTTCTATAACCTTTTGTATATGTAATTATTATGCAATCATCTTGATGTAATATTTCTGATGATGTAAGCGTTAAAATGCTTATGTATTAAGTTATTCCTCAGTTTTATTATTCGCCTTATGCTTGCGCTGATTGAAAGAGTGTATGCATGTGTGTATGTGCTTATGCTTCCATGTAGTGCTTGCGAGTGTGTGAGTCAATGCATGACTGGCTTTTGCCTGCAAGGTAAGGTTTTAATTACTCCGCATTTATACATGTATGATAATGTATGAATGTATGCTTCTATATAGTGTATGTATGCATGTATGTGAGCGAGCGTCGGTAGCGCTCTCTAGCGTCCTTCCAATGGGGACGTAGGGGGTGTTACACTAACTGAATTGCTGGTTTGCCTGATTAGCGCGATCAAGTGTTAAGGCTTTGTCTAGATGAGTAATTTAAGACAAAGATGAATGAGGCATCAATGTAATTATTTGCTACTATTGGCAATGATTTCTCTTTAGGCTCTCTCGGATAGTATGATAGTATTATTGAGATCCTTAGTTTTTTCCATTTTCTTTGATAAAACCGAGTGTCTTTTAAGTGCATATTTTCTCTGTACTTATTTGGCAGGTGCCTTTTTTTCTTGTTGAAGGTGCTCGATGGCCATAGTCATCAGATTATATTATTGTAGATATGGTTGGCTCAAGGCATCCTCTACCTGTCACACCCCAACCTATACTATGGAGACTTCTATTCGGATTAGAGGAAGAAGAATCCAAGATAGATAGGAGTGTCACATCCCACTGGAGTAAACAAGTAAACATCACATAAATAGAATGACATATCCAAGATAATTTAAAACTTTGAGAGAAAGAAGAGTGATACTGAACAAAATGAATACTTTATTTAATATACAAAATAAAGGAGGTTTTTACATATTACATGTAACACCCCAACCCATACGTAGGCAAACCCATCCACAAGGGAGTAGGAAGCCGTATGAATAGGTGTGTTACCGAACAGAAGCAATACAAAGCATATAAAAATACGGAAGATTTTCAAAATTTAAAGAGAGGAAGCTGAACGTACATAATATGCCAAGGCGCATACCCTAAGAGAAAACATACACACATGCATACTTATAATCATACAACAGAAACCTAATAAGAAAGATACATAAGTGTGTAAATATTTACATAGCTTAAAAAGAATATTACATCAGAATCTTTACCTATTATTACATATACATATTACATAGATATACAAAAAAATCCCGAATTTCAAGAGCTGAACAAGATACAAAACTTCTAGCTCCTATATGGCCGACTCTGCAGATGCGCGACTCGAACAGAAACAAACCTGCCACCTGCACGGGAAAAAGAACCCGTGCTAAGCGATAATCGCTTAGTGGGGAGCACACAAGAAATATGGGCGGCCATTAACAATGGTCGCCAAGGCAAAATACATGAAAAAGACATATGCAGACATTCATAACACATATAATATTATACTTACATATATTAGTCGTGCATTTAACTGATCACGTCCACATTCATATATAATCATTTAATGATCAATAAGTAATTTGCACACTAACTAGTTCACCTGCTAATTCATAATAGCTAACAGTATAAAATCACATTTTCAACCATACTAATTCACATACTTATAACCACAATGGGTTATGTTCAGACACAGTCGCAATATGGTATACATATGAATAACTGCACATAATAGGCATGTTTGAGTAACATTAAACCCAACCAGAGATTTATAATCACATTCGAATTCATAATTGATTCACATGACCAAAATCTTACATATTCGGTTATCATATTCTCATATTCATATCAAATAAAGCAAACGAAATACCTGCTGACTTAAAATAGTGGATAACGAGTAACAAACTGTACCTTACGGGTACAAATCGCAAAGTAATGTCACTTTCCATATTTCAAAAGCATTTCCCAAAAATTGGACCTTAAACAAGATCCATACACATACACATAATAGGGTTCGCGAGGAACCAATCGGGGACCTGATCAGGGTCCAAATCGTTCAAAGGGGCGCTGCAGCTACACATACAGACTCTATTAGGCATGCTTAACTATCCACTACACTGACTCTCGCAGGTCATGCATAATACAAATCATATTTCAAATCACATAATTTATATCATTATACATAATCAGCAATAGGTGAGACATATGAATAAGTTCATAAAGTCAATCATGCATCATACAATTTACACTTAAGCATAACACAATAATCTTAGAGAAAGATCATCAATATTGATATGCATAATACGTTCAATTATATTAACATACTTCATAAAATAGTCAAAGAATAAATCTAGAGGCATCACAAGTTCGGAATTCAAACATTGGAATCACCAAAGAAAACTCATTCAACACAACACATCTGTCGCGCTCGCAATCCCTATCACGCTCGCGACAGAGACCATAGTCTCTTCGCTGCGCGCATGCGATGGACTTCGCGATCGCAGGAAGGAGAGAAGGGCCCAGGTCTGTCGCGCTCGCGACAGAGGGCAAGCATTGCTATCGCGGGGTCGCGATAAGTCGCGTGCTCGTGATAGCGCAGGCCAACAATGTGCTCTGTCGCGACCGCGACGGTTGTCGCGCTCGCGACAGAGAGCAGACAAGCTATTGCTATCACGGGCTTGCGACAGCGTCGCGTGCTCGCGACGGCACAGCATCAAAATCACCGGTCTCTGTCGCGCTCGTGACAGTGTCGCGATCGCGACAGAGTCGTGATTTCGAAAATCTGCAGAATTCTGCAGGATCTTTCCTTCCTCAAACTCATCCACAGCACACAAAACATAACTAAAGATCTCTTACCTCATCTCCAGCAAGCCACACATCATTGACATCATAAACACAACATTCGTGTCAAGAATTTCAATAAAACATGCCACTAACAATATCCATTTACACAATCTATAATAACAACATTATTCATCAATCATCTCAATCGCACCCATGTTAAATGCATTCATACATATGGTATATCATGCTTAGGTTACTCATGAGATCAACACATATTAATCCTTATCCTTCACAAAGTTATATCTATTATTATTTACTAGCTAAATCACCAATCTTAAACATACTCCTATGTTTTTCCCAACGATAATTACTTATATAGCCAATTAATTACCCTTAACATGCATAATAACTGATGGGAAAGATACGGGATTGATCCGGGTCAATCCTAGACTCAAAAATAGAGAAGAAAAGGCTCAAAATATGTTTTTCTGTCGCGAGGTCGCGACCCTTGTCGCGCTCGCGACAGAGGCTCGTCTCAGCTACATTAACAGACTGCTTTTTATTACAAATTAGTATCGTAAAAAGCGACTTCTAAACCTCATTTTTAGGAAAAGTGGTCTTCTTGACAAATGTTCCCCTACGTCTTAAATTTAAAAAGGAACAAGATTCAGGTCAATTAGACATCTAAAACTCGGGGTATGAACTCCACAACCTATACTGGTCAAATAACCTAACCCAAAAAGTGACACTACGGCTTTATCAAAATTTCAGGGTCTTAGAGCAAGAATTTTCCCAAGGATAATCTAGTACTTTTAAAGTAATATAAGTAATGGTTCTAATGGCGCAAGAATCACATGATTCGGAGTTCTAAAACTCTACTTATGACAAAAACATTGCACAGGGGTCAGATGAGAACGAAACAGAGTTTACCCAATCATGCACTTCACTTTCAATTTAAGCAACATCATGCATTACCAATACATTTACCCAAACAAATACATGCATAAGAATCATATCCAAACACTCAGTTTACTGGAAATCATATACACGTGTATATTTATAACACAAGAAGAATTTAGGGTAAAGACCAATTAAAAATCAATTAAAGGAATCAACTCCCAAACCTCTTGTTGCACAATAGTTATTCTCTTCAAGCTTTAAATCTTCTCTTTTCCTTTACTTTGCTTCTCCCTATCACCAATAACTTGCACAAACAAACCCAGAATATTACTTAATCTATAACCCTAACACATCCAATTTAAAAGCAAAACAAGGGAAAAGAGAAATCAGCCAACTACAATCCTAACCTACCTCTTAGAAGCAACTCAAACTACCCAAGGGAAGAAGAAAGAGCAGAAACGAGTAAAGAAGAAAAAGGAAAGAAGAAGAAGAGAAAGAAGAAGATGAATGGCGTGGGGAGGAAGAGGAGAACGGGAAAGGAAGAAGAAAAACCCAAGTGATTTACAGCTATCCTCTCTCTCTCTCAACTCATTAATTCAACTTTATCCACTTGCCAAGTGTCACTCTCTCATAGGATTTGATCCCACAAGAATACCCTACTCCCATACTCTCACCTACACATAATTCTTTTCCTTTACTCATACCCTACTTCCCTATCTTACGCACACACGCTAACATAACTCCTCTCCTCTTACTAAAATACACAAACACATAATTAAAATAACATAACACACAGGCATACCGAAAGTGTACACAAATACGCACACATACAGAAACAGACAGGCTCAAACTACTGGGGCAGTTTTGGGGTGTTACAATACTCTCCCACTTGACAGAATTTCGTCCTCGAAATTCACTGACACCGGAAGAAACTCCAAAACTACCCTTCCACTCACCCTCAGACTCATACATTGCATTCCCAAACTATTCACTTACTTACACTTATTACCATTGCGGTGCTCTTAATCACTTCCTACTCAACTTACACCAAACATTAGAATACTTTCTTTAACCAACGCTATGGTTGCTCCATTCACTCTTAATCCTTAGTAACAAATAGTACACGTATAACCTGTCAGCTTCCTCTCCATCAAAACACGTCTGCAGATGCTTATCATGTATGGTCAAAGAGATGATCATGCAATGAGTATGTGATGATTCATGTATGCAGAATAATGTGGAATAAATGCAGTTGATGCTAAAATGATGCACTTTATCCCATCCCCATGATTCAAGATGCTTTTATTCAAACACTTTTCTGGAGATAGCATACAGGTAGATAGAGTACTATCAAAACCTTATAGAATCCAATTACCCTATCACCTCGAATTACTAAAACAATTTACTCGGACACATTAAAACAAAACTTACCAGAAGGTTCTGCAGGTTCTGTCACTACACTAAGGTGCTCAACAAGTCTTGTTGGCCCACGAGTGGCTCTAAGAAATTCCTCCATATCCTTCCTAGCTTGCCAAGCTAAATTCTCTCTTGACTTCGGACAATCAACAAGCTGGTGGGCTTTGCTGCCACATCGGAAACAAGCTCCAGTGAGCTTCCGACAAAGACCCCAATGTTGCTTCTGACAGAATTGGCATAAAGGAGTTTCTCGAATTCTTTTCCCTGCCGACACTTCACTGCCTGGAACTTTTCTTTTCTGAGGTCTCTCCCGAACAAAATCCTGAGGAACGCGAGGGGTAGTTAATCTATCCAAAATCCGAATAAACCCTCGCACTAGGGCCCTATCGTCAGAAACAGAACTAGAATCTCTAGACAGCGGATGCTCGGAAACACTCTGATTAACACCAACTGGATTTACATTTTCTGCCGTCTCATCCACCTTCTCACTAGGGTCAGACTCCATCTAACCATTAAACACACTCAGGACAAAACACATCTGCATTAGGCCACAACACAAAACCGACTTATTTATAAAGACACGACACATGTCAACTAGCATACAAAGACCTGATACTCAAACAAACAAAGGCAACCAGAACCGTCAAACCGCGCTCTGATACCACCTAATGTCACACCCCAACCTATACTATGGAGACTTCTATTTGGATTAGAGGAAGAAGAATCCAAGATAGATAGGAGTGTCACATCCCACTAGAGTAAACAAGTAAACATCACATAAATAGAATGACATATCCAAGATAATTTAAAACTTTGAGAGAAAGAAGAGTGATACTGAAAAAAATGAATACTTTATTTAATATACAAAATAAAGGAGATTTTTACATATTACATGTAACACCCCAACCCATACGTAGGCAAACCCATCCACAAGGGAGTAGGAAGCCGTACGAGTAGGTGTGTTACCGAACAGAAGCAATACAAAGCATATAAAAATACGGAAGATTTTCAAAATTTAAAGAGAGGAAGCTGAACGTACATAATATGCCAAGGCGCATACCCTAAGAGAAAACATACACACATGCATACTTATAATCATACAATAGAAACCTAATAAGAAAGATACATAAGTGTGTAAATATTTACATAGCTTAAAAAGAATATTACATCAGAATCTTTACCTATTATTACATATACATATTACATAGATATACAAAAAAATCCCGAATTTCAAGAGCTGAACAAGATACAAAACTTCTAGCTCCTATATGGCCGACTCTGCAGATGCGCGACTCGAACAGAAACAAACCTGCCACCTGCACGGGGAAAAGAACCCGTGCTAAGCGATAATCGCTTAGTGGGGAGCACACAAGAAATATGGGCGGCCATTAACAATGGTCGCCAAGGCATAATACATGAAAAAGACATATGCAGACATTCATAACACATATAATATTATACTTACATATATTAGTCGTGCATTTAACTGATCACGTCCACATTCATATATAATCATTTAATGATCAATAAGTAATTTGCACACTAACTAGTTCACCTGCTAATTCATAATAGCTAACAGTATAAAATCACATTTTCAACCATACTAATTCACATACTTATAACCACAATGGGTTATGTTCAGACACAGTCGCAATATGGTATACATATGAATAACTGCACATAATAGGCATGTTTGAGTAACATTAAACCCAACCAGAGATTTATAATCACATTCGAATTCATAATCGATTCACATGACCAAAATCTTACATATTCGGTTACCATATTCTCATATTCATATCAAATAAAGCAAACGAAATACCTGCTGACTGAAAATAGTGGATAACGAGTAACAAACTGTACCTTACGGGTACAAATTGCAAAGTACTGTCACTTTCCATATTTCAAAAGCATTTCCCAAAAACAGGACCTTAAATAAGATCCATACACATACACATAATAGGGTTCGTGAGGAACCAATCGGGGACCTGATCAGGGTCCAAATTGTTCAAAGGGGCGATGCAGCTACACATACAGACTCTATTAGGCATGCCTAACTATCCACTAGACTGACTCTCGCAGGTCATGCATAATACAAATCATATTTCAAATCACATAATTTATATCATTGTACATAATCAGCAATAGGTGAGACATATGAATAAGTTCATAAAGTCAATCATGCATCATACAATTTACACTTAAGCATAACATAATAATCTTAGAGAAAGATCATCAATATCGATATGCATAATACATTCAATTATATTAACATACTTCATAAAATAGTCAAAGAATAAATCTAGAGGCATCACAAGTTCGGAATTCAAACATTGGAATCACCAAAGAAAACTCATTCAACACAACACATCTGTCGCGCTCGCGATCCCTATCACGCTCGCGATAGAGACCATAGTCTCTTCGCTTCGCGCGAACGATGGACTTCGCGATCGCGGGAAGGAGAGAAGGGCCCAGCTCTATCGCGCTCGCGATGTTATCGCGATCGTGACAGAGGGCAAGCATTGCTATCACGGGGTCGCGACAAGTCGCATGCTCGCGATAGCGCAGGCCAACGATGTGCTCTGTCGCGATCGCGATGATTTTCGCGCTCGCGACAGAGAGCAGACAAGCTATTGCTATCGCGGGCTCTCGACAGCGTCGCGTGCTCGCGACGGCACAACATCAAAATCACCGGTCTCTGTCACGCTCGCGACAGTGTCGCGATCGCGACAGAGTCATGATTCCAAAAATCTGCAGAATTCTGCAGGATCTTTCCTTCCTCAAACTCATCCACAGCACACAAAACATAACTAAACATCTCTTACCTCATCTCCAGCAAGCCACACATCATTGACATCATAAACACAACATTCGTATCAAGAATTTCAATAAAACATGCCACTAACAATATCCATTTACACAATCTATAATAACAACATTATTCATCAATCATCTCAATCGCACCCACGTTAAATGCATTCATACATATGGTATATCATGCTTAGGTTACTCATGAGATCAACACATATTAATCCTTATCCTTCACAAAGTTATATCTATTATTATTTACTAGCTAAATCACCAATCTTAAACATACTCCTAAGTTTTTCCCAACGATAATTACTTATATAGCCAATTAATTACCCTTAACATGCATAATAACTGATGGGAAAGATACGGGATTGATCCGGGTCAATCCTAGACTCAAAAATAGAGAAGAAAAGGCTCAAAATATGTTTTTCTGTCGCGAGGTCACGACCCTTGTCGCGCTCGCGACAGAGGCTCGTCTCAGCTACATTAACAGACTGCTTTTTATTACAAATTAGTATCGTAAAAAGCGACTTCTAAACCTCATTTTTAGGAAAAGTGGTCTTCTTGACAAATGTTCCCCTACGTCTTAAATTTAAAAAGGAACAAGATTCAGGTCAATTAGACATCTAAAACTCGGGGTATGAACTCCACAACCTATACTGGTCAAATAACCTAACCCAAAAAGTGACACTACGGCTTTATCAAAATTTCAGGGTCTTAGAGCAAGAATTTTCCCAAGGATAATCTAGTACTTTTAAAGTAATATAAGTAATGGTTCTAATGGCGCAAGAATCACATGATTCGGAGTTCTAAAACTCTACTTATGACAAAAACATTGCACAGGGGTCAGATGAGAACGAAACAGAGTTTACCCAATCATGCACTTCACTTTCAATTTAAGCAACATCATGCATTACCAATACATTTACCCAAACAAATACATGCATAAGAATCATATCCAAACACTCAGTTTACTGGAAATCATATACACGTGTATATTTATAACACAAGAAGAATTTAGGGTAAAGACCAATTAAAAATCAATTAAAGGAATCAACTCCCAAACCTCTTGTTGCACAATAGTTATTCTCTTCAAGCTTTAAATCTTCTCTTTTCCTTTACTTTGCTTCTCCCTATCACCAATAACTTGCACAAACAAACCCAGAATATTACTTAATCTATAACCCTAACACATCCAATTTAAAAGCAAAACAAGGGAAAAGAGAAATCAGCCAACTACAATCCTAACCTACCTCTTAGAAGCAACTCAAACTACCCAAGGGAAGAAGAAAGAGCAGAAACGAGTAAAGAAGAAAAAGGAAAGAAGAAGAAGAGAAAGAAGAAGATGAATGGCGTGGGGAGGAAGAGGAGAACGGGAAAGGAAGAAGAAAAACCCAAGTGATTTACAGCTATCCTCTCTCTCTCTCAACTCATTAATTCAACTTTATCCACTTGCCAAGTGTCACTCTCTCATAGGATTTGATCCCACAAGAATACCCTACTCCCATACTCTCACCTACACATAATTCTTTTCCTTTACTCATACCCTACTTCCCTATCTTACGCACACACGCTAACATAACTCCTCTCCTCTTACTAAAATACACAAACACATAATTAAAATAACATAACACACAGGCATACCGAAAGTGTACACAAATACGCACACATACAGAAACAGACAGGCTCAAACTACTGGGGCAGTTTTGGGGTGTTACAATACTCTCCCACTTGACAGAATTTCGTCCTCGAAATTCACTGACACCGGAAGAAACTCCAAAACTACCCTTCCACTCACCCTCAGACTCATACATTGCATTCCCAAACTATTCACTTACTTACACTTATTACGATTGCGGTGCTCTTAATCACTTCCTACTCAACTTACACCAAACATTAGAATACTTTCTTTAACCAACGCTATGGTTGCTCCTTTCACTCTTAATCCTTAGTAATAAATAGTACACGTATAACCTGTCAGCTTCCTCTCCATCAAAACACGTCTGCAGATGCTTATCATGTATGGTCAAAGAGATGATGATGCAATGAGTATGTGATGATTCATGTATGCAGAATAATGTGGAATAAATGCAGTTGATGCTAAAATGATGCACTTTATCCCATCCCCATGATTCAAGATGCTTTTATTCAAACACTTTTCTGGAGATAGCATACAGGTAGATAGAGTACTATCAAAACCTTATAGAATCCAATTACCCTATCACCTCGAATTACTAAAACAATTTACTCGGACACATCAAAACAAAACTTACCAGAAGGTTCTGCAGGTTCTGTCACTACACTAAGGTGCTCAACAAGTCTTGTTGGCCCACGAGTGGCTCTAAGAAATTCCTCCATATCCTTCCTAGCTTGCCAAGCTAAATTCTCTCTTGACTTCGGACAATCAACAAGCTGGTGGGCTTTGCTGCCACATCGGAAACAAGCTCCAGTGAGCTTCCGACAAAGACCCCAATGTTGCTTCTGACAGAATTGGCATAAAGGAGTTTCTCGAATTCTTTTCCCTGCCGACACTTCACTGCCTGGAACTTTTCTTTTCTGAGGTCTCTCCCGAACAAAATCCTGAGGAACGCGAGGGGTAGTTAATCTATCCAAAATCCGAATCAACCCTCGCACTAGGGCCCTATCGTCAGAAACAGAAATAGAATCTCTAGCCAGCGGATGCTCGGAAACACTCTGATTAACACCAACTGGATTTACACTTTCTGCCGTCTCATCCACCTTCTCACTAGGGTCAGACTCCATCTAACCATTAAACACACACAGGACAAAACACATCTGCATTAGGCCACAACACAAAACTGACTTATTTATAAAGACACGACACATGTCAACTAGCATACAAAGACCTGACACTCAAACAAACAAAGGCAACCAGAACCGTCAAACCGCGCTCTGATACCACCTAATGTCACACCCCAACCTATACTATGGAGACTTCTATTCGGATTAGAGGAAGAAGAATCCAAGATAGATAGGAGTGTCACATCCCACTAGAGTAAACAAGTAAACATCACATAAATAGAATGACATATCCAAGATAATTTAAAACTTTGAGAGAAAGTAGAGTGATACTGAAAAAAATGAATACTTTATTTAATATACAAAATAAAGGAGGTTTTTACATATTACATGTAACACCCCAACCCATACGTAGGCAAACCCATCCACAAGGGAGTAGGAAGCCGTACGAGTAGGTGTGTTACCGAACAGAAGCAATACAAAGCATATAAAAATACGGAAGATTTTCAAAATTTAAAGAGAGGAAGCTGAACGTACATAATATGCCAAGGCGCATACCCTAAGAGAAAACATACACACATGCATAATTATAATCATACAACAGAAACCTAATAAGAAAGATACATAAGTGTGTAAATATTTACATAGCTTAAAAAGAATATTACATCAGAATCTTTACCTATTATTACATATACATATTACATAGATATACAAAAAAATCCCGAATTTCAAGAGCTGAACAAGATACAAAACTTCTAGCTCCTATATGGCCGACTCTGCAGATGCGCGACTCGAATAGAAACAAACCTGCCACCTGCACGGGGAAAAGAACCCGTGCTAAGCGATAATCGCTTAGTGGGGAGCACACAAGAAATATGGGCGGCCATTAACAATGGTCGCCAAGGCATAATACATGAAAAAGACATATGCAGACATTCATAACACATATAATATTATACTTACATGTATTAGTCGTGCATTTAACTGATCACGTCCACATTCATATATAATCATTTAATGATCAATAAGTAATTTGCACACTAACTAGTTCACCTGCTAATTCATAATAGCTAACAGTATAAAATCACATTTTCAACCATACTAATTCACATACTTATAACCACAATGGGTTATGTTCAGACACAGTCGCAATATGGTATACATATGAATAACTGCACATAATAGGCATGTTTGAGTAACATTAAACCCAACCAGAGATTTATAATCACATTCGAATTCATAATTGATTCACATGACCAAAATCTTACATATTCGGTTATCATATTCTCATATTCATATCAAATAAAGCAAACGAAATACCTGCTGACTCAAAATAGTGGATAACGAGTAACAAACTGTACCTTACGGGTACAAATCGCAAAGTACTGTCACTTTCCATATTTCAAAAGCATTTCCCAAAAACAGGACCTTAAAAAAGATCCATACACATACACATAATAGGGTTCGCGAGGAACCAATCGGGGACCTGATCAGGGTCCAAATTTTTCAAAGGGGCGCTGCAGCTACACATACAGACTCTATTAGGCATGCCTAACTATCCATTAGACTGACTCTCGCAGGTCATGCATAATACAAATCATATTTCAAATCACATAATTTAAATCATTGTACATAATCAGCAATAGGTGAGACATATGAATAAGTTCATAAAGTCAATCATGCATCATACAATTTACACTTAAGCATAACATAATAATCTTAGAGAAAGATCATTAATATTGATATGCATAATACATTCAATTATATTAACATACTTCATAAAATAGTCAAAGAATAAATCTAGAGGCATCACAAGTTCGGAATTCAAACATTGGAATCACCAAAGAAAACTCATTCAACACAACACATCTGTCGCGCTCGCGATCCCTATCACGCTCGCGACAGAGACCATAGTCTCTTCGCTGCGCGCAAACGATGGACTTCGCGATCGCGAGAAGGAGAGAAGGGCCAAGCTCTGTCGCGCTCGCGATGTTATCGCGATCGTGACAGAGGGCAAGCATTGCTATCACGGGGTCGCGACAAGTCGCGTGCTCGCGATAGCGCAGGCCAATAATGTGCTCTGTCGCGATCGCGACGGTTGTCGCGTTCGCGACAGAGATCAGACAAGCTATTGCTATCGCGGGCTCGCGACAGCGTCGCGTGCTCGCGACGGCACAGCATCAAAATCACCGGTCTTTGTCATGCTCGCAACAGTATCGCGATCACGATAGAGTCATGATTCCGAAAATCAGCAGAATTCTGCAGGATCTTTCCTTCCTCAAACTCATCCACAGCACACAAAACATAACTAAAGATCTCTTACCTCATCTCCAGCAAGCCACACATCATTGACATCATAAACACAACATTCGTATCAAGAATTTCAATAAAACATGCCACTAACAATATCCATTTACACAATCTATAATAACAACATTATTCATCAATCATCTCAATCGCACCCACGTTAAATGCATTCATACATATGGTATATCATGCTTAGGTTACTCATGAGATTAACACATATTAATCCTTATCCTTCACAAAGTTATATCTATTATTATTTACTAGCTAAATCACCAATCTTAAATATACTCCTAAGTTTTTCCCAACGATAATTACTTATATAGCCAATTAATTACCCTAAACATGCATAATAACTGATGGGAAAGATACGGGATTGATTCGGGTCAATCCTATACTCAAAAATAGAGAAGTAAAGGCTCAAAATATGTCTTTCTGTCGCGAGGTCGCGACCCTTGTCGCGCTCGCGACAGAGGCTCGCCTCAGCTACCTTAACAGACTGCTTTTTATTACAAACTAGTATCGTAAAAACCGACTTCTAAACCTCATTTTGAGGAAAAGTAGTCTTCTTGACAAATGTTTCCCTACGTCTTAAATTTAAAATGGAACAAGTTTCAGGTCAATTGGACATCTATAACTCGAGATATGAACTCCACAACCTATACTTGTCAAATAACCTAACCCAAAAAGAGACACTATGGCTTTATCCAAATTTCATGGTCTTAAAGAAAGAATTAGCCCAAGGATATTTCTAGGACTTTTAAAGAAATAGAAGTAATGGTTCTAATGGCGCAAGAATCACATGATTCGGAGTTCTAAAATTCTACTTATGACAAAAACATTGCACAGGGGTCAGATGAGAACGAAACAGAGTTTACCCAATCATGCACTTCACTTTCAATTTAAGCAACATCATGCATTACCAATACATTTACCCAAACAAATACATGCATAAGAATCATATCCAAACACTCAGTTTACTGGAAATCATATACACATGTATATTCATAACTCAAGAAGAATTTAGGGTAAAGACCAATTAAAAATCAATTAAAGGAATCAACTCCCAAACCTCTTATTGCACAATAGCTTTTCTCTTCAAGCTTTAAATCTTCTCTTTTCCTTTACTTTTCTTCTCCCTATCACCAATCACTTGCACAAACAAACCCAGAATATTACTTAATCTATAACCCTAACTCATCCAATTTAAAAGCAAAACAAGGGAAAAGAGAAATCAACCACCTACAATCCTAACTTACCTCTTAGAAGCAACTCAAACTACCCAAGGGAAGAAGGAAGAGCAGAAACGAGTAAAGAAGAAAAAGGAAAGAAGAAGAAGAGAAATAAGAAGATGAATGGCGTGAGGAGGAAGAGGAGAACGGGAAAGGAAGAAGAAAAACCCAAGTGATTTACAGCTGTCCTCTCTCTCTCTCAACTCATTAATTCAACTTTATCCACTTGCCAAGTGTCACTCTCTCATAGGATTTGATCCCACAAGAATAACCTACTCCCATACTCTCACCTACACATAATTCTTTTCCTTTTCTCATACCCTACTTCCCTATCTTACGCACACACGCTAACATAACTCCTCTCCTCTTACTAAAATACACAAACACATAATTAAAATAACATAACACACAGGCATACCGAAAGTGTACACAAATACGCACACATACAGACACAGACAGGCTCAAACTACTGGGGCAGTTTTGGGGTGTTACACTTCCTCTTACCATAGTTTATCACCAGTTGTAACCTATTGATGCTTCTCATGAATACCCTATAAGCTTTAAAGTGGTTAATCTAAGTGCAGCCCTTTTTTCATTTTTTTAATATTTTGATGTGTATATACAATTACACTTGTTGGATTTTGGATATTTTGATGTGTATATATAATTACACTTGTTGAGAGATTTTGAATATTTAAGGTAAATAATATTTTAAATTAAAAATATTAAATTATTTTGCCTTTTGATTTATTGCCTTTATGCATGAATTTTAACTGTAAATTTATGTTTTAAATTCTACAGGTCTTCAAAATAATGGACAATGAAGATATGAGGTTCATTATGTATTATTCTAAAAATTCTAGATGAATAGAAAATGATATAGATAGGGAATGTTTTTATATATTATACTTGTATATGATAAATACGATGTCAAACAATTTCGAAATATCGATATATTTTTTAACTAGCATTTTGCAATCTATGGAAAAACTATTTATTATCATTTTGGATATATATATATATGTGTGTGTGTGAATGATGTGTACAGGTAATAGTCAAATAAAATACTTTATTTATTATGAAAATTTAATATTAATTCTCGAATTTTCTTTCAACGATGAAAATCTGTGGAAAAGGTATCTTTAACGACCAGAAATCTTTTCATTAATAGTGAATAGAGCAAAGGAAAAAACCAGTTGTTAAAATGTATCTTTAATGATCGAAAATCCCTTCGTTGAAAGCGAATAGAATTAGAGAAGAGAAAATTCAGTCGGTAAAAGGTATCTTTAACGAACGAAAATCCCTTCGTTGAAAGCGAATAGAATTAGCGAAGGGAAAATTCTGTCGGTAAAAGGTATCTTTAACGACCAAAAATCCCTTCATTAAAAGTGAATACAATTAGCGAAGGGAAAATTCGATCGCTAAAAATCACTATTCAACGATTGAAAATGTTCCGGTCGTTAAAGACATTAATGATCGATTTCAATGTACGGTTGTCTATACCTTTAACGAAGGGGCTTTTGTTGACCAAATTTTCCAGTCGTTATAGGTTTTTAACGACCGTATTTTAACCTTTAACGACTGGATTTCCCTTTATTAAACAGCATTTTTCTTGTAGTGCTATTTGAGACTGAGTTTGCAAGTTAATGCAATTGTGTTTCTAAGTTCCTCATGGATGCATCTTGGTTGCGGTTCCACTATTCTTGGGACTTCCACTTTGTGTCTTGGCTAGCCATAAATTGCTGCTGACTATTCATAAAGCTAGCAAATATATCTTCAAGGTTTGGTTTCTTCTCTTGAATAGGTGGCCTTGGCTGGAATCCCAGTGGATTATATGCTTGGGGTTGATTTGAGCTTTGTCCTTGATGTTGGGATGAGGGGTATGGTGTTTGGTAGTGTGTATTTACTTGTGGATGGTAGGCTTGGCTATTGTTATGGGTGACATTTTTGTTGAAAGGGGCTCTTGGCTTGGGTTGAGAAGAAGAAGCCAATTGATTTCCCTCACTCCAAGAAAAATTTGGGTGATTTCTCCAACCCGGATTATAACTATTGCTGTAAGGGTCATTTCTTCCAAAATCTCCCACTGCATTAACATCCCCCACTGCTATACTCCCTTAAACACCTTGTCCATCCTTATATAATTAACAGTTTTGAGAAACAGAAGCCACATTTTGCACTTTCAATCCACTCAACTCCTTTCTCATCTTCTTTATTTGAGCTTTCAGCATCGCTACCTCATCAATGTTATGCACACCCTGCCTCTTTGGTACTACTCTTATGGTAGCCAATTGGAAATCATTTGCTGCCATCTCATCCAGCAAATTAAAAGCATCTTTCAGCAACTGGTTCATAAAACTCCCACCAGATGCAACATCTAAAAGTGATCGTGTAGGTGTTGTAACTCCTGCATAGAAAGTAGTCATCAACTGATAAACAGTTATCTCATGGTGGGGATAACTCCTCAATAGCCTCCTGAATCTTTCCCATGCTTCATGAAAAGGTTCCTCATTCATTTGATAAAAACTGATGATACTGTTTCGAATGCTTACTATCGTTGTTAGTGGAAAGAATCTCATCAAAAACTTCAGCAGTAATTGTTCCCAAGCCACTATGGATTGGCTTGGTAACATCTGAAGCCATTCTCTTGCTTTGCCAATAAGTGTGAAAGGAAACAATTTTTGTAACAACCAAAAAAGGGCCTGGTCGGAATCTGCGTGGTAAATCAGGGAAGTAAGGGTATTTTCGTAATTTGAACAAGAGAAAATTTGGATAATAAGGAATTAGTTGTTAAGGAATTAATTAATTAAGTAATAAGTTAAGTGAAAGAAATGATGTGGTGTGCTTATAGTGTATGGGACTAGGATATAAATGGACTTAGAGATTTTATTGTGTGATTTTGGTGCATGGTGCCTTGGATGATAAGTGGGTTATGAGGAATATTTTGGTGTGAGTTGAGTTTGGTGCATTGGAAGATATCTATGTAGGAGAAGTTAGTGTGTGTGTAGTGTATGGTGCCAAGAGTGGTTAAGTCAAAGTGGGAAGGCTTGATTTCCTAAGATGGTGACAAGTGGCAAGGGGTTGGTGAACATTAAATGAAAAGTAGGAGAGAGGGAAGGGAGGGGCAGAATTTTCCTAGCTTCCCGAGGAAGCTAGCTCCCTCTCTCTCTTTTCTTCTTCCTTCCCATCCTCTTTCTCTCTTGCTTCCATTTTTCTGCTCTCATCTCCTTTCCTCTTGTGTTTTCTTTGAGCTTTAAGTGGGAATCTTGAGTTTTGAGCTAGGTTTTTGGAAGGTAAGTGGTCTGGAGTTCTCTGGTTATTTTGGTTCTTCTCTTTTCCTTCTTTTTCTGATTTCGATTGTGGAATTTTGGGTTTGATTTATGTGAGTTTTCATTGGGTTTATGCAAGAATCGAAAGCTAGAAGAAAGAGCAATGGAAAAGAGAAAGCGGACTCGTGAGGGGCTCGGTTCGAAGCTTCATTTCCAGGTTTGGGAGCCTAATTTGAGTGTGTTTGGGAGCTGTGTTTATGGATTATGTTTTCCCTATTTCTTCCTTTGATCAATTCTATCTTGTGATTGCATGTCATTAGTAACTTTGAGTGTTTTGTTAGTGATAAATGATGTTTGCATGTGTATTTGAAAGCTTGAGCATTTATGAAGAACGAATTGTGAGTTTGGTTTTGAGTGAATTCTTGATATATTGATGTTTGATCATTGTGTAAAATATGTTTATATGGCTTGAGAATGATGCAGTGATGTGCAGGAGGCTTGAGGTAAGTGTTTGTATATGTGGTTTGCTTGTATGAAGGTTTGTGTGTGAAAAGAGTAGGAAAAGTGCAGATTCTGGGCAATTCTGGGTTCTGTCGTGATCGCGACAGAATGCGGATTGGTCCCTTGTGACTAGAGAGTCCTCTATCGTGACAGCGACGTTGTCGCGACTACGACAGAGAGCTCGGTGACCGAGTCCTCCGCGCGAGCATGCTATCGCGCGTGTGCGCCAGGTGAAGAAAATTGGTCTCTGTCGCAACCGCGACGTTGTCGCGACCGCGACAGAGCTCGGTTGTGCGAATCTGCCTTGCGGACTTCATCACGAGCAGGCCTTCTGGCGCGAGCTCGCGAGGAGGCACCCCGTGCTCTGTCGTGAGCGCGACTGCGACAGAGGCCCTTCCTGCTTACCCTGTTTATCCGAATGTATTCCTTTTGTTCTACTTTGCACGGTTTCTCACTATTGCATGGAATATGTTTATGCTGGTGATCCATGATCTCATGGTATTAGTGTCTTAGTTATGAATTTATTTGATGTTAGAGTCGTGTGTCGAACCTTGCTTTGATTTAGTATTGCCGTGTTAGTGAATGTGTTGTCGAGCCTGGAGTGTCAAGGTATTAGATAATTAAGCATGCTTAAGAAGGGTTAGTGAGTGCAGCTGCCCGTGTCCGCCCCGTTTGGGCGAAGCGGTTGACCTCCGAGATGGTCATCTTCCGTGTAGTGATAAAATGTTTTGAGACTCCGGTCTCCCGCGCTACCTTCGGGTATAGAAACTATTTTGAGGCTTCGGTCTCTCGTGTAATGTTCCCGTATCCTTCACCATTGAATTCAGGCTGTTGTTTGAAGTATTGTGTAACTCTTACTAGTGTAATGGTTTAGTGCTTTCTTTTATTTCACTCTGGGTATTATATCTCTATATTTTGATTCTCAGTGAATTCTGTATGTTAATGGGACTAGTAAAGTGTTTTGCTCATTGCGTGATCTGATTATGGTATTTGCTTCATGCATTTTGTATATTAAGGCTTATTATCTTGTGTAGTGTTCTATTGTGTTTGTTCCTCCCCACTAAGCGTTATCACTTAGCACGGGTTCTTGTCCCGTGTAGGTGACAGGATTTTTGGGAGCTTGCTCGTGTTGCGCATCTGCAGGTCGGCCACATAGGAGTAGAGTTATTTTTGTTATCTCCTCCTGTAACTCTTTTGTATATGTATTACTCTTTTTGTAAAGTGACTTCTGTAATTTGTTTTAAAAAAGGATTTATGATGTAACCTTTTGGATATTATATATATATAAGTACATTTTGATTTTACAAGTTTATGTTTTGCCTTTAGTTTTGTTATTGAATGCTTCCGCTTCGTGCATATATTCTTGTATATATTTTTGCATGTCGTGAGTGAGCGCCGGGTAGCGCGCCCGCCGGTGACCTTCCAACGGGGGTGGCGGTGGGGGCGTTACAGGTTTTGTATCAGAGCACAGGTTTAGGCAGTTCTGGTTGTCTTTGTTTGTTATATGTCGAGTCCTTGCATGAGAGTCGGTTTTGTGTCGTGGCCTAATGCAGATGTGTCTTGTCTTGTGTAGTGTCTAGATGGAGTCTGATCCAAGTGAGAACGTGGGTGAGACGTTTGGTAGTGCGAGTGTAGTGAGAGGTGGGCAACCTGCTCCGTAGCGTCGAGGTTCCTGGTATGGGTTTTGGTCATGAGAATCCGGTCCTAGTGCAAGGTTTACTTCAGTTGGTTGAGAGGTTAACTGCTCCTAAGGGTCGGACTGAGTTGTTAAGAAAGAGAGGAGCAGAAGACTTTCATGGGACTGCTATGGATCAATCTGATGTGGCCGAGTTTTGGCTTAAGAGGGTAGTGTAACACCCCCTTCCCATACTTAGGCGATCCCATCCGATAAGGATTGAGATGCCGTATGAGTCAAGGTGTCACCAAACAATGGCAAAGCAAAACATACATCCATTTATAACATACATTCAGAAATACAGAATAATTAAAAACTTTACATGCAGAAAGCAAAAGCTGATCATGCATTACTATAATAAACTATTACAATAATGATCTGATCAACTAGCTGAAACAAAATAATATTACATATACAAAATATAGATACAACAGCGGAAGCTGATACAAAACTGATACATGAGAGTTCTATACAAAAAGAATCAACAACTATTACAAAATTAAGCCCTACACTAAACCCTTCTGTGTTGGCTTGATGACGGCGACTCTTAGATCAAACTCCTTCCGCACCTGCACGGGTAAAAACACCGTGCTAAGCGATAAACGCTTAGTGGGGAAACACACATAAATTATGGACGGCCATTCACAATGGTCGTCAAGGCATAACACATTCACAATGGCAGAATGCAAAGGCTATAACATAATCCATATAAACATGCTCATATTTAAAAGCCAAACAATCAATATCTCAATAATCATATCCATTACAGAATAATCCAACATGTGTTTCATCATTAAACTCATTCAAATATTCCATTTAATAGCCAAATCAGATCAGAACGATTCTATTAAACATTTAAAGAACACCTGCTGACTCTAGACAGTGGATAACGAGTGTATTGAGGGTACCTTACGGGTACGAATCGAATACTGAGGGTACCTCACAGGTACAAATCAAAAGTCAATTCATTTTATCAAAGCACAATATTTTTATACTGAGGGGATCTTAAACAAGATCCTAATACTGAAGGGTTCGCGAGGAACCAAACGGGGACCTGATCGGGGTCCAAACTGAACTGAGGGCTGCAGCTAAAGACTCTATTAGGCATGCCTAACTATCCACTTACTTGACTCTAGCAGGTTATGCGTCATTCACATCACATTTCAGAGTACGGAACAGAATTCATCAGAAATTCATGGTATCATTTATATCAAAGCATATAAAAATATGGCATGCATCATACTGCAATATCAGTCCATTCAGAAGAAACACCAAATTCATTTCTGAGTCAAAAGCTAGGAAATTTCGGAAAAAGGGCTGAATGGGAAACGGGCGAGATTGGCTGGTCACAAGGCGTGACTGGCCTCCTCACAGGGCAGGTCACGAGACGTGACTGAGGGTCACGCCTCGTGACTTGCTCTGTTCCTCGTGGATCACGCCTCGTCTCTCACTGATCACGCGACGTGATCTCGCAGATCACGCGGCGCTCTCGCAGGTCACGCGACGTGACTGGACGTCACGTCTCTTGACTTGCTTCTCTCTTCAACAGATCACGCGACACGCCTACACTCAGCCGGTCACGAGGCGTGACGGGGAGTCACGTCTCGTGACTTGCTTCATTTCAGCTGGTCACAAGTTGTGACAGGCAGCCACAACTCGTGACCGGCCTAGAGCTGGCAAGTCACGAGGCGTGACCTGAGGTCACGTCTCGTGACTTGCCTCTCTTCTTGGTGAGTCACGCGACACAGATCTGGAAACGGGAAAATTCATCAGTAACGCGATTTTCCCATTTCCAGAATTCTCAGAACCCAGAAATCGATCCCAAACTTGATTCAAAACTAATCAAACCCGATCTTACCTTCCAGTAGACATCCAATTAACATAAACAATATACAAATACCTCAATTTAGCAATTAAACAACCAAATCAAGAATACATGCATTAAAGCTATTCAAGAACATAAACCCTAAAATTTTACAGTAAACTCAAAATCACACAAATCACAATCAATATTTCCCAAACCTGAAATCTAAACTTCTATCACTTAGCTCCACTAGGTCCAGCAACCTCTTTACCCTTTGGATCACGAGGAGCTTCAGCTAGGACACAAACACAGCAATGCAACCCTAAGTTAAACCTAAACTCAAGGAAGAAGAAGAAGATGAAATAAATGGAAACTAAGATGAGAAATACAGTGACTTACCAACAGAATGCCAAGGGAATGGTTGATTTCCACTAACAGTAGCTTAATCCCTAACTAGGGTTTCAAACTAAGAGTAAAGAAGAAAATGAGTCAAAGAGGGAGAAGAATCGGGAAATAAGAAATGAATTCCTACATTTCCCATTTCCTTTTCTCTATTAACTCTTCTTTTTCCTATCCCTACATTTGTCACCTTCCTGTTGGTGGGAACCAACCACTCACACCAAATTAATATGCACTACACACACTCTACACAATCCTAACTTATGCATACCCTACTATGGTATGCTCCAATGTACACAAGTAATTCCCAATTAACTCACATTACTAATGTCATGTATGCACCACATAACAATAAACCCAAAAACATGCATTTTTACTAAAATACCCTTATGACATGCTGAACACATGCACATGTATGCTCACACAGACAGGCTCATTCTACTAGGGGGCAAATGGGGTGTGACAACTCTCCCCTACTAATAAGAATTTCGTCCTCGAAATTCTCACCTGAACTGAACAACTGCGGATACTGAGCTCTCATCGACTCCTCTGGTTCCCAAGTCGCTTCTTCGACTCCATGATGGATCCACAACACTTTAACCAAAGGAATCTGCTTATTCCTCAACTGCCTTACCTCTCGGGCTAGAATAGCTCGCGGTTCCTCATCATAAGAGAAGTCTGGCTGAATCTGGATATCCTGAACTGACAGAACATGAGAAGGATCTGATCTGTACCAACGAAGCATCGAAACGTGGAACACATCATGCAACTTTGCTAACTCCATCGGTAACGCCAATCTGTAGGCTACAGGTCCTACCTTAGCCAAAATCTCATAAGGTCCAATGAAACAAGGACTAAGCTTGCCTTTCTTGCCAAACTGAAGCACTTTCCTCCAAGGTGAAACCTTAAGGAAAACCTTGTCCCCGATCTCAAAATGCACATCATTCCTTTTCAAATTGGCATAAGACTTCTGTCGATCCTTGGCTGCCTTCAAATTCCACTGCACTACTCTGATTTTCTCTTCAGTATCTCTAACCAAGTCTGGTCCAATCATAGATCTCTCGGATAGCTCGGTCCAACAAATCGGAGTCCTACACTGACGACCATACAAAGCCTCATATGGTGCCATACCGATGCTCGACTGAAAACTGTTGTTGTAGGCAAACTTCATAAGCGACACATATCTGTCCCAACTACCCGGAAAGTCCAAAGCACAAGCTCTCATCATATCCTCCAGAATCTGAATAACTCGCTCTGACTGACCATCGGTCTGAGGATGGAACGTTGTACTGAAGTTTAACCTAGTGCCCAAAGCTCTCTGTCTCAAACTCAAAAACTGCGCCCATCTCGCATCTCTATAAGTCTGAGTGATATACTTCTTTGTGAACTCACCCTCAAAGAACTCCCAAGTAATCGGATCCGGTAGCTGAGGGTGCCTGCAAACCAATTCCCACCATTCAAATGCAGACCCTTGCAGAAGAGCTAGTGCACACTCTGCCTGCTGATCAGGAGGACACCGAATCTCTCTCAAAGCACGCTTTACTTTATCTAACCATCTCTCTGCCATCTCAGACTCATTCAAACCAGTGCTATAGAAATCCTCAACTCCTGCCCTTCTCAAATTCTCCATAGGTGCTCTAGGAGCAGTCACTCTCTCTAAAACCCTAGCCATGTCCCGATGCAGTCTAAACATAGCCTCAAAGGGCATGGCCGCGGCCTCGGGCTGGACCCTAGCATGCTGAGCCGACACAGTAACAGAAACAGATGGATCCACTGCTGGAGGATTCACACTCTCGGCGGATTCCTCGAGTGATCCACGAGCAGAATTAGAAGCCATCTAAACAAACAAGAAACAACCGTATCAGCCAATACAGATCTAGACACATACACATCTAAGAAACTCAGAACAATCACAACAACACCCAGAAATGCCTAAACCTATGCTCTGATACCACAAACTGTAACACCCCCTTCCCATACGTAGGCGATCCCATCCGATAAGGATTGAGATGCCGTATGAGTCAAGGTGTCACCAAACAATGGCAAAGCAAAACATACATCCATTTATAACATACATTCAGAAATACAGAATAATTAAAAACTTTACATGCAGAAAGCAAAAGCTGATCATGCATTACTATAATAAACTATTACAATAATGATCTGATCAACTACCTGAAACAAAATAATATTACATATACAAAATATAGATACAAAAGCGAAAGCTGATACAAAACTGATACATGAGAGTTCTATACAAAAAGAAACAACAACTATTACAAAATTAAGCCCTACACTAAACCCTTCTGTGTTGGCTTGATGACGGCGACTCTCAGATCAAACTCCTTCCGCACCTGCACGGGTAAAAACACCGTGCTAAGCAATAAACGATTAGTGGGGAAACACACATAAAGTATGGACGGCCATTCACAATGGTCGTCAAGGCATAACACATTCACAATGGCAGAATGCAAAGGCTATAACATAATCCATATAAACATGCTCATATTTAAAAGCCAAACAATCAATATCTCAATAATGATATCCATTACAGAATAATCCAACATGTGTTTCATCATTGAACTCATTCAGATATTCCATTTAATAGCCAAATCAGATCAAAACGATTCTATTAAATATTTAAAGAACACCTGCTGACTCTAGACAGTGGATAACGAGTGTACTGAGGGTACCTTACGAGTACGAATCGAATACTGAGGGTACCTCATAGGTACAAATCAAAAGTCAATTCATTTTATCAAAGCACAATATTTTTATACTGAGGGGATCTTAAACAAGATCCTAATACTGAAGGGTTCGCGAGGAAACAAACGGGGACCTGATCGGGGTCCAAACTGAACTGAGGGCTGCAGCTAAAGACTCTATTAGGCATGCCTAACTATCCACTTACTTGACTCTAGCAGGTTATGCGTCATTCACATCACATTTCAGAGTACGGAACAGAATTCATCAGAAATTCATGGTATTATTTATATCAAAGCATATAAAAATATGGCATGCATCATACTGCAATATCAGTCCATTCAGAAGAAACACCAAATTCATTTCTGAGTCAAAAGCCGAGAAATTTCGAAAAAAGGGCTGAACGGGAAACGGGCGAGATTGGCTGGTCACAAGGCGTGACTGGCCTCCTCACAGGGCAGGTCACGAGACGTGACTGAGGGTCACGCCTCGTGACTTGCTCTGTTCCTCGTGGATCACGCCTCGTCTCTCGCTGATCACGCGGCGCTCTCGCAGGTCACGCGACGTAACTGGATGTCACGTCTCGTGACTTGCTTCTCTCTTCAACAGATCACGCGACATGCCTACACTCAGCCGGTGACGAGGCATGACGAGGAGTCACGTCTCGTGACTTGCTTCATTTCAGCTGGTCACAAGTTATGACAGGCAGCCACAACTCGTGACCGGCCTCAAGCTGGCAGGTCACGTCTTGTGACTTGCCTCTCTTCTTGGCGAGTCACGCGACACAGATCTGGAAACGGGAAAATTCATCAGTAACGCGATTTTCCAATTTCCAGAATTCTTAGAACCAAGAAATCGATCCCAAACTTGATTCAAAACTAATCAAACCCGATCTTACCTTCCAGTAGACATCCCAATTAACATAAACAATATACAAATACCTCAATTTAGCAATTAAACAACCAAATCAAGAATACATGCATTGAAGCTATTTAAGAACATAAACCCTAAAATTTTACAGTAAACTCAAAATCACACAAATCACAATCAATAATTCCCAAACCTGAAATCTAAGCTTCTATCACTTAGCTCCACTAGGTCCAGCAACCTCTTTACCCTTTGGATCACGAGGAGCTTTAGCTAGGACACAAACACAGCAATGCAACCCTAAGTTAAACCTAAACTCAAGGAAGAAGAAGATGATGAAATAAATGGAAACTAAGATGAGAAATACAGTGACTTAACAACAGAATGCCAAGGGAATGGTTGATTTCCACTAACAGTAGCTTAATCCCTAACTAGGGTTTCAAACTAAGAGTAAAGAAGAAAATGAGTCAAACAGGGAGAAGAATCGGGAAATAAGAAATGAATTCCTACGTTTCCCATTTCCTTTTCTCTATTAACTCTTCTTTTTCCTATCCCTACATTTGTCACCTTCCTGTTGGTGGGAACCAACCACTCACACCAAATTAATATGCACTACACACACTCTACACAATCCTAACTTATGCATACCCTACTATGGTATGCTCCAATGTACACAAGCAATTCCCAATTAACTCACATTACTAATGTCATGTATGCACCACATAACAATAAACCCAAAAACATGCATTTTTACTAAAATATCCTTATGACATGCTGAACACATGCACATGTATGCTCACACAGACAGGCTCATTCTACTAGGGGGCAAATGGGGTGTGACAGGTAGGCCGGATTTTGCAAGAGATTAGGTGTCCTGTAGACCAGAGGGTGCTTTGTGCAGTGTCGTTACTCCAAGGGTCAGCGTATGATTGGTGGGAGCTTGTGATGCAAAATCCTCAGCGACCAACAGAGTGGCTTGGGAATTCTTCAAGCAAGAATTTGAGCAGAAGTATGTGACGAAGGCATACCAGGAAGCCAAGTGGAGAGAGTTCGTCAGTCTGAAGCAGCAGGGTATGACCGTGAGTGAGTATCATAACTAATTCAGCCGGTTGAGTAAGTATGTGCCTGAGCAGTTATTGACGGATGAGTTCAGATGTAGGCATTTTCAAGAGGGATTGCGTGAGGTGATCAGAGGTCCCTTGTCGGCGATGACGGTCTTACAACCAGTGGGGTATTATCCGCTTGTTGTAGCGGCAATGAAGTTAGAGGAATCTTAAGTGATCAAGCAGAGAATCGAGAGTAAGAGGAAAGCACCGGATGGTGGAGTAGGAAGTGGTAAGAAGTTGAAAGGAGTTCCGAGCGGCCAAGGTGGGAAGAGTTCGGTTCCGGTACGTTCGAAAGTCGGGAGTGTAGCGCCACCTTCCAGCAAGGGAAGTGTGATCCCGAAGTGCGAGCATTGTCAAAAGCGCCACTGGGGCGAGTGTAGAAGGATCTCTGGAGCGTGCTTTAGATGTGGCAGCCAAGAGCATATGGTGGCAAATTGTCCGGATTGAAGAGAGCTTCAGGGTCAACCCGAGAGTAGAGCAAGTGGTTAGAGAGCGAGGGGGAACCAGAGTGAAAGAGCCAGTGGATGACCTTCTCAAGCGCCGTCAGAAACTGTGCAAAAGACGCCAACCGAAGAAGTGTACGCGCGCCCGTGAGTATACTAGGAGAGGATGCAGCGGATCGAGCGGGACCTTTCGGTAAGTTGTGTTCTAACTTTTTGTTATGCTCGGTTTGAGTTTTTGGGTTGTCTGGATATAAGTGGCTAGTGGGAAAATTTCGAGGACGAAATTTCTTAAGGGGGAGTGATTGTAACAACAAAAAAAGGGCCTGGTCGGAATCTGTGTGGTAAATCAGTGAAGTAAGGGTATTTTCGTAATTTGAACAAGAGAAAATTTGGATAATAAGGAATTAATTGTTAAGGAATTAATTAATTAAGTAATAAGTTAAGTGAAGGAAATGATGTGGTGTGCTTATAGTGTATGGGAGTAGGATATAAGTGGACTTAGAGATTTTATTGTGTGGTTTTGGTGCATGGTGCCTTGGATGATAAGTGGGTTATGAGGAATATTTTGGTGTGAGTTGAGTTTGGAGCATTGGAAGATATTTGTGTAGGAGAAGTTAGTGTGTGTGTAGTGTATGGTGCCAAGAGTGGTTAAGTCAAAGTGGGAAGGCTTGATTTGCTAAGATGGTGACAAGTGGCAAGGGGTTGGTGAACATTAAATGAAAAGTAGGAGAGAGGGAAGGGAGGGGCAGAATTTTCCTAGCTTCCCGAGGAAGCTAGCTCCCTCTCTCTCTTTTCTTCTTCTTTCCCATCCTCTCTCTCTCTTGCTTCCATTTTTCTGCTTTCATCTCCTTTCCTCTTGTGTTTTCTTTGAGCTTTAAGTGGGAATCTTGAGTTTTGAGCTAGGTTTTTGGAAGGTAAGTGGTCTGGAGTTCTCTGGTTATTTCGGTCCTTCTCTTCTCCTTCTTTTTCTGATTTCGATTGTGGAATTTTGGGTTTGATTTGAGTGAGTTTTGATTAGGTTTATGCAAGAATCGGAAGCTAGAAGAAAGAGCAAGGGAAAAGAGAAAGCGGACTCGTGAGGAGCTCGGTTCGAAGCTTCATTTCCAGGTTTGGGAGCCTAATTTGAGTGTGTTTGGGATATGTGTTTTTGGATTATATTTTCCCTATTTTTTCCTTGGATCAATTCTGTCTTGTGATTGCATGTCATTAGTAACTTTGAGTGTTTTGTTAGTGATAAATGATGTTTGCATGTGTATTTGAAAGCTTGAGCATTTATGAAGAACGAATTGTGAGTTTGGTTTTGAGTGAATTCTTGATATATGGATGTTTGATCATTGTGTAAAATATGTTTATGTGGCTTGAGAATGATGCGGTGATGTGCAGTAGGCTTGAGGTAAGTGTTTTTATATGTGGTTTTCTTGTATGAAGGTTTGTGTGTGAAAAGAGTAGGAAAAGTGCAGATTCTGGGCAATTCTGGGTTCTGTCGAAATCACGACACTATCGCGATCGCGACAGAATGCGGATTGGTCCCTTGTGACTAGAGAGTCCTCTGTCGTGACGGCGACGTTGTCGCGACCGCGACAGAGAGCTTTATGACCAAGTCATCCACGCGAGCATGCTATCGCGCGTGCGCGCGAGGGGAAAGAAACTGGTCTCTGTCGCGACCGCGACAGAGCTCGGTTGTGCGAATCTGCCTTGCGTACTTCATCGCGAGCAGGCCTTCTGGCGCGAGCTCTCGAGGAGGTACCCCGTGCTCTGTCGTGAGTGCGACCGCGACAGAGGCCCTTCCTGCTTGCCCTGTTTTTCCGAATGTATTCCTTTTGTTCTACTTTGAACGGTTTCTCACTATTGCATGGAATATGATTGTGTTGGTGATCCGTGATCTCATGGTATTAGTGTCTTAGTTATGAATTTATTTGATGTTATAGTCATGTGTCGAACCTTGCTTTGATTTAGTATTGCCGTCTTAGTGAATGTGTTGTCGAGCCTGGAGTGTCAAGGTATTGGATAATTAAGCATGCTTAAGAAGGGTTAGTGAGTGCAGTTGCCCGTGTCCGCCCCGTTTGGGCGAAGCGGTTGACCTTCGAGATGGTCATCTTTCGTGTAGTGATAAAATGTTTTGAGACTCCGATCTCCCGCGCTACTTTCGGGTATAGAAACTATTTTGAGGCTTCGGTCTCCCGTGTAATGTTCTCGTATCCTTCATCATTGAATTCAGGCTATTGTTTGAAGTATTGTGTAACTCTGACTAGTGTAATGGTTTAGTGCTTTCTTTTATTTCACTCTGGGTATTATATCTCTGTATTCTGATTCTCAGTGAATTGTGTATGTTAGTGGGACTAGTAAAGTGTTTTGCTTATTGCGTGATCTGATTATGGTATTTGCTTCATGCATTCTGTATATTAAGGCTTATTATCTTGTATAGTGTTCTGTTGTGTTTGTTCCTCCCCACTAAGCGTTATCGCTTAACACGGGTTCTTGTCCCATGTAGGTGACAGGATTTTTGGGAGCTTGCTTGTGTTGCGCATCTGCAGGTCGGCCACATAGGAGTAGAGTTATTTTTGTTATCTCCTCCTGTAACTCTTTTTTATATGTATTACTCTTTTTGTAAAGTGACTTCTGTAATTTGTTTTGAAAAAGGATTTATGATGTAACCTTTTGGATATTATATATATATAAGTACGTTTTGATTTTACAAGTTTATGTTTTGCCTTTTGTTTTGTTATTGAATGCTTTCACTTCGTGCATGTATTCCTGTATATATTTCTGCTTGTCGTGAGTGAGCGCCGGGTAGCGCGCCCGCTGGCGCCCTTCCAACGGGGGAGGCGACGGGGGCGTTACAGTTTTAACCGAATTACATCCATTGGTATGCCTGGAATCTGCACTGTGTCGCTAACTTCCAAAAATATATCATGGTGTTGAGCAGGGTCTTCCAATTTTGAACCAGAAAACTGGTTTCTTTGAACCATTGTAATGGTGGCTGGCTTTATCTTGAACTGCACAACTTTGGGTATCATTATAGTCCTATGTTCTTCATTCCACCTAGGCATGGCATAATCTCTGACTGTTCTTGGCCTAGGCATTTCTTCCCGTTTTCTACCTGGAATTTCATCTTGTGCATGTGGCACTTGTTGATTCTCGGGAGGAATCTCACTAATAGGCGGATCTTGATTCATGTTTTTTCTCTCGGTTAGCTCACCTTCTTTAATAAAAAGTCCTCTCAATTTTAGGATCGTAGGGTGTTAGTGGTTCTTGTCTCATTCTACTCATACTTTACGAGAACCTGAAAAGAATGAAAAGAGCAAAAAAAAAAAAAAAAAACACATGCAAATAACTATCACCATTCACAAACACGCCAATCCCTGGCAATGGTGCCAAAAACTTGACCAGTGTCTAGCAAGTGTACTACATCGGCTAAGTAATATAGGGTGTTAAGACCCCGAATTATCGTACCCAAGGGATTGTGGTTGCAAGGTAGTGAATATTAAAAGTATGCTAAAGAATTCCTAGATTTTTGAGTGGAAGAGGTGTTGAGCTGTTAAGATAAGACAGGAAATTAAACAACCTAAAGACAACTGACTAAGATTAAATAACAGTTCCAACAAAAAATTAAAACAAAATAAAATTCTTAAAAATTAATAAGTCTAAAACGGTTTAGGTTCACTCATCCTTCCCATACCTAATGTGAATTAATTTTATCTTCAGCTATACAGATTGAATTATGATAACCACTATACCCAAGGGTCCCATTCCGGAGCAAGCTATTTTAATCACAAAACATCCCATTCCGGAGCAATTCTCAAGATTAGCATAAGCACGGTTATAAAATACTAGATTCTAAATTATTTTCCCATTCTAGAGCCAAACAACCCATAAACCCATTCATTTTACATCCAACCCTAGCCTTACGATCATTTTTTACCTATAACCCATTGAGTCCCATTCCAGAGCAATCGTAAGGTTAAAGAAAAGCTGATAGAAAAACAAAGCAAAAATATATTCATAGCATTCAAAAATCTAAATCAACTATGCAAACCAGATAATATCATCAAATATTTAAGAACAACCATGAAATAAGATTCAGCAACATGTAAAATGAACCATCAATCTATATAGAAGCACAATTTAGCTTAATATTAACATAGGTAATGGGGATTCAAAGATCTCCTAAACACTAATAACTACTCACAATCCATTACAGAGATTAATAGAGAGAAGAAAGAATGAATCTAGAAATTCATGGTTGAGATGAACCCTAGCTGAATCCAAAATGCTGCTCTTTCAAATCTCCCATAGAAAATGAGTTTTAGTTGAAAAGAGTAAAGCTAAACTCTAAAAAACTGTAAATCTAATCGATTTTAAGTGTAAATCTAATGAAAATATCAAAACCCTAAAAGTTAGAACAAAAAAAAAACCAAAAAAAACTCAGATCTAAAAACCCTCTTTTTAATCTCAGAAAAGTAAAAAGACTCCTTTTGCCAAACAGGAATCTGCAATTTATAGTTTCGAAAGGGTCACGGTGACAACGAAATGGTTGTCACTGTGAGGCACTGGGGGTCACAGTGAGAACTAAATGGTTGTCACCGTGAGATGCTTGCAAATTCGATTCTATCCTGAATGTGCAGGGGGTCACGGTGACAACAAAAATAGTTACCAACGTGAGACACTTGATTTTTTGATTCTGCCTTGGATGCCTCTAGGTCATGGTGACAACTAAATGGTTATCACTGTGAGGTAGCTCTGCCTTCAGATCTGCCTTGAAAAACTAAATGTCATGGTGACAACAAATTAGTTGTCACCGTGATGTGCCTCTTCTTTCAGTTCTGTCATAAATAATTATATATCACGGTGACAAAAAATCAGTTGTCACCGTGAGGTACCTAGATTTCCTGCATTTCAACATAAAACCCCATCAAAATGCTATCAAAAGTGTATAAAACCCAAATTCAACTAAATTTGCCAAAACTTAATAAAACTAACAACAACACAACAATAAACACAAATAAAAACCCAAAACCTACAACGAAAAGACTAATAAAACTAAGTACTAAATTGAAGTTATCAGCCATTCTGGGCGAGAGAAGAACAAAGGTAGGTGGATGGAGGCGCGACCACTCGCCGGTGGCGAGGAAACGGCTACAGCAGTAGATTGAGGCAAATAGATCACAGATCACGAATCAAACAGAGAAAAAAAATTGCGTTATAATAAGAACCACACCCACATGATGAGGGCAGTGACAGAGGAGAGGATGTGGCGAAAACGGTGGACGGAGGCGATGCAGCAGCGTGAACACTCGACGAACGTAAGAGCGATATTGGAGATCGACAATGAAAAATGCAAAGAGAAAAAAAATGAGATAAGAGGAGATACAGATAGCGAGGGTTCTGTACATCATTTAGGGATTTAACTGAAGTGACCACCATGTGATTAAATGTTATGTACGCTATCGTTTCTAACATCATTTATGAGTAGATAATTGGCAAGTGAAATATAATTTTTATAATTTTTTAATTTACATTAAAATATTTTATTTTAATAAAAAATTTATTTTATTTTAAATTATTATTATATTATTAATTAATTAATTAATTTTCATATATAAGTTAGTTATTTTTATTTAAAAAAAGTAGATGATAAATTATTTTTAGTCATTAAAAAATTTATTGGGTACATTTTTATTTATAACATAAAATAATTTATTTATAATATAATTTAGTTGTATCATATTTTTATTACAGTCGATTGTGATAAAATATTATGATCACACAAATTGATTGTATTAGTAATGAACTCATATTTTGTCACAATATATTCATTTTGTTTGTCACATATTTGTTTGTCATAAATTGAATTATTTTTTATGACATAATTTATTTTTCGTATATTAATATTACAACCAATAGTCATAGAATATTATTATTGTCATAAATTGATTGTACTGGTGACGAAATTGTATTGTATCATAATATATTTATTTTTCATGACATATTTATTTGTTATAAATAAAATTATTGTGACAAAATAATTTTATTGTCACTAATCATTAAATTGTGACAAAAATAATTCATGTCACAAAAAAAATACAATTTTTGACGAATTTATATATCGTAAATAGTTATTTTTTTTGTTATATTTTCCCTCCAAAAGAAATGGCTGAAAATTTTTCCTCCATATCAAATGTGACGAAATTGTACCACGTCACAATACATTCATTTTTTGTGATACATTTATTATAAATAAAATTATTTTTAGAACTAAATTTTGTTTAAAAAAAATAATTGGAAATTTCTTTTTATCTTGATATCTTATTTGTGACGAACTGATTTTATCGTCACTAATTTATTTAATTTTCACAAAAATAATTCGTTATAAAAAATAAATATTTTGTGACAATTTGATACGTTGTAATAAGTTATTATTTTGTCATTAAATTTTTTTCCTAAAAAAAAATGGTGAAAAAATTTTTCCTCCTAAAAAAACCATGACGAAATATATTTTTTGTCACAAAATTAATCTATTAGTGATGAAAATTAAAACATAAAATGATGCAAGATAATTTTGTCACAGTAATAAATAGTATTGTGACATTTTAAAAAATTTGTCGTTGCAAATTATAATTAGTGAAGAAATTTTATGCGTGATTAAAAATTTGTCACAAAAACTAAAATTTCTTGTAGTGAAATAACTAAAAATGTTAAAAATAAAATCAAAACTAAGTCCATTGGACCTAGTTAACTGAAAAATTTAGTTTCATTTTGAACCGATTTTGTGTTTAATCAAATTTTCGATTTTTTTTTTCTCACCCCTAATTATATATAAAAGCAAAATTTTCCCACATTTTTTTTGAGGAAACAAAATTGTTGACAAAAAATTAATGATTGGCAACATATAAATTCATCACAGCTAGTTATTTTTTATGTCGAGATTAATTTTATCACAATTAAATAAATATGTGAAGATAAAAATATTTCATCATAGTTATGTATGACGGCAAACTGTTCCCACCTTTTATTGGAGGAAAAAATTTTGAACACAAAGAAATAATTATTGGTGACCTAAAGGCGTGAGCAAAAAAAATTGATATTCTGGTTAACCGCAAAACTGGTTCATTAGACTCGATTTTGCTTTTTATTTTTACCATTTTTTGTTTTGATTTTATTTTTGAATATCAGTTCACCATTAGTCCATGGTTATCCAATTCATATATATATATTATATTATATATTTTTTTTTTTATACCTTAAATTTTTTTTACTTCTCTCTAAAACTTATGTAAAGTAATATTTTAAAATATATTTAAATTATATTTTTATTTTTATATCTTAATTTTTTATATTTTCTATAAAATTTTTTAATACTTTAAAGTATATTTAAATTGTATCATTTTTCTTAATTATATAGAGTAATATTTATGTAGAGTAACAAATTAACTTTTAAATATACAATTTCTTATTATATATGTAACCCCTTATCTGAACTTATTAAACCTTGTACAAAAAATAGACATTCCCTTACATATATTTATGGCGTAATATTGTATTCATTTATGATTTACGGCTTAGGCATGACATTACATGCAAAATCATTCATTTACTTTACGAATTTTACTTTGCTCCAAATAAAGATCAAAAGTTGGTATTACATATACAAATCCAGTTTAGTTTTACAAACTATCTCAAAATACAAAAATTTAATTACATATACATGAACAATACATAACCAAAAAGATCATAGATCTATAGCTTCATGCTTTTCTTCAGTTGGCCTTAGACCATATAGATTGTCCCTAAACTGAAACTCTATCTGAGACGCCCCAATACCCCTTAGGAGGATATTAGAGCGCTATACACACATACACATACGATACTATCATACATTAGCGGAAAATCAATACTGACCAAACATACATGCTTAAATAAATATTAGCTGAAAATATTATATATTAGCAATAACCTTGTATCATTACATGATCATTTCCCTTTAAGAGAAATTACATATACCTATAACAACATTACACTTTATCATATATAAAAATTCACTTACAATACCCCTATACTAAACATTACAAAAAGAACTCCACAACAAGCTCTTAGTGGCCAGCAGATACACACTCTCTATAACTGAACCTATAAACCTACACGGGAAAACACCCGTGCTAAGCGATTACGCTTAGTGTGGATCTACAAAAGTAATAGACTTCTAACGAAGTCAAAACATCACATAACATACATATCAATGATCATGCTTATCATATAATTACCATCACTAGCATCTATTTCAAACAAGCACAATATTAACATGTCTATCTCGCTTGTGTATACATTGACATGCACATACTCTTTAGCTTTAACATTTATCAATCATTAAGTGATAATATATCACTACATTACATGTACATTCATATACTTATAATAGATAATAGCTCTCCTTATTCATTCATATGCATACCATAACTATAGCCTGAATTCACATCAATGGTGAATATGGGTGCTTTGGATACTGACTAGCAGTATCTATCTTCTGGAGACCAAAGTCTCAAGTATCTAGATACCCGAAGGTAACAAACTCTAGACCCAAACGGGGCCACTCTGGCAACTGCAAACTCTAACCCTTTATAAGCATGCTTATCTATCCACTATTATGAATCCTTTAGGCTTATACAAATAAACTCTATACACTATACCATATACTTTACAATATCTCAAATATCTGTATTACCTAAGCAAAACTTGAGCATGTATATATGTATTCCTATGTTATTCATGACAAGCAACATCAATTTAACATGCTCATAATATACGTATAATACCTTAATTCTAGTCACACACTCAACATATCAATTAATCAAGCATATGATTCATTCAATCATTTATTTAATCGCACTTAATCTTTCATATGCATGGTCATACATAATCCAATGCAATATTATACATAAATAAAGACAAATAATTTACATTCATGACTCTAAGCAGTGTCGCACTCGCGACAGAACCCAAACCCACTGCTGTCGCGCTCGCGGGCAATGTCGCACTCGTGACAGAATATCAAAATGGCTTCTGTCGTGCCATTAACGGATCTCACACTCACGACAAGGCATGCCATGGCAAACTTGCCTACGGAGCATTCTATCGCGCTTGCGACAGAACTTGAACTTTGTGTTCAGGCTCCCAAATCACATACCTCTCAAACACATCCCTCTCACAACCTTCCTATATTCACATGCATGACTTCTACCATCAACCAAACATCAATTTTAGCCGAAAGGCCTACGAAACAAGTAATCACATGCATATTACTTTCTTATACATAGCTTGTAACAATATATAATCAACATGCACATAGTCAAATCTCTATACAGCCTCAAGTTATCAAATAAGCCTCATGCAACTCATTAAATCATAGTACACTACTAATGGTCACTAGAACATCATTAATTCACAATCATTAATCTATGTACAATATAACAACTAAAAGAGCTGTTGAACTAGTTCAAAGCTCACAAATTACCAACTAGATCACACATGCATCAATTAACAAAAATCACATACAATCTCAAATAAATCAAACATACATCTCTCAAGAAAACAACTAAATCCCAAACCTCAAAAGTAGGTTGAATCACTTCTCTTTTCTAGCTCAAATCTTTTCCTTGCCTTTATCTTTCCTTTTGTCTAAAACTTATTGCACAAATCAACTAAATGCACACTTAATCCAATACTTATAACAGCTCAAAACCAAAAATAGAATTACAGGAAGAAGGTGATACTTGAACATCCAACCACACTTACCTTTCCAATTTAACACTCTTAACTCTTCAAACCAATCCAAGCTCAAAGGTTTAGGTAAACCAAAGGAAAAAGAAAAATAAGAAGAAGATGAAAAATGGAGGAAGAACCAATAGAGAGAGAGAAAATCGGGTCACATACAGAAAAAATGGGACAGGTTTCATCCACTAACCACTTATATTGCATGTGGCTGCCTAGATGGAAAACCCACAATAAGCCACATGTTCACCGCCTGATATGTGTCAAAGCTTTAGCAAATAATCCATTTGATCCTTTGGCAAACTTCCACTTAATCCCTCCATCAACTTCTTTCTTTTAATTACTTTAGATTTCTTTCAATTACATCCTCTTACTTAAGAGCTCATACTTATACCATTTACTCTTGTACCCTTACATTACAATTATCACTACCAATTCTTCTAGGGTACACTTTGGGTCATTACAATTCTCCCCTCAAGAAATTTCATCCTCGAAATTTCCCTCGCTACTAAACATATGACCATACTATACTTTACCAATAACTTATATAATACAAACTTATTCAAAGCATAAAACTTACCAGATGGACCCGCTACCTCCTCTCTGATCATAGCGAAGACTCTAGCAGGACCACCAGAAGCAACTAGCTTCTTAACCATTTTCGATGGCACCACTACTAACAGATCCAGTCTCATCTGTATTACCTTTACTTCCTTGAGATACTAAACTCTCTTTCAAGTTAGGACAATTAGCAAGGATGTGTCCCATGCTGCCACACTTAAAGCAGGCTCCAGTGAGCTTCCTACATATGCCCCAATGGCATCTTTGACAATGCTCACACTTCGATGTAGCACTACCCCTACTAAAATGTGTCATAACACTTCCTTTCGATGTCATTGCTTGAACCGACCCTCGAGCAACTTGTCCATTTACATCCTCTTAGGCTGTCTTGCCACTAATCATATCACTACCCGATACTTTCCTTTTCTGTTCTCTCTTCTGCCACTAGTTCAGATTCCTCTAACTTTATGGTCGCCAAAACCAACTTATAATAACTCATTGACTGCATAGCAGCCATTGCCTGTAATACTCTATTTCAGTCCATCTTTAAATTATCAGTAATTGAAATCCTTTGTTAGCAATAAATCGAGCATGTACTTGCTTAATCTACTAAACTCCTTCTCATACTCACTCACTGTCATATTTCTTTGCTTTAAACTCACAAAGTCCTTCCATTTTGCTTCTCTATAAGCCTTGGTGACATATTTTTCCTTAAACTCTTAGATGAAGAAATCCCATGTTAGCTCAACTGTTTGCTGGGGATTTCGAATCACTAGCTTCTACAAATCATATGCTGACCCTTGCAGTAGTAATACTGCACAAGTTACTCTTTGATTCTGGGGACAGTTTATCTCTTGCAATATTCTCCCTGTCTTCTCCAACCAGAATTCAACCAAATCCGACTGATCTATAGAGGTTTCCCAAAATTCCTCTGCTCCTTTCTTTGTAATAAGGTCCATAGGAAGCTTAGGAGCAATCAATCTACCAACAACTGCATCAACCCTTGCACTAACACCGGGTTATACTGAGCAGGACCTAAACCTTCAGCTCAAGTTTACTCAAGTATACTCTTGTTAACATGCACTGGATTCACACTTCCCGTCGTCTCTCCAACGTCGTCACTCAGATCTAATTCCATCAATACTCTACACAAAACAACATCTGCATTAGGCCATGACACTAGACAAGCTCATACACATCTACTCTATGCTCTAACATCCTATCGTCCTGAACCGCCGAAACATATGCTCTGATACCACAACTTGAGATGCCCCAATACCCCTTAGGAGGATATTGAAGCGCCACACACATATACACATACGATACTATCATACAATAGCTGAAAATCAATATTGACCAAACATACATGCAACCGCTAATCGAGGCATTAGAAGGCTTTTCTGATGTGCCCGCATATCAGGCCAGTGGTGTCCTACTGTTTTGCTTTTCTAGATACATGACGGTGATTTCTAAGGAGTTGATCGATGATTTCCAGCTATTCGGGATTGTGGATGGCAAGAATCGCGGGCTGCCCCCATTTCCCCTGATTCTTGCCGAGACCATTTTGTGCTTAGATTCTGTCTATATCAACCCTTCTACTGCCTTTACTGGAAGCCCCTTATTACTCCAGGTAAGTCATTATTTTAAAAGGTAGTGCATCCCTTGTGGATTTTCAAACTAGCTTTTCTTATCGAGAAATGCGTCCTTTTGGATTTTCACGTAATGCTGTGCCTTATTTTTGCCCGGATGTGCCCCTACACATTCCAGCGGCTTTTTTTTTCATGACACTTCTAAGTAACCTGGCCTCCTACACATGAGTATTTTTAAATCCCTACTTTTCATTATTTTTTAGATATAGTTACAAGAGAAGCTAAAGCTACTATTAGAGCCTCTTCCCAGGGTGATCGATAATTATTCACTGAGGCACTTTCTTCCCCGGCAGTGGTTATATTCATTTGCATCTCTTGACGAGGGTGCTGTTAGATTGGGCGAAGTGGTGGATGAGGACATCAACTTCATGTGCCCCTAATCCCCCTTTCCTCTGTGACTCTAGATGGTTCTTCAAGATGCTTTCCGTTTTGTGGGCTTCATGAGGCTACCTTCTACCTTACCGCCCACTGTGCTTGACAGTTCAGAGAGATTCAAGATGTTGTGAGGCACCCACTATCTTTCTAGGGCAGCATCTTATCCCTGGCTTTCACCTCCAGGTACCATAGCCTCTGGACACCGCTGCCTATAAAGATTGTTATACCACTGATCGGGGATTGCTCATTTGCTTCTACAAGTGCATACAAGAGGTGGGTGATCAATTCGGCAGTTGACAACAGGACCCATCGACTTAAGCATCTAGCTGGTGTAACACAACCTACCCATACGTAGGGGAACCTATCCACAATGGAGTGAGAACCCGTATGAGCAGGGGTGTCACCAGGAAAAATGGTACAATAACATACATCCACATATAATAAACATACATATGTACAATGAAAATAAAACTTTAAAACAAAACTGATCATTCACTCATAGATGGAATAATAATATTCATTACATAACTGTTCTGATATTACCATAATAATTACATCTTCCACAAACAAGGCGGAAGCTGAACAAAAAAATAATACAATGAGAGTTCACTATTACAAAAAGAATCATAATACAAAAATCTAAGTCCTAACATCAATCCCACTGTGTTGGCTTGATTTGCGGTGACTCTCCCAAAAGCTATACACCTTCCGCACCTGCAAGGATAAAACACCCGTGCTAAGCGATAACGCTTAGTGGGGAAACAAAAAACAATAATAAGGACAGCCATTCACAATGGTCGTTAAGGCATATCACATACATATTGGCATATGTTGATAATCATATAAGATATAATCGTAATTGAGTCACAATCGTAAGCATTCAAAGGCTCATAATCACATTCATATATTAACTGATTCATATGCTCATAAATAGAGTCATTCAGATTCACATACTTATAATCATATTCATTCGGATTCACATTCTCATAACACAACGAAATATAACACCTGCTGACTCACAGTAGTGGATAACGAGTGAACGCATGGCTGTACCGTACGGGTACAAATCGAAAAGCAATATCACATTTTCTCATTCAAAAACATTTTACGGAGGGGATCTTAAACAAGATCCAAACACATTGAGGTTCGCGAGGAACCAAACGGGGACCTGATCAGGATCAAGAACATAACTGAGGGCTACAGCTACTGAACTCTATTAGGCATGCCTAACTATCCACTAAATTGACTCTTACAGGTCATGCATAATACATCCAATTATATTCATATACTTCATAAAATTGTTCAAGTATAAACCTAAAAGAATCCTAAGTTCGGGTATTAAACATCAGAAATCACAAATGAAAACTCAAATTGAAGCCAGGGGTGTCGCACTCGCGACAGAGGCGAAACTTGACCCAGGTCGCGATCGTGGCATTCTTGGCGCTCTTGCAGAGATAGAAGAACATCTCACTGTCGCGCTTGCGATAGTGAGCGGCTAGCAAAAGCTATCGCGCCCGTACACAGGGGACTGCCTTAATCAGGACGGCAGCGAGCACTCTATCGCGCTCGCAACAGAGAGCTCTCGCTGTGGCGGCTCGGCAACCAAAATCTGCTCGGCCAAACGCAAGGGATGAATTCACCGAGCTCTATCGCGATCTCGCGATAGTAGTCATGTTTTCCAGCACTTATACGAAAATCTGCAGAAAATCACACTCCCAAATCACCCAAACCTCCAATCTCAAACACAAATCAACCCCAAACTTTGTTTGACCTCAAATCAACCTTCACATCATCATAAATAACATAAAACTCAACTTTTACAACCATTAACACAATCAAAATCTTGAATTAACATAATCAAACGTCTCAAAAGTAACAACCCAGAAAATTGCAATAAAGTTCATCAACCTTAAAATTTGCTTCAATAATTCATCATTCATGCATAACAATATAAATCAAACCAAAACCCATAACATTGGCTCCAACATGAGCCTCATCAAACCTCAAATTTCAAAAAATTCACTCAAACATACCTAATCACAAAATGCAACAATTCAAATAAATTCCCAAACCTGAAAATTCCTATGCTCCCAGTTCCAAGCTCTGCTCCCACTCGCCTTCTCTTTTCCCTTGGGATCACTAGTCGGTGCTTCTAAGCCAAAAAACCCAAGAACCATACAAACAAAAAAATCCTAGATTAAGAACACCTCTAACAAATTAAGAAGAAGAAGATGAAGAAGGAGAGAAAACCCACTAAAACTTACCAATTAAGCTTAAGAGATGATCAATCTCCACCAAAACCACTTGGATCCAAGCTAAGGCACACTTGAAGAGGAAAAGAGGAAGAAGAGATAAAGAGAAGAGGAAGAAAACGGGAAAGAGGCAGCAAAATGGCTGTCCCCTTTTTCTTTCTCCTTCTATTTATACCTACTTCCTAAAACCCTAGCCACATGTCACCCTAAGATTGGTGGATCTTGATCACTCACTCCCTACACTCATGTAAGACACCACACACAAGACTAACCCTCACTAATTCACACACTACTCCCCCTATGAGCATCCACACACACTAAAAAGACCCATACTCATACACACCAATATCATACATGCACCCACACTCTAATAAAGCGCACAAAACATACATATAACCCAAAATACCCTTAACACATGCCAAAACACTCACAAACACACATGCAATCATGGCTCAAATTGCTAGGGGGAAAACGGGGTGTGATAACTCTCCCCTACTAACAAGAATTTCGTCCTCGAAATTCTCACCTGAATTGAACAACAGTGGATACTGAATCCTCATCGTAGCCTCTGGTTCCCAAGTTACTTCCTTAACTCCATGATGCTATTAAAGAACCTTGACCAAAGGAACTTGCTTATTCCTTAACTGTCACACTTCCCGATCTATAATAGCTATCGGTTCCTCATCATAAGATTAGTCTAACTGAATCCGAACATCCTGAACCGATAATACATACGACGGATCCGATCAGTACCGTCGAAGCATAGAGACATGGAAGACATCATGCACCTTAGCCAATTCCATCGGTAAAGCCAACCTATAGGCTACCGAACCAACTTTCTCCAAAATCTCAAAAGGCCCAATGAACCAAGGACTAAGTTTACCCTTCTTGCCAAACCGCAATACTTTCCTCCAAGGTGAAACCTTAAGGAAAACTTTTTCCCCGACCTCAAATCGAATATCCTTTCTCTTCAAATTAGCATAGGATCTCTGTCTATCCTTAGCTACTTTCAAATTCTGCTGCACAACTCTCATTTTCTCCTCTGTACTGGAACAACAAAAGATTGCTCGGTCAACTCTATCCAACAAATCGGAGTTCTACACGATCAACCATAAAGAGCCTCAAACGGTGACATCCCAATGCTCGACTGATAGCTGTTATTGTAGGCAAACTCCATAAGCCATACATACTTGTCCCAACTGCCAAAAAAATCTAAAGCATAAGCCCGAAGCATATCCTCTAAAATCTTGATAACCCGCTCGAACTGACCATCCGTCTGAGGATGAAATGCCGTGCTGAAATTCAACTTAGTACCCAAATCTCTTTACAATTCCTTCCAAAACTTCGATGTGAACCTTGGTTCTTGATCTGACACTATCGACAATGGCACACCATGCAGTCGGACCACCTCATCCACATAAACACTGGCCAACTTATCCATCGAGTAGTCCACTCCGACCGGTAAAAAATGAGCCGACTTGGTAAGCCGATCCACGATAACCCAAACTGAATCATGCTTCCGCTGAGTCACTGGCAAACCCGACACGATATCTATGGCGATATCATCTCATTTCCACATAGGAACGGATAAAGGAGTGAGCAATGCCGAAGGGACTTGATGCTCAGCCTTTACCTGCTGACAAATCAGACACTTCGCCACGAATTCCATAATGTCTCTCTTCTTCCAAGACCACCAATAGAATTGCTTCATATCCCGATACATCTTCTCACTACCCAGATGCATAGTAAAGACCATTGTGTGTGCCTCACTCAAAAGCTTCTTCCTTAACTCATCACTCTCGGGCACATACAAACGATTCCTATACATAAGCACCCCATCCAAAACCGAAAACTCAGTCTGCTTACTCGATTGGACCTCTTGCAATACCCGCTGCAATCTTACATCATCCTTCTGAGCATCAACAATCGACTGTCTCAAGGTCGGCTTCATTCTCAATTAGGCAACCAAAGCCCCATCTGAATCAAATCTCCACCTGAACCATTGCAAAAACAAAGCCGAAATCGACTTCCTACTCAAAGCATCCTCAACCACATTGGCTTTGCTTGGATGATAATCCACAATGAAGTCATAGTCCTTAAACAACTCCAACCATCGGCGCTATATCATGTTCAACTCTTTCTGTGTGAGGAGATACTCAAAACTTTTATGATCCATGAAAATCCTACACATCTCCACATACAGATAATGCCGCCAAATCTTCAAAGCAAAGATCATAGCTGCGAATTCCAAATCATACGTCAATAATTCTTCTCATGAGGCTTCAACTGACGAGATGCATAAGCCACAATTTTACCCTCTTGCATCAACACGCACCTGAGTCCAACTCCTAAAGCATCGCTGTACATTACAAATGGGTAGAGTAAGTACAACAGCTTCAACTAACAATCTCTTCAACTTCTCAAAACATGTTTGACACTTATCCGACCACTCAAATCTGACTCCTTTCCTCAACAATCTAGTCATAGGAGCAGCAATAACTGAAAAACCCTTCACAAACCGACCGTAGTAGCCTGCTAAACCAAGGAAGCTTCTCAATCAGGAACATTCCTAGGCGCTTTCCAATTCACAATCGCCTCAATCTTAGCTAGATCCACTTGAATACCCTTAGCTGACACAATGTGACCCAAGAAAGACACCTCTTGAAGCCAAAAGTCACACTTACTGAGCTTCGCAAACAAACAGTGCTCCCTCAAAACTTGCAACTCTAATCAAAGATGCTTTTCATGCTCGCTCTCATCCTTCGAGTAAACAAAAATATCATCAATAAACACTACTACAAATCGGTCGAGATATGGCCTAAACACTCGATTCATTAAATCCATAAAAGCCGCAGGTGCATTGGTCAAACCAAACGGCATCACAAGGAACTCATAATGGCCATATCGCGTTTGAAATGCAGTCTTAACCACGTTCGCGTCCTTAACTTAGAGCTGATAATATCTCGACTGAAGATCAATCTTGGAGAAAACACCCGCACCTCTGAGCCGATCAAACAAATCCGAGGGATTCCGGCGCGCGTCACAGTGGCGACTCCACTGGGGACTTATGGTTTGAGGCTTCAATTTGAAAATACCTCGTTTAACATTTATGATTAAAGTTTAATTCATAAATTCGCTTTCTCTCATTTGCATTCGTATCCCATTAGAGCCTTAGAATATGCTAGTTTGGTCCCTCTATTAGCCCCGGTGCGTTCCAGAAGCACGACCCTACTTTCACTTAATTTAGGGAAGTGTTAAGGATAATCACCAGCCCAAGCCTCGTACCTCAATGGTATATCAAAATGATGACCCGATCGGTCGTTATGCTCGTGATGCATTAGACCTGTCGGCAGGGATCATGCTTGGGTAGCCCTAAAGTAACATCTCCCTTGTCTAAAGCTCATGTAATGGTCGTAGCTACTTTCCACAGGTGATATGAACCATAATTCTATGCTTGCTGTATGGATCCTCATGTATTGGATGAGCCCGGATGTCTTGCTTGGCAACCTAGCCCAAGGCTTTCATTCCCCGGCAGGGCCATGTCGAAATTTTTGGAATGTCCAAATACATGATGATCATTATCCATTCGCTTGTACATTAGCATAAAAGTGTCATGCTGCCGGCTTTTCACCGTACAACATGCATGTCCACTGGGTCCCCTGTTGACCCTTGGGCTAGTCCCGCCTAGGAAAGAGACCGCGCGACCACGTGTGCAGGAGAAATAAGGGTGGAAGGACCTACTTGCTTGCTTGTGTTTTGTGGGTGTTGCATATCACGACCACGCATTGCATCTGCATTCCATGCATCATATCTAACGCCTTGTCCTTACAGCCATCATAGATTTTCCCAGGTGGACTAGATCGCCTACCGGACGATTGATCCGAGTTCCTACATCTGAGCTGCCAAGTAGAGAGGGCTTTTTAGAGATCTTACCAGAAGTCAGCTGTACCGTATCTAAGATGGCAAGCTCACCTAGGGAAGATGATGCCACCAAGGCCATGATTGTAGAAGAAGTGGGCCGACGGTTTGAGGAATTTGAGGGTAGAATGATGAACATGCTAACTGCTTTGGCACAGCAGAATGCTCCGCAGAATCCACCACCTCCTCCTCCCGTGAGACAGAATGAGCGAGAAGAGGAAAGAGCTGAGAGGCAAGAAGAGCCTGTTCGGCCGCCGCCGATAGAGCTGAGGTCAGTAGCCTCGGAGGACAGAGAAAAAGACCAGTGCTGAGGGTAGATGATGACAGGGATGACGAAGATGATAAAATGAGTTCTGTATCTGAGAGAGGGAAGGCACCCTAAACTGATGAGTTCATTCTGAAAAAGATAGAAGAGAGGTTTGAAGCCATGGCCCGTATACTGAGTAGAGCTCAGGGGATGAACCCGGAGGATAAGGAACTGGAGGGAGAAGACCCGATTCCTTACAATTTCAAGATGCCTGATGTGCCAAAATTTGACGGTACTTCTGACCTGACTGCCCATGTGAAGCAATACTCTTTGGTCATGAAAGGGACCATTTTGTCTAAAAGGCAGAAGGTGGAATACTTTTGCTTGAGTCTGACCGGCCCCGCCAACGATTGGTGCCATAGCCTCGATCGTCGAACTAAAGAAGATTGGGATCTACTCACAGAGGATATCTTGAGGCAATACGATTGCAACACAAGGATGGAGGTGACTCTTAAAGATCTCGAATTGCTCCAACAGAAGGCCGGGGAATCTTTTCACGATTATCTCACCCGCTGGCGAAACCGAGTGATGGAAATGCGAAGAAAGCCAGATACCCAAGATCAGATCCGCCTGTTCATCAAGAATGCGAGCCCATATTTAAAGGACGGTCTGAAGATGAAAGGACTGAAGGATTGGGAGTCTCTGAAAGACATAGTCATTGAGGTGGAGGGAGATTTCCTAGCTCGAAAAGCTAACAATGATAATTTTACAAAGAGACCTAATACCGGTCAAGGTACCAGTGGCCCAACTGGTCCCAGTGGTAGCACCAGAAGAGCGGGTGAGGTGTCTGCTATTGACGCAACTACCCAGAGGAAGTTTTTGAACTTAGTAAGACCCCTGTCTTGGGTCTTAAGAAGGTTGATGAAAGAAGGAAAGTTGCAACCTTTGGCTCCTAGGCCTGCTATGACGCAAGGGAAGCCGGGTCACAAGGACAATGAATACTGTGCATTTCATCAGCACATAGGCCATCTAACAGACAAGTGTAAGGTGCTGAGGCACTCTATTCAAGATCTGATCGATGACAAGCAAATTTCTGACCCCGAGAAGAGGGAAGATAAGAAGAAGATTGGTTACAATGCCGTACCACCACCAGTTTTTATGATTGGATCCAGCTTGCCAGAGTGGTATGTGCTGTAGGATTTATTTGGGACCAAGGGTATTGCTGCTGTTTGTTCTGAGGGTAAAGAAGAAGGAGCTGTTGTAGCGACTATTGATTGTTGGTCAAGCAGCGAGACCGGTGGAGAGGCCGGAGAGGAAGGAGAGATGAGCTCTGACTTGTGAAGATCTGATGAGGATGAAGAAGAGGTAAGGGCTGTGACAAGAAGTGGGAGAGTGGTCCCTGAGATTACAAGGCTACCGGAACCAGCGCAGCCATCAGCGAAAAAAGAGCCAGAGGAGAACCAGATTGTTAAGCAGTTGAAAAAGACCGCAGCTCAAATATCCATCTGGGATCTTTTAAGACAGTCCCCTTCTCACAGGCAGAAAGTGGTAGAGGCTTTGACTAAGTCCACTGTTGCCACCACAATTTCCCCATCAGAGCTTTTGGGTCTAGTTAAAGGAGGATCAGAAGAGAGATTGGTTTTTTCGATGCTGACCTTCCGGTCGAAGGCCGCAATCATAACCGACCCCTGTACATCAAAGCGCAGATTAATGACAAGCATACTGCTTGCGTTATGGTAGACGATGGATCTTCTATCAATGTGTACCCTTTGATAGCTCTTCAGGCTTTTGGATTGAGTGAGGATATGCTCAGAGAATCAGACTTGACAATTACAGCCTATGATAATTCAAGAAGGCAAGCCTCGGGAACATTCAAAACCCTGGTCAAGACGGGACCTATTGAGGTAGAAGTAGAATTTGTGGTTCTGCCCATTCCAGCTAACTTCTCGGCCCTGCTCGGGAGACCTTGATTTCACAGACTAGGAGGAGTACCATCCACGCTGCATCAAATGATAAAGTTCCCACATGAAGGGGAGGTGGTAACCATTAAGGCAGCCAGGGAGAACCAGGTATCAGCCCTTGAAATTTCCAATCAGCCATTTAGTGGCTTCCACGTGTCCATGATAAAAGAAGAGCACGGGTCAGTGGATAACCCAACCGTGGTTAACATGATGAAAAAGATGTACTATCTCCCTGGAGCTGGTTTGGGTAGAAACTCTCAGGGGCTGCAGACTGCAATCACCACTCGAGGTCAGAAGAACCGGAAAGGTCTGGGGTACAGAGGCGATTTTGGCAAGAAGAAGACGGCAGATAAGATCCCTCGCATTTCAGAAAGCTTTGTGCCCGCATCCTCGGTATGCGCCTATACTGGTGAAGATGAGCCGCAGTGGGTGAATGGTAGGATTGTCCCTGGATTTGAGATTTTCAGCGACGTATTTGACTGGGAGGTCGGGGTTATCAAGACCGGTGAGAACTTCTGGGACGAAGAGGTCATGACTCAGTACATTGCTTGGGACAGATGCGAGCCCCGAAGAGGTTGTCACCGAGAGGATGTTGTTTGCCAGGCTAAAGGGGAAAGAGAAGGTGGCAGGAACAGAATTGAGATTTGAGGATTTGAAGATTTCCTCAAACATACCTGAAGGGCCTTTGCTGAATCAAATAGTCGATGAACAAGCTACCTTAGCATCAACCTCTAGGGAGGCAGAAGAAGACTCTAGCTTAGATTGTCTTTTTCTTGCAGAACTTTTTTATGATGTAGATGACAATTATAATATTATTAATAAGGCAAATGATTTCTCTTACTTGTGCGATGTTTCTAATGATTTCAACATGCATGAACATGATCATATTCCATCAATTTTTGACATTAATTCCACTAATACAATGCCTTTTATTCTTGGAACCTCGAAAAATCCGAAAGAAATTCTAATAGCATCAGATATAACTCCCGATGAGAGAAAAAATTTTGAGAGAATAATAAGAAAACATGAAAAAGTCTTTGCCTGGACCTATAAGGACATGCCAGGAATCAATCGGAACGTCGCAAAGCATGCTATCCCGACTTATCCAGACTATAAGCCTGTGAAATAGAAGTTAAGAAGGCTCAGGCCAGAATGGGCAGACAAGGTCAAGGAGGAGATCCGGCAGCAGATTGAGGCCAAGTTCCTTATTGAAGTGCAGTATCCCACGTGGTTGACAAATGTGGTCCCTGTAGCGAAGAAAAACGGGAAGGTCAGGGTATCTGTGGATTATCGAGATCTAAACAAGGCCTGCTCTAAAGATGATTTTCCACTACCCCACATCAATGTGTTGATAGACAGTGTCGTGAATTGCGCGATGTACAGCTTTGGAGATGGTTATGTGGGCTACAACCAGATCCTAAACAAGATAGCTGACCGGGTTAAGACCGCTTTCATCACAGAGTTGGGGACCTATGCCTACCGAGTCATGCCTTTTGGCCTAAAAAATGCTGGGGCCACATACCAGAGGATGGCGACCAAGATTCTGAGTGACCTGATCCACAAGGAGGTGGAGGTGTATGTCGATGACATGATGGTCAAGTCAGCCACCCGAGAGGGCCATTTTGAAGCTCTAGAGAAGTTCTTCACCAGGATTGATAAGTACAATCTGCGACTCAACCCCAAGAAGTGTGTCTTCGGAGTAACTTCAGGGAAGCTGTTGGGACATGTTGTCAGCCAAAGGGAAATAGAAATTGACCCGGACAAGGTGAAGGCGATTAGAGAGATGCCTGTGCCGCAAAAGGAGAAGGATGTAAGGAGCTTCCTGGGCAAACTGTAGTACTTCAGCCGATTCATTGCCAAGCTCACTTCAATATGTGAGCCCGTTTTTAAACTTCTTAGAAAGAATCAGCCTGTGGTCTGGAATGAAGACTGCCAGAAAGCCTTTGATAGCATCAGGGAATATCTGTTGAATCCGCCAGTGTTAAGGCCGCCACAACCAGTCAAACTGCTTATCCTGTATCTTGCAGTGGAAGGCAGTTCTGTGGGTGCCATGATGGCTCAAGAGGATGAATTTAGAGTGGAATTCGCGGTTTATTACCTCAGCAAGAAGTTCCTGGCTTATGAGATTAAATATGCTGAAGTAGAGAAAATCTGCCTCGCAGTGATTTGGGCATCAAAGAAGCTGAGACATTACTTCCATTCATACAAAGTTCAGGCAGTGGCCAAGCAGAATCCATTGAGATATTTGCAAGAAGCACTGTCTTTGCTTGGTAAGATGGGGAGGTGGTTACTTTTGCTACAAGAGTTTAATGTGCAATACATCACCCGCAAAACTATTAAGGGGCGAGCCGTAGCCGAATTTCTTGCTGAGCATCCTATTCAAGGGGACACTCCCGAGTTCACCTTTCCTGATGAAAGCATAATCGCGATTTATGTCCAAGGATGGCAGTTACACTTCGACGGGGCAGTCAACAACAAGAGGGCCGGAGTCGGAATCATTTTGACAACCCCAGATAATGAGAAACTCCCTCTAGCCAAGAAACTGAGGTACAAAGCGACCAACAATGAAGCCGAATATGAAGCATGCACTTTCGGGTTAGAAGCTTTAGCTGCTTTGGGGGCAAAGAATGTAGAAGTCTTTGGTCACTCATCCTTGGTGATTAACCAAATCCGAGGTGAATGGGCCATAAAACAAGAATGGCTGGTACCCTATGTTGAATATTTGAAAGAGATATGTGGGCAGTTTGAAACCTGCACTTTCCACTTCGTGCCAAGAGATGAGAACCGTCTAGCCGATGCGGTTGCAACCCTAGTGTCAATGTGGGATAATCCTGAAGGGGTGGCTATGAAACCAGTACTGATTTCGAGTTCTGAGAAGCCCAGCTTTGAGATCAAGTCAGTGATGGATGTAGAAGTGGCGGATGGAAAACTATGGTACTTTGACATTATGAATTATTTGGAAAACAATAGGTTTCCAGAGGAAGCTACGGAGAAAGACCAGAGATTGATCCGGAAGCTATCTACTCAGTTCATATCCTTAGAAGGAGTGTTGTACAAGAGACAGGCTGATGGGATTCAGCTCAGGTGCTTAAATGAAAAAGAAGCCCGCAAGGTAATGGAGGAGACCCATGCAGGCGCCTGTGGGGCTCACATGAACGGCTTAACCCTGGCAAAGAAGATCATGAGACAAGGCTTCTATTGGCTTACAATGGACAATGACTATTCGAAATATGTAAAGCAATGCCAGTTGTGCCAACAGTGCGCAGATTTGAGACATCTGCTAGTATCAGAGCTACACAACCTGACATCGCCTTGGCCTTTTGTCGCTTGGGGGATAGAAATTATTGGAGAGATTCGCCCTACGGCATCCAATGGGCACAGATACATCATAGTCACGATTGACTATTTTACGAAATGGGTAGAGGCGAAATCCTTCAAAAAGATTGACGCAAGAGATATGGCCAAGTTCATAGAGAGAAATCTGATCTGCAGATATGGCCTTCCTCACCACATAGTGTCTGACAACAGGGTGCAATTCATGGGGGAAACCAGGAAGCTTCTTGAGAAATATGGTATCAAGCACCATAGATCCTCTCCCTACCGACCACAAGCTAATGGAGTAGTAGAGGCCGCTAATAAAAATATGAAGAAGATCCTATCCAAGATGGTCCAAACTTACAAAGACTGGGCAGAGAAGCTACCCTTTGCACTGTGGGGATACAGGACAACAGTAAGGACATCTACGGGTGCTACGCCATTTTCCCTGGTATACGGGATGGAAGCAGTATTGCCAGTTGAGATAGAGCTCAAATCGCTAAGAGTAGTCATGGAAGCCCATATTCCGGAGGCCGAATGGACACGACAGAGGCTACAACACTTAAACTTATTGGATGAGAGTAGGCTGAAGGCTTATTATCACAATCAGATATACCAGAAGAGGTTGGCCAGGACTTTCGGGAAGAAGGTGAGAAAGCATCCGCTAAAGGAAGGGGACTTAGTGTTCAAGCAGATGAGACCAGGTATACCGGATATCAGAGGGAAGTTCAGACCAACCTGGGAGGGGCCGTATATCCTTAAAAAGCTATTGTCCAAAGGAGCTGCAATCTTGTCGGATAGCGATGGAAATGAATTCAAGGAACCGATCAATGTCGATAGGCTCAAAAGGTTCCATGGCTAAAGACCAAAATAAAAAGAAGAGAATAAAATGCCCCGCAGGTCGAAAACCGAAAAAAGGTGGCCGTGCTAAAATTGGGCGCCTCGACAGGGTGAAAACCGAAAAAAGGCATCCTGTGCAAAAATTAGAGGCACGAGAGAAAATGTCCGATCGTGAAAAACCGAGAGGGCCGATTGGTAACAGGAGTTCATGCTGTTAAAATTTGGTTTCATGTATTAACAGCACGTACACGGTAGAGTTAAATGTCAAAACTGATCATGTATGCTGAAATTATATGGAAATGTACACAATTTTGTGAAATAGAATGAAGATTATTCTTTTCATTTTTATCATTTTATAGTTCTGCATTAAAAGAAATGTAACACCAAAAGAAATACATATGTAAGCTAAGCTAAGTCCTGCTACTACTCTCGCTGACCAGATACTTGAGCCCTCGTGTCCTATTATCAGATGCTGGACTGAGGATCCATTTCTTGTACTCACTGGTGGAAGCCACAGAGTGATCGCTGAACCGTGGAATAACCGTCTTCACTGGTAGTTTGCTCCACAACTCATGATACCTAGAAGCGAAGGCAGCCGAAAGAGCTCCTCCTCGAAAAGATAAGGGAACCCTCACCACATCCTGGGTCATCCCGAGCTGACTCGTACATTGAGCAGTGATGAAGAAAGTGGCTTGACGGAGCCCACAGAGGGGAACACCCCTCGATGGCCCATCAATGACTACATGAGACAGTGGGAGCCAAGCAGATGTGAAACTGATGTCATCATCTGACAATTCACCAAATCTAGTAATGCCTTCACTAACAGTAGCACACCCGTATAGCCGTCGAAGCAGAAGGAAATGGCTCAGCGAGTACTGTAGAATGACCCAAGGAGGTGGCTCAGACATCATCCTCAGTTTCTCTTGCAGCCAGATCTGAAAAAAAAAAAGAGAAGAAAGCCGCTGGAGTAAGTAGGGTTTACTTCAGGCAAAAATAAGGCACAGGGTTGTGTGAAAATCCGAAAGGACGCACCTCCCACTAAGAAAAGCTAGTGTGAAAATCCATGAGGGACGCACTACCTTTAAAATAATAACGTACCTGGAGCAATAAGGGGCTGCCGGTAAAAGTAGTAGTGGATCCAGAGCTCACAGAGTCTAAGCCTAGAATGGTCTCAGCCAGAATAAATGGCAAGGGTGATGATCCCCGATGAAAGTCGCTCAGAACTCCGAACAGACGAGGGTCACCTGTCAAACCCCCTGGAACAACAGTGAGAAAGTTCATCATGCAAAACAGAAATACGATGCTTACCCGGTAAGTGGGGATGTCGGTGAACTGATCTAAAGCCTCCATCAGTGGTCCCAGAGCAAAGAAAGAGCCCGAAGAAACCATTCGGACGGCCTCAGAAGAAGGTATGCCGAGAGCCATAGCTATGTCCCGAGTCTGGAGTAGGCCGCAACGGGGGACGCAGGGCAGAGCGTTAGGAGGGAACCAGGCTCCAAGAATGGCAAATAACTCCTCGGGCAGGGGGCACAACTCCTGGTAAGTGAACCGGAAGACGTCAAACTGGGGGTTCCAGAAGTTAGTCGCCGCCAGAAGAAGGTTCTGATCAACTTTGACCCGACACATATATTTTAGTCCGGACAGAGAGGCAAGGGCGCCTTTTTCCCAAGTGTGCTTGTCATCTAAGATATGGTGCATTAATTGGAGAAGAGGGGAAGACATTTTGAAAAGAATAAAGGGTTCAAGATGTTGGGAAAATAAAGAGACACGAAAAGCAAAAGTTTTTAGAAGAATTTATAGAGAAGTGTCACCGACGGCCTACCCGCCTCTCACAAGAGACGGCCTGCCCGTCGGTAAAGATCCACCTGGCAGATGCATACGTCAGCATTGCATTTATCACGAGCATTAAATGCGCATTAATTGGGGAATGGGGAACGACAGACGGACAGCCCGTCGGTCTCTCCTAAAGACGCCCAGCCCATCGGTCATGAAACTCTATATGAGGGCGAGTGACAGACGGTGCAGCAGCGCTGTCACTTTCACTCCCCCTCTCAAAAACGGTTCTTTTGCTTTTTTTTTCTGCATTTTTAAGCATTCTTCCTCCTTTTTCTTGCAATTTCTTCATCTTTTCGCGTTCTCTAATCACCGGACGCTCAGACATTCATTTTTCTTCAGTTTTTCTACACTTCTCGCGACTACAAGTAAGTAAAATAACTACTTTTTTAATTAGTTCAATTTATTTTTTCATTTCTTCTTCCTTTAGCCTTAGAAATGATTAGAATGCTTTAGATGCCTTAAAAATCTAGGGAGAATGCTGCCCGTTTTCTTTATTTATTTATTTCTTTATTATTTTGTAGTGCAATTAATCTAAACTTTTGCATGATCACATAGAAATAGAACTTTTCTATACCTTTGTTGCCTTAGAAATAGGCTTTCTAGCGCATATATTTTGTTGTTGAGGCCTGAGGCCATTATTTTGTGTTGTTGGGGACACACTCTTGCCGCGGTGCATCCCATTTATATTTATATTTATATATATTGTTGTTGAGGTCTGACGCCTGGTTTGATGCCTTTTTATGCAGGAGGTTGGGCACACCCTTGCCGAGGTGCTGCCCAAATTTTTATTTTTTATTCTAAAATTGAATATTTTTGTGTATAATGCATACCTTGGGGTCTAGAAAGCCCATTTTTATTCACTTTAAGTATTTCCATGCCGATTGCATGTTTCCTCGATATTGATATGTGCGAAGCATGCTGGGCAACATCCCTTGGCAGGACGTCCGCTCCTTTTCATTTATTATCTGTTTTTTTTACCTCATATTCGGGTCGCTATTGCCCGGGTGAGGCCTAAATGGGCTTTCACCTAGAAAACAAGCCTAATAATGCCTGTTTTGTCAAATTTTCACCATCTAATATTTCTTTTCCAGGATGCCTCCTAGACGCAGAGCACCACAGGCCCAGGCCGAGGTCGTGGTTTCGGGTTGGATGGACGATGAGTCAGCTCAGAGATATAGGGCGCTGGCTCAGGTGGAGATCCGAGCTAGTCGCTTCGTGTCCCGGCCGTTCCTAGATGCCCTAGGGATGGCCCCGGAGGTTGACATGCTTGTTGAGGGCGCCGGATGGACCGAGTTCCTCGAGCCTGCTTTCCAGACCTTCCCAGAGGCTACTCGCCAGGTCCTAGCCACCCTCCGCTATGGTGGTTTCCAGAGATCAGATTCGGAGCCAGGGGTGGTCCAGTTTTGGTTCGATGTCCAGCATTACAGTATTACCAGGCAGAGATTTGCCGAGGCCATGGGGCTCCCCAGCGACGAGGGGGTTGAGATCCCACGGTGAGCGATGAGATGCACCCACTGGGCGGCCATTGCCCTACCGGGAGTGCTGTATGATCATGATACAGCGAAGAGCACCGTACTGGTGTCTCAGGCACTCCGGTACCTGCACAGAGTGCTATCCAGTTCGTGCCTTGGTCGAGCTCGTAATCCAGGGTCGCTTAATGCGGCCGAGATCTGGAGCCTCTGGGCTATGGTGGTAGGCCAGTGCCTCAACGTTAGCCATGAGATCTTGGCTAACTTGGTCAGAGTTGGCAGAGGACTGACACCAGTGGTGATAGTGGGAGGAGTCATCACTCGGTTGCTTTTGGGGTTAGGAGTTGCTCCGGACAGGCTGAGAGGACCCCTGGATGAGGGGATACATGTGGATGCCTCTGCAGCAGTGCAGATGGGGATGATCTCGCAGATATTAGGGCAGGCAGAGGCTTACAGAGTGCTGTCAATCCACGGCACCAGGCGGATGTTCTCCCTTCCACCCTTGGGTCCAGACCCGAAGCAGCCAGAGCAGCAGCCTCCTCAGCCAGAGCAGCAGCCTCCTCAGCCGGAGCATCAGTCTCCTCAGCCAGAGCCCGAGCCCAAGCCAGAGCAGCAGCCTCCTCAGCCTCCCCGGCCTCAGCCTCAGATCGTGCCACCACTGCCACAACAGGAGCAGCCCAGGACCCCGTCAGATTTCGACTTAGAGTTCACTATGGACGAGCTCTTTGCCGCTTCACCGGCATCCAGAGTGCCGACTCTTGTTCCGTCGTCGAGCATTAGGGTGTAAAGGTCTACCCACGGGCCCCCCGAGAGGTATCACCCATATTTTCGAGGCGACCCAGGGGCGTCCACCTCCACGGCCCTGCCACCAGAGCCAGCACAGCAGCAGCCAGCACAGCCTGACTTCTCCCAGCTCCTCACTTCCATGTTCACAGCCTTCGAGCGATGAAAGGATGAGAGAGACAGAGCTATACACGAGAGGTTAGACCGTCAGCAGGCTGCTATTCAGGAGCAGTCTCGAGGGATTAAGCGTTTGGCTCAGGAGCAGGCCGGTTATATCGAGCACACCGCGCGAGACCAGGCTCAGGTCGTGGAGGCCTTCAGAGACGAGCAGGTGAGGCTGATAGAATAGATCGCCCAGGGCCAGAGGGAGCTTAGGCAGCAGCTCGCTCATGAGATGAGGGCATCTCAGGACCAGGCATCTCAGAGGGTTGATGTGACCCTACAGATGATCGACGAGTCACTCAACTCCCTGAGATCCCGGGTCCAGGTCATAGAGGGGATCCTCCCACCCTTATCTCAGACCATAAGGGAGTTCAGAGAGCAGACAGAGTAGCGCCTAGAGCAGATGAGGAGGGCCGCCAGCGAGAAGACAATTCAGATGAGCCAGGCGTTCAAGAAGCTAGGAGGCACAGTTTCTGAGACCTTAGGGTTTATGAGGACTTGTACCCAGCCCTTCTTTGATGGCTATGCTCAGATTAGGTTCGGACAGGCCCATGATGCTGGGGCAGGACCCTCCACGACTCAGCCTCGACCTCCGGCACAGCCAGCTCCACCTCCAGCTCCGCCAGGGATGGTGCACATATCAGATGATGAGGACCTTGATGAGCCCTCCGACTACACACCCCTCTGATGTTCAGGGAGTCATTTTTGTATTTTTGTACATTTTCACTTTGTATATACATTGTACAAAAATGGATATTTCTAGTGAAAAACTTTTGTTTTCAGTTTATGCATTTATTCAGTTATTTATGAATATATGTTTTCACATTTGCTCGTATTCCAAAATAAGGAAAACCAAAAAATGAAAAAAAAATGATGATGATGAATGACTCAAATATAAAAGGATATAAATGAAACATGACCTGGTAGATAAAGCAAAACCACGCCATTCATAGACGTGTTAAAAACTAACAACTCAAACATGAATTAATAAAACCTTTTATCACACAGGTACAGAGAAACATCGAACAGAACACAAGCATCGATTAGAAGTCCGAACAAGGGTGCCTAAGATTCATGTCTTCTTGGAACAGGGAACCTGTCGAGATCTCCTCTTCTAGAAAATTAAGATTACGGTCAGAGAGTACCTCATCTCACAGTTCACGCGGCAGCCAGAGAGTGCTACGCACCTTGCAGATCGGATGGGGGTTAATAAGGGAACTGCAACAATCGAAGTTGTAGTTAGAGAATACTACTCTTCATTTCGAGACTGTGGTCAGAAAGTACCGCTTCTCACCAATTGAAGTAGCGGTTAGAGAAACACTGCTCTTCACAGCGGATTTGTAGTCAGAGAGTGCTACATCTCCTCAACCCTGCGCAAGCCCAGACGAGGCCAGCAAAAGCAGAAGCAGCGGTTAGAGAAACACTGCTCTTCACATCGAGTTTATAGTCAGAGAATGCTACATCTCCTCAACCCTGCACAAGCCGAGACGAGGCCAGCAGAAGCAGAAGTTGCAGTTAGAGAAACACTGCTCTTCACATCGAGGTCGTGGCTAGAGAATGCTACATCTCACCAACACCTACAAGTCGAGATGAGACCGATAGGGATATCTTCACACGCCAAACAGACCGAGATGAGGTCTACCCGGCAAAAGGCACGGAAGGTGAGAACCACCACAGGTATGCTTTCTTCCTTTCCGTCCTTTCTCTGAGTTTTGGCTCATCTAGGCGCTTGTGCACTAGTTTCCCCAAAACTGGGGGCAACTGTAAGCACCGTGTCCCAGAGCGGTCCGGATCGGAGATTACCCTATGATGAAATCAGTATTTGAGCCTGTACAAACGGTTTGGATTCGAAGGTTTTAGTCCCATGCTCCACCTGCACAATCTGATAGTATGTAACAGTCTGGGATGTGGTCATGGAAATCAGCAACGCCTTGATCTGCTCTACTAATCCTTCCTCAAATTGCTGACATTTGAACTCCTCTATCAGCACTCCCAGCGATGCATGCTTGCTCAATCTACTAAATTCCTTCTCATATTCGGCCACAGAGATGGCCCTTTACCTCAAATTGAGGAACTGCTTCCAATTAGCTTCTTTGTTTGCCTTAGTGATATACTTGTTTCTGAACTCCTATTCAAAGAACTCCCAGGTAATTGGGTCATGGAGGCCTTCAGAGACGAGCAGGTGAGACTGATAGAGCAGATCGCCCAGGGCCAGAGGGAGCTTAGGCAGCAGCTCGCTCATGAGATGAGGACGTCTCAAGACCAGGCATCTCAGAGGGTTGATGTGACCCTACAGATGATCGACGAGTCACTCGACTCCCTGGGATCCCGAGTACAGGTGATAGAGGGGATCCTCCCACCCTTATCTCAGACCATGAGGGAGTTCAGAGAGCAGACAGAGCAGCGCCTAGAGCAGATGAGGAGGGCCGCCAGCGAGCAGACAATTCAGATGAGCCAGGCGTTCAAGAAGCTAGGAGGCACAGTTTCAGAGACCTTAGGGTTTATGAGGACTTGTACCCAGCCCTTCTGTGACACCCCAACCGCCACCCCCGTTGGAAGGGCACCGGCGGGCGCGCCACACGACGCTCACTCGCGACGCGACGGAACAAACAGCGGAAGCATACATGCGCTAAGCGGAAGCATTCACAACCAATAAGAGAAAGCATAGAAAATATACCACATTGCCATTAAAAATAGAATTCAAAACTATACACAATAGTTCAAAAGATTTCATTAAAGATTCAATACAAAAATTTACATAAGCCACTAACAAGAGAATACATATACAAAACGAATTACAGGAGGAGACAAACTAAATAACTCGACTCCTATGTGGCCAGCCTGCAGATGCGCGACACGAGCAACTCCCAAAAATCCTTCACGCTACCTGCACGGGATAAAAGCCCGTGCTAAGCGATAACGCTTAGTGGGGAGAAACAAACACAACAGAGCACTATACACGAAAACATGCACTATCATTCATAAAACAATATGAATTAGAGTACAGAGATATAAATATATATATTCAGGATAAATAGTACACAACACTAAATCAATACACTAATCAGAGTCACACAATAATGAGAACACTTCGCTAAACCAATAGCAAACAGTTCACACAATAGCCTGAAATCAATGGTGGAGGATACGGGAACACGGCACGGGAGACCGAAGCCTCAAAAACACTTTAATACCCGAAGGTAGCACGGGAGACCGGAGTCTCAAAACATTTTATCACTACACGGAAGGTGACCATCTCGGAGGTCGACCGCTTCGCCCAAACGGGGCGGACAGTACAGCTGTATACTAACCCTTCTTAAGCATGCTTAATTATCCTATACCTTGACACTTCAGGCTCGACAACACACTCTCATATGACATTAGACAAACAAGACAATGTTCAAATTGTAACACCATTCATAAAAGCTGATCAACTGAAAGATGCAAAAGATGAATACAAAACCCAGAATACATGGTATCACGCGCTAAAAATCATAAATAAACATTCATAAAACACGCATAACAGAAAGGATTTTATTGCAAAACAGGGTAGGTCACGGTGGTAATCAGATTGGTTGCCACCGTGACATACCAGAGATCCTTGGCAGAAAGTAAGTCTGGGGTACCTCACGGTGGTAACCAAAATGGTTGTCACCGTGACATACCAAGCAGTCAGACAGAATCAAAAGTTTGGATACCTCACGGTGGTAACAAGATTGGTTGCCACCGTGACATACCAAAGCAGCCAGACATAATCAAAAGTTTTGACACCTCACGGTGGTAACAAGATTGGTTGCCACCGTGACATACCAAACTTCACTGCAGAATGCATCTGGTTCGTGGCTCACAGTGGTAACCAGATTGGTTGCCACCGTGACCCATGCCCAGATGGGATTCCTCAGGGCAATTTCCAGGTCTTTCAAGCCAAAATCTCACAACCTTCACTTCAATCAAGCAATTTCACACTCCAATAACAATAGGAACTCAATCCAAACATCAAAGAATCATATCATCAATAAATCTTACTCATGAATTCTAAGAGCAACATCACTACATAAAAGCATAAAATGAGTTTTAAACACCACAAGCTAAACTCAACCAAATACCAACCCATGGCATATAAACCATATAAACATAACACAATCAACAACTTCCAGAATATCTCATAAACACATAATTTTACACACATTCACAATTAGGCAAAATCCCAAACAAACACTCAAGAATACACTCCCAAACCTGGAAAACGAAGCTTCGAACCGAGTTCCTCACGAATCCACTATATCCTTGCCCTTGCTCTTCCTTCTCTCTTCCGATTCTTGCACAAAAACCCAGCCACAAACACTTAAATCGAAACCAAACACAAACCAAAAACCAATCCAAAGAACACTAATCAAATAAAGGAACCTCAATCCGAACTCAAACACTTACCTTCAACACTTCCAGCTCAAAACTTCAAAGATCCCACCCAAAACTCCAAGAAAACACAAGCAAAGAGAGATGAGAGAAGAAGAATGAAAGCAAGAGAGAGGGGAGGACGGGAAAATGAGAAAGAAATGGGAATTTGAGATAGCTTCCACGGGAAGCCTCACCCAAAAGCTGCCCCTCTCTTCCTCTCTCCTACTCTCATTAATTACTCACCAACCTCTTGCCACATGTCATAATCTTAGAGAATCAAGCCATCAATCTTAACTCATCCACTCTTGGCATCATACACTAACCACACACAAGCCTAATTACACAAATATCTTCTAATGTACCAAACACAACCCACACCTTATAATTTCCAATAAATCCACTTTACATCCTTGGCACCATGCCCACAAACCACACAAAAACAGCCCTTAAACCACTAACACCCTACAACCATACACTACAAACACACACTAATATTTTCCTTCACTTCACTTAACACTTAATTAATTAGTTCCTTTAACACAAAATTCTTAAATGTCCAAAATTCTTCTTACCCAAATTACGAAAATACCCTCACTTATCCGACTTAAAGCACAGATTCCGACCAGGCCCTATTTGGGTTGTTACACCTTCTTTGATGGCTATGCTCATATTAGGTTTAGACAGGCCCATGATGTTGGGGCAGGACCCTAATCAACACAAAGAATCTCACTAAAATATTATCTGAGGGTAAATATTTCGGACTTATTCTCCATATTATTTCATCCATAATCTTTATTCTTGCTGTTCTTTTGGCTTTTTGCTTTTATTTCTTTATTTTGATTCTTTTCATCTCGTTTTGTGACAAAAACCCATTTTCTCTTTAAAAAAGGGATATTTTGTTGTTTATTTTCGGAGACAGTAGTGACCGACGGGTCATCCATTTCACCGATGCCCGTCGGTCACCCCACTCACAGATGCCCTCACTCTTGAGTGAGCGACGGACATGTCGGTCACTTTGACTGACGCCCGTCGGTCACTCGGTAGAGGCCGTCGGTGGGTCCTGTCTCCATGTTCTCAAATCTTTCTCATCTCTTTCAAATCTTAGAACTTTATTTATAATTGAGCTTTTGTATATTAACACTCATTAACCTTTTTGTGAGCGTATATTGATTTTTTTGACTATCCTGAACTCGAGGAGCGATCTACCATGCTTGGAGGAGTCCGTCCGGTTTAGTTTTCTAACCTTCTTGGTTATTTCCTTTATTTGTTTATTCATTAATTATTTTATGCACATGAGTATACCCTTTTTGTATCTCGCTTAAATATAAAAATTTATTAATGTTTTATATTTAATAAAGATAGGTTTTCATAAATATAAGGACCCAATGTCCTATTTTTATCGAATAAAAATCCTCACAATCAAAATATCCATTTTGATAATGATGCATGCGAGGACCAAAGTCCTCAAAATAAGCAATGCCCCGATTTGTGTATGTATCGCACATTTACAAAAGGGAGTTGTATTCTGCTCCTTGTATTATTGTAATTTATTGTTTTCACTATTTACTTGCTCATTTACTGCTTTCCAAATGTGAATAAATGAGCCTTTAATCAATTGCATCGAGTGGAGAAAGAGCGAATTAATGATAATTAAAATTGGATCATAAAATAATCATGGTAGAAATAGATGAGAAGTCCCGAACCCAGCTCTGATCTTTGGGCTCACAGAGGCGAGAGGTCTACCCTCCAAGACACCTCTTGTGTTATGAGATTTTGGCGTTAATCCTAGGCTCCTTAGGGCGAGAGGTTTACCCTCCAAGACCCCTCTAGTTGGCCAAAAATGGATACTAAGCGCAGTCTTAGGCTCTTCGAGGTGAGAGAAACTTTCCCAATGTTCTATTGGGTGGCAACTCCATGAAACCTCCCTGTTGCCCAACATAGACGCACTTGCAATTTATTGCAAGCTGTTAGGGGATCCTCAATTGCCCGATCGCCCTCAAGCGGGCGGTCAGAGGGGCGGCCGAGGGATTCTGGCGCGCTTCACATAAGCCTGAAGCATATCCTCTAAAATCTGGATAACCCGCTCAGATTGACCATCCATCTAAGGATGAAATGCCGTGCAGAAATTCAACTTAGTACCCAAATCTCTTTGCAATTCCTTCCAAAACATCGATGTGAACCTTGGATCTCGATTTGACACTATCGATAATGGCACACCATGCAGTCAGACAACCTCATCCACATAAACACTGGCCAACTTATCCATCGAGTAGTCCACTCTAACCGGCAGAAAATGAGCCGACTTGGTAAGCCGATCCACGATAACCCAAACTGAATCATGCTTCCGCTGAGTCACTGGCAAACCTGACACGAAATCCATGGCGATATCATCCCATTTCCATATAAGAACGGATAAATGAGTGAGCAATGCCGAAGGGACTTGATGCTCAGCCTTTACCTGCTGACAAGTCAGACACTTCGCTACGAATTCCACGATGTCCCTCTTCATCCCAGACCACCAATAGAACTGCTTCATATCCCGATACATCTTCTCACTACCTAGATGCATAGTAAAGACCATAGTTTGTGCCTAACTCAAAAGCTTCTTCTTTAACTCATCACTCTCGGGCACACACAAACGATTCCTATACATAAGCACCCCATCCAAAACTGAAAACTCAGACTGCTTACCCAATCAGACCTCTGGCAAAACCCGCTGTAATCTTACATCATCCTTCTGAGCATCATAAATCAACTGTCTCAAGGTCAGCTTCATTCTCAATTGGGCAACCAAAGTCCCATCTGAATCAAATCTCCACCTCAACCATTGGAAAAACAAAGCCGAAACCGACTTCCTACTCAAAGCATCCGCAACCACATTGGCTTTGCCCGGATGATAATCCACAATGAAGTCATAGTCCTTAAACAACTCCAACAATCGGTGCAGTATCATGAACAACTCTTTCTGTGTGAGGAGATACTTAAAACTTTTATGATCCGTGAAAATCCTACACTTCTCCTTGTACAGATAATGACGCCAAATCTTCAAAGGAAGGAAGGTTCTCACTTCAGGAACATTCCTAGGCACTTTCCAATTCACAATCGCCTCAATCTTAGCTGGATCCACTTGAATACCCTTAGCTGACACAATGTGACCCAAGAAAGACATCTTTCGAAGCCAAAAGTCACACTTACTGAGCTTCGCAAACAAATGGTGCTCCCTCAAAACTTGCAACACTAATCAAAGATGCTCTTCATGCTCGCTCTCATCCTTCAAGTAAACAAAAATATCATCACTAAACACTACTACAAATCGGTCAAGATATGGCCTAAACACTCGATTCATCAAATGCATAAAAGCCGCAGGTGCATTGGTCAAACCAAACGGCATCACAAGGAACTCATAATGGCCATATCGCGTCCAAAATGCAGTCTTAACCACATCCACGTCCTTAACTCGGAGCTGATAATATCACGATCGAAGATCAATCTTATAGAAAACACCTGCACCTCTAAGCTGATCAAACAAATCCTCGACTCTAGGCAAAGGATACTTGTTCTTCACTGTGACCTTATTAATTTGCCTATAGTCAATACACATCCTCAAGGTGCCATCCTTCTTCTTAACAAACAACACCGGAGCTCCCCATGGAGATATACTGGGTCTAATAATAACTCTTGTAGCTGAGTCTTGAGTTCTGTTAACTCTACAGGAGCCATCCGATAAGGTGCTTTCGAAATGGGCAAAGTACCGGCACTATTTCTATGGACAACTCCACCTCTCTCTCGGGAGGCAACCCAGGCAACTCACTTGGAAACACATCCCCAAACTCCCTAACAACTGGGATATCCTCAATCTCAACCTGATCATGCTTAGAATCCAACACCACTGCTAGAAACGCTTCACAACCCTTCCTCATGAACCTTTTAGCTTGCATAGCAGAAATCACATTACTCAAGTAACTCGAACCCAAACCTTTAACCACAATAGAGGACTGATCTCTATCTCGCAGCACAACTACTTTCCTATGACAATCAACTACAACCCGATGCTTACTCAACCAATCCATTCCCAAGATCAGATCAAACTCTCGAAACGGTAACTCAATCAAATCCGCAAAAAACTAAACACCTTGAACCAAAAGAGGACAATTCCTATACACTCTACTCAAATTGACATTATGCCCTAAGGGACTAGTCACACAAACCTCATAATCTAACTGATCAACATCATGTAACTTATCAAATAACTTACTCGTACACAAATATGAGTGTGTGAAACCAGGATCAATTAGAGCATATAACTCATTATCAAAGAGTAGGAACTTACCAGCAATCACATCCGAGGCATCCTGCTCATCCCGAGTTCTCATAGTATATGCTCTAGCTAAAACCGTCAAAGGATGATCAACCGACTCTGCTTGAGCTCCCTCTTTAGGCCGACCACCTCGACCTCTACCTCGGCTGGCTTGTGGTGTATTTGAACCCACTCTACTAGCCTCACGCTGATCACTAGAAATCTCACTCAACTTAGGACAGCTAGCCAAATAAAGATCAATGCTCCCATATCAAAAATAACCAAATGTGAGCCACCTACACTCACCTATGTGGCGCCTGCTGCAATAAGAACACTCAGGCAATGCCTCAGTCCTATTACCAGAACCACCTCTACCAGACCTCAAACACATGGTAGAACCCTGCCTCTTGCCTCTCGAAGCCAGACATGAAGAAGACTCATCCTACGAGTTTCTAGACCTCTTACCCAAAGATGATGACGATCCACCATGAGGGGGATTCCTCCTCTAAGCTCTCTCCCTCCGAACTGACTCGGATCTCTCGGCCTGAACTACTGCCTGAACAATCTGATAATACCCAATACCCGGAGTACTCATCAATGAAATCAACATAGCCCTCAAGGACTCATTCAAACATGCCTGAAAATGCCGAAACCTAAACTCCTCTGTCAGAACACCCTCTGAAGCATACTTAGAAAGATGGTTGAACTCTTTCTCTAACTCAGAAACTGACATAGTTCTCTACTTCAAACTCAAGAACTTTGCCCACTTAGCATCCTTATAGGCCTTAGTCACATACTTACTGGTAAACTCCCTCTCAAAGAACTCCCAAGTGATCGGGTCAGGCAACTGGGGATGGCTATGAACCAACTTCCACCAATCGTAGGCGGATCCCTACAACAAAGCCACAATACATTCTACTTGCCTATCCGGAGGGCACCGAATCTCATCCAGAACACGCTCTACCTTCTCTATCCATTTCGCTGCATACTCAGACTCATCCAAGCTGGTCCCATAGAAGTCTTCTGGCCCGGCTTTCCTCATGCTCTCTAAAGGGTCTCTCGGATCGGTCACTCTCTCTAAGACATGAGCCATGTCCTGAGAAATCTTCAATATTGCCTCAAAGGGCATGACTGCTGCCTCAGGCTGAACCCTAGGTTTTTGAGCCAAAATAGACACTGAAGGATCTACTGCTTGAGGATTCACACTGTCAGCGAAACCCTCAAGCGACCCGCGCACCGAATCAGAATCCATTTAAAACAAACAAAAAGGCACTCGCATCAGCCAACACAGTCCAAAACATATATCTATGCATAACATCACCTAGAAAATGCCTAAACTGGGGTTCTGATACCAAAAATTATAATACCCCCTACCCATACGTAGGGGAACCCATCTGCAATGGAGTGAGAACCCGTATGAGCAGGGGTGTCACCAAGCAAAACGGTACAATAACATACATCCACATATAATAAACTTACATATATACAGCGAAAATAAAACTTTAAAACCAAACTAATCATTCACTCATAGATGGAATAATAATATTCATTACATAATTGTTCTGATATTACCAAAATAATTACATCTTCCAAAACCAAGGTGGAAGCTGAACAAAAGTATAATACAATGAGAGTTCACTATTACAAAAAGAATCATAATACAAAAATCTAAGTCCTAACATCGATCCAACTATGTTGGCTTGACTTGCAGAGACTCTCCGAAAAGCTATACACCTTCCGCACCTGCACGGATGAAACACCATGCTAAGTGATAACGCTTAGTGGGAAAACAAACAACAATAATATAGATGACCATTCACAATGATCTTCAAGGGAGATCACGTACATATTGGCATATGCTGATAATCATATAAGATATAATCTTAATTGAGTCACAATCGTAAGCATTCAAAGGCTCATAATCACATTCATATATTAACTGATTCATATGCTCATAAATAGAGTCATTCAGATTCACATACTTATAATCATAGTCATGCGGATTCACATTCTCATAACACAACGAAATATAACACCTGCTGACTCACAGTGGTGGATAACGAGTGAACGCATGGCAGTACCTTACGGGTACGAATTGGAAAGCAACATCACATTTTCTCATTCAAAAACATTTTACGGAGGGGATCTTAAACAAGATCCAAACACATTGAGGTTCACGAGGAACCAAACGGGGACCTGATCAGGGTCCAGAATAGAACTGAGGGCTGCAGCTACTGAACTCTATTAGGCATGCCTAACTATCCACTAAACTGACTCTTACATGTCATGCATAATACATCCATTTATATTCATATACTTCATAAAATTGTCCAAGTATAAACCTAAAAGCTTCACAAGTTCGGAATTAAACATCAAAAATCACAAAAGAAAACTCAAATTGAAGCCAGGGGTGTCGCACTCGCGACAGAGGCGAAACTTGCCCCAGGTCACAATCGCGGCAGTCTTCGCGCTTGCGTGGAGACAGAAGTACATCTCACTGTCGCGATCGCGATGGTCGTCGGGCTTGCGACAGTGAGCGGCTAGCAAAAGCTATTGCGCTGGCGATAGGGGACTGCCCAAATCCGCTCGGCAGCCGAACGCTCTGTCACGCTTGCGATATGAGCACGCTAGTTACAAAGAGCTCTCGCTGTGGTGGCTCGGCAACCCAAATCTGCTCAGCCATGCTCAAGGGCTGAATTCACCGAACTCTGTCGCGATCTAATGACAGTGTCGTGCTCACGACAGAGCCGTGCTCGCGACCGAGTCGTGATTTCCATCTCTTACGCAAAAATCTGCAGAAAATCACACTCCCAAACCTCCAATCTCAAACACAAATCAGCCCAAAACTTCGTCTTACCTCAAATCAACCTTCCCATCATCATAAATAACATAAAACACAACTTTTACAACCATTAACACAATCAAAATCATGAATTAACATAATCAAACGTCTCAAAAGTAACAACCCAGAAAATTGCAATAAAGTTCATTCATGCATCACAACTTAAATAAAACCAAAACCCATAACATTGGCACCAACATGAGCCTCATCAAACCTCAAATTTCTAGAAATTCACTCGAACATAGCTAATCACAAAAATGCAAAAATTAAAATAAATTCCCAAACCTGAAAATTCCTATGCTCTTAGTTGCAAGCTCCTTTCCCACTCGCCTTCTCTTTTCCCTTGGGATCATGAGTAGGCACTTCTAAACCCGGAAACCCAAGAACTATACAACCACAAAAATCCTAGATTAAGAACACATCTAACAAATTAAGAAGAAGATGATGAAGAAGGAGAGAAAACCCACTAAAACTTACCAATAAAGCTTAAGAGATGATCAATCTCCACCAAAACCACTTAGATCCTAGCTAGGGCACACTTGAAGAGGAAAAGAGGAAGAAGAGATAAAAAGAAGAGGAAGAAAATGGGAAAGAGGCAGCAAAATGGCTGTCCCCTTTTTCTCTCTCCTTCTATTTATACCTACTTCCTAAAACCCTAGCCACATGTCACCCTAAGATTGGTGGATCTTGATCACTCATACCCTACACTCATGCAAGACACCACACACAAGACTAACCCTCACTAGTTCACACACTACTCCACTATGAGCATGCACACACACTAACAAGACCCATACTCATACACACCAATATCATACATGCACCCACACTCTAATAAAGCCCACAAAACATACATATAACCCAAAATACCCTTAACACGGGCCAAAACACTCACAAACACACATGCGATCATGGCTTAAACTACTAGGGGGAAAATGGGGTGTGACAGCTGGTGGGAGCAATAACAGAGCATAGTCATTAGATTACATACATTTAATAATGAACAATTTTTTTCTTTTTATAAAAGAACTAGAAGATAATGAACACATGAGTTGAATTGCCTTTGTTTTATATCTTTTGCAAAGATAGTGTACATTTTAGTATAATTTCACCATACATGATAATCATTTAACATAGATTCAAAATGCAAAATCACACTTAATTGCAAAATGGATCCTGAAAGCATCAAACTCTTGTTACCAATCAGCCCTCTGGAGTTTTCTTGATTGGACATTTTCTCTCAAGCCTCTAATTTTTTCCCCAGGGTGCCTTTTTTCAGTTTTCACCCTGACGAGGCACCTATTTTTGGAAAGGCTGCTTTTTTTTATTTTTGACCTTTCTATTCTCTTCTTTTGATCTTTTTAATCTTTAGCCATGGAATCTTTTGAGTGTATTGATGTTGGCTGGTTCTTTGAACTCGTTTCCATCGCTGTCCGTTAGAATCGCTACACCCTTAGTCATTAACTTTTTAAGAACAAATGGACCTTTCTATGTTGGCCTGAATTTACCCCGTATGTCAAGAATGCCTGGTCTCATTTGCTTGAATACTAAATCTCCCTCTTTCAGTATATGCTTTCTAACCTTCTTACCGAATGATAGAGCAAGACTTTTCTAATAGATCTGGTTATGATAATAAGCCCGCAACCTATTCTCATCTAACATATTTAACTACAGCAACTGCCATTGTGCCCAATCAGCTTCTGAAATTTGGGTTTTCATGACTACCCTCAACGACTTGAGCTTTAGTTCAACTGGCAACACTGTTTCCATCCCATATACCAAGGAATAAGGTGTGGCTCCCATAGACGTTTTGACGATGGTTCTATAACCCTATAGTGCAAAAGGAAACTTCTCTGCCTAATCCTTGTAGTTCTAAACCATTTTGGACAAAATCTTTTTGACATTTTTATTAGCCACCTCAACCGTCCCATTGGCTTAAGGGGCGATATGGAGAGGATTTATGATGGTCGATGCCATATTTCTGGAGTGACTTATATGTTTCAGCCATAAACTACACCCCGTTATCAGACATAATGTGGTGTGAGAGACCATATCTACATATCAAATTATTCTCAATGAACTTGGCCATATCCCGGGATCGACTTTCTTGAAGGATTCAGCCTCTACCCACTTAGAGAAGTAATTGATGGTGACTATGATGAACCTATGTCCATTAGAGGCTGTAGGGTGCATTTCTCTTATAATATCTATTCCCCAAGCTGCAAACAGCCAAGGTGATGTTAAGCTGTGCAATTCTAAAACTGGTAAATGCCTCAAATCTGTATACTATTGGCACATTTGACACTGTTTCACATATTTCGAGCAATCTGTGTTTTAAATGCTTAATTTTGCATATTTTTACTAAATTTTCTCTTACTTTTATGCACTTATTCTTAGCCTATTTTAGTGTTTTTCACTTGTTTTGTGACTTTTATCATTGTAAGACCAAAGTGGTGAGAAAATAGCAAATTTGAGCTAAATAGAGTGAATTTGGAGCAACCTTGAAGATTTAGAAAAGTTTGGAAGCGAAAGAGCTGATTCTAGTGTTAGTCTTGACCAAGGCTAAAAGACAAAGGTAAGTAGTTGCCTTGCCCAAGGCTAGAGAAAGACGCACAATAGAATTTTAGCTTTAAAGATTTTAAGCGCGAGGTTGCCCTAGCCGCTAGCCATTCTCCAATAGACTTTTTAGGGATATTTAAACATTATTTTAGCAGATAAAAAATAGTATTTTAGTAGGATAATACTACATTTTATATTTTTAATTTATTTTCAAAGTTTAGATAGGAATCAACAACATTCCTAACTTATCTAGGTCTACTATTTTATAGCAAGGAGGAAAAACGTGAATATCATCATCTCCTCTTTTTTTCTTCATCTGCGTTTTTCCAAAGGCTATGACAGGGAGTTTTATTTCTTAATTTAATTTAATTTTGTTTTTTACTTTGATTATGTGTGGCTTAATTCATTTATTCTGGTTAAAGGTTAATTCAAGGCCAAGGTTCTTTATATGCTGTGAGATTGTTTCACTTTATTATTCTCTTTAATTTTTGTGCAATGTTCATGTTATTTACTGCGATATAGGGAAACTCTATCTCAATTGTTATTTATTTTATGTGCAATAAGAGGTCGTTGTGCATTTAATTAAATAGCATATAACCAATTGATATTATCAAATCTGTAATTGTTTGGTAAAATCAATAACAACTGGTAATTAGTATAACAACACTGAGAAGGGTTATTATATTAAGTAAATGCATGATTTGGTCGCCAGTTACGGTAGGATCTGTGCCCCCTTGGATTGCCTTTGAATTTCATGCCTTTAAGGGATTATGAGGTTCTCCTCTGGTACCTGTAGTCATTATTTGAAGGTAGTGCGTCCCTCGTAGATTTTCACACTAGCTTTTCTTAGCGGGAGATGCGTCCTTGTCGGATTTTCACATAACCCTGTGCCTTATTTTTTGCTTGGAATGGACCCAACCCAATCCAGCGGCTTTTATTTATTTTATTTTTTGTAGGGCAGACTGCCTGTCGCCAGGTTTTCACCCTGCCCTTTGGCCTAACTTTTGCTTAGAGCGCCAGTCACGATTTTCATCTCTAACGGCTTTTATTTTTTTTTATTTTTTTTTTTGAGAGAAGTTGGAGTTATTGCGAAAGGTCTTTCGGGTATGGTTGGCATGTGCTTATGTCTCAGATTTTGGTTGTATGAGCTTGGCCTTCTTTTTTTTTTTAGGAAGGTGCTGTAATGTTGGCTTCACAGTGGGTAGCAAGGTGAGTTGACTGAAGTGCCGGGGTGGCGAGAGTGGCAGAGGTTAGTTGGTAGCAATGTGTTGGTTTCATATCTGACTGAGACAACTTTGAGTGTGCAAGATGAACTGCTCTGGTCATACCAATACATCTTTGCATAAATGCATATATTTCAATCTGATTTCATATCACATGATCACTATTTGGCATTAACTCGAAAAATATGGGACATCATCTAATCTCGGGATAGATCTTGAGAGCATCAAACTCCCGTTATCAATCAGCCCTCGCGGGTTTTCTTGATTGAATATTTTCTCTTTTTTTTTTTTTTTTTTTTTTTTTTTTGCCATGGACCCTCTTTCAGTTCGTCAATATCGGTTGAATTTGCTTTCATCTTCGTTGGCTGGAGGGACTGCTACTTCCGGGAGTGGTTCCTCTTGGTACCAAAGTTTTGGTCTTAGCTCTCGTGCAGGCTGGTTGAGGTGATGGGTTCCTTATTTGGGGGTTGACTGCGAAGTTCCATGCTTTGCTTTTATTGGCTTTGGCGGTTTGAGCCCTGGAATGGTTGTTCAATGGTTGAGGCAGGGTGACAGGTTGGGCTTGGATGATTTGGGGTACTTTTATTGGCTTTGGTAGCTCAAGCTTTCGAAATGGTTTTCGTCGGCTGGGATTGGATGGATGGCTCTGGAGTTAGCCCTTTTAGGTCCTCTTCAGTAGCCAAGAAGAATGGCAATGTACAGGCATGTGTAGATCAACGGGATTTGAACAAAGCTTGCCCCCCAAATAGCATTCCCTTGCCCCCTGATCAATTCTCTCTTTTCTTTACACCGCCAATTTTTTTTTTTTTTTTTTTTTATTTTTTTTATTTTATTTTATTTTTTTTTTAACCCCCATTTTTTTTAACAAGCTTAGCTCAAGTCCTGAAGTTTACACATACGTGCACTTTTTATCTTAACCACTGGGACCATTGTTGTTCAATTCGGTCGGGCATTAAATTTTGGTAAGAAATTTGGTTATGAGGGTTTTGGATGGTTAAGGGTCAGTCATAATCGGTTTTGGAGTACACATTCCGAATGGGTAGAGAGAAAAAAGGTCATATGGCTCAGTTCTGATGGGTTGCATATTTTCTCATGGTGGTTTTGAGTTTTATTTGTCCGACTTTTGGCGTAACTTTCGAAGCTTGATTTTATTCGGCGACACCATATGTAGCTCAGGTGTTGTGGACGCGAAGAAGTGGCTTTCAAAATTCGGTTCGTCGTCATGTTGGCACGTGGAAGCAGCGTTGGTCTTGAGAGTGTCCTTGTCCATCTTCAGCGTGTCATACTAGGTCCGGGCAAAGGCTCCTCTTTTTTTTTTTTTTTTTTTATTATTATCTCTCAAATTTTTATCTCACTTCAGGAGTCATAACAGATGCCATCAAGATTTTATTTGGATTCCCCAAAGTTCCGAGACTAGATGGAGTCGTATTAATTGGGTTAATGTCAAAATGAATGGATGCATCGTGATCATGAGAAATGAAATCAAGGAAATATCGCATAAACAAAACAGAAATTGTTCAACATGTTACAATAACCAAATTGTCCTAAAAGAGTTCTGGAATTGAAAAGCAGTAAGCATTAAAAACATGATCTTCTGCTTGTGGTTTTGGAGGGACATGCCGATGAAGTGGATTGGCCCAGTCATATCTCTGGTGGAAGGATTGCATTGTAGTCTACTCCCTTCTTCTTCTCTCTTTTCTCGGGATCCGTGATTTGCTTGGAATCAATGAGGTCCTGAACCCGGTCTCTCAAAGTTCGGCAATAGTTTGTCAAATGTCCAGTGTGCTGGTGGAATGCACAATATTGATCTGCTCTGTGGTGGGGCTGCCCCTGACTGCTGGCGGGCTTCGCCGGTAATGGCTGCAATAACCCCTTTTTCACTAGCTTCTCAAAAACCCACGACAAGGACCTACCCAAATCAGAGTAATATCTTTGATTCCTTCTCACTGATGACTCTCCCGCTTTTTTAACATTGCCCTTACAGCCATCTCGGATATTTAGGTTTGCATTCTTCAGAGCATGCTCTTTCACCAGATCTTCATCATCCTCAAGCATATTGTCATGTTCCAGAGTAGGCCTCTTACCACCTCCTTGTCCCACTGGTAAATCAAACGGTTCCTTGCCTCGGGGCTTAGTGGCACTAGGAGATGTCGTGGTTCTCGCTGTATGGGCCATCTCGACAGGGGCCGACTCAACTCGGTTAAAGGTAGCCGCCATCAATCGGGCTTGTAGGACTAGCGCGAGGGCGTCTATTCTCTCCTTAATCATAGCTTTAATCATAGCTGTCAACCTCTTTTCGAGCTCCTCAAGCCGTCTATCCATCTCTTGGGCCATTGATGCACGAGTCTCCTCAATCTGTCGTGAAAGGCTGGCCATACTCAATTCTTGGTTAGAACCCCCTTGTTTCTCACCTTCCTCTTCATCCCCGCTTCCGCTGCTGGACCAACAGCCTATCATTGCCACAAAAGTCTCTCCTTTATCTGCCTCAGGGCCAGTAGTAGTGGCATACCCATTTCCATACAAGTCTTGCAGTACATACCATTCCGGTAAGCCTGAACCAATCATGGCACAATGGGCTGACTTCTCTTGACTTTTTCTCTGCCCAGGATTAATAGCCTGTTGGCCATCGATCAAGGCTTGAATTCGGTCCCTTAAAGGACGACAGTAGTCTGTTCTGTGCCCTGTGTACTGATGATATGCGCAATACCAGTCCGTCCTGTGCTTTGGCTTCCCTTGACTTGGGGCGGGCCCAGCTGGCAAGGGTTGCAACTTTCCTTCCTTGATGAGACGGGTGAAGTGCCAAGATAATGGTCTACCCGAGATGGTGAGATGTTTGGGAGCTGTCCCTATAGTAGAAACTTCTGCCACCTTATCATTGCCCCCGTTATCGCTGCTGCTTCCCTTATTTTTGCCTGAAGCCACATCTGTAGATCTAGCCACTTTATCTAAATGCTCAGCCTCAACTTCAATGGCTATGTCCTTAAGTGACTCCCAATCTTTGAGTCCCTTCATTTTTAACCCATCCCTCAAATATGGACTAGCATTTCGGATAAATAACCTGATCTGATCTGAGGTATCAGGCTTTCTCTTTATCTCCATCACTCGATGCCTCCATCGGGTCAAGTACTCATGGAATGATTCCCCTGACTTCTGCTTCAGCACTTCTAAATCTTTCAATGTGACCTCAATCTTAGTACTGCAATCATACTAGCCAAGGAATTCTTCTGTTAACATATTCCAGTCTTCTTTCGCTCTTCGATCCAGCCCATGGTACCAATCCACTGCTGGGCCAGCTAAGCTGAGACAGAAATAGTCCACTTTTTGCCTCTTAGTCAACCCTGTACCCTTCATGATCAGGGTGTATTGCTTAACATGTGCAGAAGGGTCCGATGTACCGTCAAATTTTGGCAGGTCTGGCATCTTAAACCTCTGGGGCAATAGCTCTCCATCATCCAAATCCACATCTTCAGGGCTCACTCCCTTGCCAGCTGTCAACATGCGGGTGATTGCCTCAATTTGCTGTCTCATACCCCTCATAGCCTCATCTTCTACCTTGGGTGCTCCACCCCTTACGGCTTGATGGGCTGCTATCTTCTCAACCTCTTCTTCCATTGCGAAATCCTCATCAGGGTTTGGGATCCTTGCTCTTCCGGGTTCAACTGGCACAGCCATAGTTTTAGGCTCATTTACAGGTTGATGGGCAACAACTCCAGCGAGGGGAGCCTCCCCACCAGCAGGTGGTTCGGCTTGCCCCCGAGGAGGGGCTACTGGTGGCTGTGGAGCAACTGGTGCTTGGGGAGCAGGAGGCTGTGCAAATCTTTCGGCCATTGCTCCCATCATTTCTAGCATTCTTAGTTCAAGATCCTCCAGTCTCTTGTCAAGGTCTTGGGTTGTTAAGTTTCCAGCTTCTTCTGCCATTGAGGATGATTCACTAGTCGCTGAGAGTGGCTCAAAATCCCAAACAGGCACTAATTCTAGCAATCCAAAGGGCGAGTTTATCGTCGCTAGACGATCGTCGGAGTCTCTAGTCCACTCAGATGAATCTGGGATGGCTGAAAGATCAAAATTGTTAGAATGATGCATGGATGACAGTTATAATGCATGATCGTGAGTTATGCAGCATTTCGCAACCACATGCAAGCAAATAGATCCTTCCAACCTTATCACTCCCACACACGAGGTCGTGCGGTCTCTTTCCTAGGCGGGCTTCATCCAAGGGTTAACAGGGAACCCATTGGACACGTATGGTGCTCGGTGAAAAACCGGCAGCATGACACTCTTAAACTAATGCGCATTCGCATGGGTTTTGGCCATTACGTATTTGGGCAATCCAATTAAACCAAAGTGGGCCCAACGGGGCATAAAAGCCTTTGATGAAGACCATTTGATTTGGTTGATTTTGCTTAATACGTGACAGCCCACATCACAAGCATCGTATTAAGGAGCATACCTCTTAGGGGAGGTTTCTATTTGCCATTAGATGAGCTGTGGTCAAGGTGATGAAACTTTTAGGGCTACCCAAGCATGGTCCGCGCCAACGGGTCTAGCTCATCACGAGCATAACGACCGATCGGGTTTCCATTTTGATATACCAAAAGGTACAAGGCTTGGGCTGGTGATTATCCCTAACACTTCCCTACAATGAGTGAAAGTAGGGTCGTGCTTTGGGAACGCACCGAGGTAAGATAGGGACCAACTAGCGTAAGTCTAAGGCTCTAAAATGATATGATGCAATTTTTGAAAAGAGATAGAATTTTAAGTTTCAAAAACCCAATTATAAATTTTAACCAAAGCACTTTCGGAGTGAAGTCTCAAACACAAAGTCCCCAGTGGAGTCGCCACTGTGACGCGCGCCGAACCCGGTCAACCCAGCAAGGGCCCTCGCTTTGAATCCGCTTTAGGATTCGAGGTATGAAGGTTCGCGTCTTTTGATCATGGGCGCCATGAGACATCATCGGTGTGTTCCTCCCAATAGAACATTAGGGAGAACAACCTAGCCTATTGACGCCTAAAGGCACTTTTGAGGTATTTGGAGTCGCCACCCAATTTGCATGAAATTGGGAAAAGGTTTCTCACCTCTATCAGTCTAAACCAGAGATGCGGTGTTCGGAACTTCCCTCTTATTTATGCTTTGGTTAATTATAAATGGGTTTTTTAACTTCTTAAAATTATATCTCTCATCTCACACGAGCGATGCATTTAATTAAATAGCGCATTGAAAGCACGTAAAGAAAATAAAAGCGATAAACAAAGTAAATAAAGAAAGCAAAAAAAACGAAAGCGATAAACACACAAGCACGCAATTACAATAGAATTAGGGGCAGAATACAACCCCACTAAAAGGAGATTAAAGATGTAAGTGGGACGGAATACAATCCCCAAAGATAAATAAAGTTGCCCAAAAATTAATTACAAGGGCCCAAATAGAAATGAAATTGAATTTAAAACACTCACCCAAGATTAAAATAAAAGAACATACATAAATCGGGGCATTGTTTAAGGAACATTGGTTCCTTCGCACTTGTTCGAAATTTAGGAACATTGGTTCCTTCGTATTAATTTGAAGAGGGTTCGAAGAGTCATTTTTGATTGCTTGAATTAAAAAAAAAAATCGGGATGAGTGATCCCATTTTATTAAAAATTGACTCTTCGTTTTGATTGTGGTAATTTTATTGTTAGGCTAAAACAAGGGACATTGGTCCCGATTTTATTAGTGAAAATTCTAATTTAATTATAGAAATATTTTTGTGATTTTTTATCGCACGCGTGCACGAATAAAAAAAATATATATATAAATAAACACATAACACATCAAAGGGGAATTGAAAAGATCTCACCAAAATGGAGTGTCCGTCCACGCGTTGCGACCCATCCGGGGAGTCGCGGGACGCCCAAATAACCCGATTCAAGTTAAACTCATACAAAAGTTAACATCAAAAATATTAGTAAATACTCTAAAAATTAATCAAACGAAAGCGAGGTAATAACAATAATAAAATTATGGCGATGGTAGCAACAATAAAATAACACTAATAATGATAAAAATAATAATAATAATAATAATAATAGTAGTAATGGACAATGATAATGAATAATAGTGAATATAATATAAATAAATATGATAGTGATAATGATAAATATAATGATAATCATAATCATAATAACAATAACAATGTAACAATAAATAAGATGATTAATAAATATAATAGTCACAATAAAACCATATGATAACAATAATAATAAAATAATACGGAATATTAAATGATAATAATGCTAACTAATTAATTAATTAAAAATAATAATAATAATAATAATAATAATAATAATAATAATAATAATAAAAGATAGCAACAAATACTAAGAGATTAATGAAGTAATAATAATAGTAATAAACTTTGAAAATATATTAATATGCCAATATTAAAAATGATTAAGCTAAAATCTAAAATAGAATAAAATAGCAAATTAAAGAAGAACTAAAAAATGGAAGATGGAAACCAACGTGAAGAATAAAAAATGGTGGAGGTTAAGGAATAAAAATTAAAGTATAAGAGTCTAATGTCAATCATAATACTAATTGTAATAATAACAATAACAATGGATGGACATAAAAATCAAATCAAAACAAACCAATAATACATTATTAATGATAATAGGATGGTGAGAATGCAAGCAACAACAATATATACACTAGTGCAAATGAGGCAACGACATAGTAAAAATAATAGTAATAATAATAATAATAAGAAGTATATTAACACATTAAAATGCTAAAAATAAATAATAAAAATAATAGACATGATAATAGTAACAAAAATAATTTTAACAACAATAAATAATGTACAAGAGAAATAAAAGAGAATAAGTCCAAGAATGTTTACCCTCAGAATTTTTTAGATTGGGGAAAAGGTGTCCCGATCGATTTTCCTTGTCGGATTTGTAATGATAAATATTTGAAGGAAAATGTAGAAATTAATGTTTTGAATTAAAATCAAGAAAATACTTTGATGAAAATATTTTGGTGGATGATTTGAGCAAAAGGAAATTAATTTTCCAAGCTCAAATCACTCAATAAAATGGATGGTATTTTTGAAGAGCAATTCAATGTTAAAACTTGAGAAAAAGAAGGAAAAGACAAGCTAAAAAGCCCTGCTGGAGAAAAAAATTGAAAGAAAACCCTTGAGAAAAATAGTTGCCGTCCTCCCTAAAAATGAGGGCAAATTCCTCATTTAAGGTTGCCTTGGCCAAAAATGGCAAGGGGCAAAAGAGGCTTTATTTTTAGTTGATCCAAAATATCACAAAATGGTGAAACAATGGAAAAAAGTCAGACTGAAAAAAAATTCAGACTGAAAACAGCGGAAAAAATGGACAGGCGAAGACCAGGTCGCGCGGAGAGGGCAAGGGCGCGCGCGGCAGCAGCCTGCTGCGCGCGTGGTGCCCCCGCACCGCGCGCGGCAGGCAGCTGCCTCGCGCGCAGGGGCTGCGCGCGAGGCAGCCTGCCTCGCGCGCAGGGGGGGGGGGGCGCGTGGCGCCCCCTGCCTCGCGCGCAGGGGGGGCGCGCGGTGCCCCCTACCTCGCGCGCAGGGGGGCGCGCGGCGCCCCCCGCCTCGCGCGGAGGGGGCTGCGCGCGAGGCCCCCTGCCTCGTGCGCAGGGGGGGCGCGCGGCGCCCCCTGCCTCGCGCGCAGGGGGGGCGCGCGGTGCCCCCCGCCTCGCGCGCAGGGGGCTGCGCGCGGCGCCCCCCGCCTCGCGCGCAGGGGGCTGCGCGCGGCGCTCCCCGCCTCGCGCGCAGGGGCTGCGCGCGAGGCCCCTCGCCTCGCGCGCAGGGGGCCTGCACGCGAGGCGCCTGCCTTGCGCGCAGGCGCCCCTGCGCGCTGGGCGGCCTGCCGCGCAGGCGCCCCTACGCGCTGGGGCAGCCTGTCGCGCAGGCAGCCCCGCGCTGCCGCAGGCGGCCTTCGTGGCTTTTTTTTTATTTTTAAATTAGACACAAAATTAATATTTTTTTTTACTCCATTTTAATTTTTAATCTCTAAAATATATATTTTTAAATTATTTTTCGAAAAAAACACACTTTTGACAAGGGAACGATCGGTTCTCACCTTTCTTGCCGAAAATCGGTCTTCTATTTCATCATTGGGTAATCCTGATCTTGGACCGCCTCGGGACCCGGTGTCTACAGAGAGGTTTGAAGCCATGGCCCGTATGCTGAGTAGAGGTTAGGGAATGAATCCAGAGGACAAGGAATTGAAGGGAGAAGACTTGATTCCTTACAACTTCAAGATGCTAGACATGCCGAAATTTGATGGTACTTCTGATCCGACAGCGCATGTGAAGCAATATTCTCTGGTCATGAAAGGGACCACGTTGTCTAAGAAGCAGAAGGTAGAATACTTTTGTCTGAGTCTAACCGCTCATGCCATCGACTGGTATTATAGTCTCGATCGCCGGACTAAAGAAGATTGGGATCTGCTCATGGAGGAATTTTTGAGACAGTAAGATTGTAACACCAGGATGGAGGTGACTCTTAAAGATCTTGAACTACTCCTGCAGAAGGTCGGGGAGTCTTTCGATGATTATCTCACCCGCTGGCGAAACCGAGTAATGGAAATGCAGAGAAAGCCAGACACCCAAGACCAGATCCGTTTGTTTATCAAGAACGCAAGCCCGTACTTGAAGGATGGTTTGAAGATGAAAGGGTTGAAGGACTGGGAGTCTCTCAAGGATATAGCCATTGAAGCGGAAGGATAGTTTTGGCTCGAAAAGTTAACAATGATAATTTTGCGAAGAGAGCTAATACAGGTCAAGGAACCAGTAGGCCAGCAGGTCCCAGTGGTAGCACCAGAAGAACAGTTGAGGTGTCTGCTACTGAAGCAACCACCCAGAGGAAGTTTTCGAACTTGGAAAGACCACTGTCTTGGGTCTTGAGAAGGCTAATGAAGGAAGGGAAATTGCAGCCCTTAGCTCCTAGGCCTGTTATGACGCAAGGGAAGCCTGGGCACAAGGACAATGAATTCTGTGCATTTCATCAATACTCAAGCCATCTAACAGACAAGTGTAAGGCGCTGAGGCACTCTATCCAAGACCTGATTGATAGCAAGCAAATTTCTGACCCTGAGAAGAGGGAATCTGAGAAGAAGCCCGGTTATAACGCCGTGCCACCACCAGTGTTTATGATCGGATCTAGCTTGCCAGAGTGGTACGTACTGCAAGATTTATATGGGAGCGAGAGTATTGCTATCGTTCATTCCGAGGATAGGGAGGAGAAAGCAGTCGTGGCAACCCTTGATTGTTGGTCAAGCAGCGAGAGCGATGGAGAGGCTGAAGAGGAGGAAGAGATGAACCTTGATTTGTGGAGATCCGATGAGGATGAAGAAGAGATAGGGGCTGTAATAAGAAGTGGGAGAGTAGTCCCTGAGATTACGAGGTTACTTGAGCCAGCGCAGACGCCAACGGAAAAAGAGCCAGAGGAGAATCAGATTGTTAAGTAGTTGAAGAAGACTGCAGCTCAAATATCCATCTGGGATCTCTTGAGACAATCCCCTTCTCATAGGAAGAAGGTAGTAGAGGCTTTGGTTGAGGCCACGGTCGCCACCACAATTTCCCCATCAGAGCTTTTGGGTTTAGTTAAGGGAGGATTGGAGGAGAGATTGGTTTTTTCTGACGCCGACCTACCGGTCGAACGCTGCAATCATAACCGACCCCTGTACATCAAAGCACAGATTAACGATAAGCACACCGCTTGCGTTATGGTGGACGATGGGTCTTCTATCAATGTGTGCCCTTTGATAGCTCTTAAGGCTTTTGGTTTAAATGAGGATATGCTCAGTGGATCAGATCTGACTATCACAGCCTATGATAATTCAAGGAGGCTAGCCTCGGGAACATTCAAGACCCTGGTCAAGACGGGACCCATTGAGGTGGAAGTAGAATTTGTGGTTCTGCCCATTCCAGCTAACTTCTCAGCCCTGCTCGGGAGACCCTGGTTCCACAAGTTAGGAGGAGTGCCATCCACGCTGCATCAAATGATAAAGTTCCCACATGAAGGGGAGGTGGTGACTATTAAGGCGGCCAGGGAGAATTAGGTCTCAACGCTTGAAATTGCTAATCAGCCATTTAGTGGCTTCCATGTGTCCATGATAAGAGAAGAGCACAGGTCAGTGGATAACCCAGCTGTGGTTAATATAATGAAAAAGATGCACTATCTCCTGGGGCTGGTTTGGGCAGAAACTCTCAAGGGCTGCAGACTGCGATCACCACTCGAGGTCAGAAGAACCGGAAGGGTCTGGGGTACAGAGGCGGTTTTGGCAAGAAGAAGACTGTAACAACCCAAAATGGCCCTAGTTGGAATTTGCATGCGAAGTCGGGAACTGAAGGGTATTTCAGTAATTTGTGCTTGCGAAAATTTGGATAATAAGGATTTAATGGCTAAGTAATTAATTAAGTAGGTTATAAAGGGAATGTTAGAGTGTGCTTGTAGTGCATGGAAGTAGGGTATAAGTGGATTAAGAGGTTTTATAGTGTGGTTTGTATATATGTTGCCATGGATGTAAGTGGGTTTAGGGAATGATATGGTGTGAGTGGTGTTTGGTGCCTTGAAGATATTTATTCAAGACATGGTTGTGTGTGGTTTGTGTATGGTGCTTTTAGTGGAAAAGTCAAGTGAGTGGATGTTTGGTCCTATAGGAAGTTGACAAGTGGCTTGGTAGGTGGGCAATTAATGGGAAAATAGTTAAAGGAAAAGAAGAATGAGAGGGAGAGCAGATTTCACGTGGGACTCTCATCTCTCTCTCCCATTCCTTCTCTTCTTCTCTTATTCCCATTTCTTGCGTTTCCTCTCTTGCTTGTGTGGGTTGGAGCTGGTTTTGGAAGTGTATGAGAGCAAGATTAAGAAGGTAAGTGGTTAGATTTTGGATTATTGTGTTTGGATCTTCTTCTTCTTCTAGTTGCTTTTGATTTTTAGAATTTAAGGTTTGGATGGGTAATTTGTGAGTTTTGGTATGTGCAAGTTTTGAGTGACAAGAAGAAGAACAAAGGCAAGGAGAAGGTTCAAGAGTGAAGATCAACTGGGTTTTTGGTCTACAAGAGGTTTGGGAGCTTTGATTTCTTCATTATGTTTGAGTTGTCATTTGCCTAATTCTCCTTGGATCATGAGTATGTGTTTATGTTTGTTTCCAATAATTTGAAGTGCTTTGATATGAGTTTATGCATGATTTAATTTGAGTAAATGTGTTAGTAATCCATGTTATTGAATGAGATGAATGTGTATGTGGGTTGGTATTGAAATGCATGAGTTTGGGGATTTCTTTGAATTTGATGTTTTATGGTAATTTTAGTAATCCTGTTCAGTTCTCTTTTGACCTCCGTGCATTGTTTTTGTCATAGGTGTAGTTATAGAGCTCTAAATTGAGTGATTCTTACTTCATTAGAACCCTAATTCCCATGCCTTTAAATGTGCTAGAAATAATCTTGGGCTAATTCTTGCTCTAAGACCCTGAAATCTGATTAAAACCGTAAAGTCTCTTTTTGTGTCGGATTGTCTGACCAGTTTGGGTTGTGGAGATCATATTTAGAGTTCTAGATGTCCTTTTGATCTGAAATTTGTTGAATTTGAATGTTAACATCCTAGGGAACATTTGTTAAGAAGGAAGTTTTGGCAAACAATGAGGTTTAGACATCGGTATAGGCTATAAATAATTGTGGTGTGAACCAGTCCTGAAATTTTGATTCTGTTTTGCAATATTTTGGTATGTCACGGTGGCAACCAAAATGGTTACCACCGTGACCTATGCAAATGCAGGGCAGAATGCTCATTTTTGGACCTCACGGTGACAACCAATTGGTTACCACCGTGACCACCCTCTAATATGCATATTTTGAGTGCTTTTCTTCCCGAAACGTACCCGAACTTCATGGTAAGTTCCTATAGCTTATCCAACTCATTTCTAACCTTATGAAATGAGTATGTGGGTGGTTGTCAATCTAAGTTATAAGTGATTAAAGCTATAGCATAAGAGGTTAATAATGAAATTAAATGTATATAGGGGATATGAGTAATGAATGCATGATTAAAGAAATTACCTGACAATATTATACGATACATGCATTGGTAATAAATGTTATTAGAATGTGTTTGCATGCAAACTATTTATGATACTATAACGGTTCATATGGATATTTGAGTGCTTATATAATGTGATAATGATAAATGTGATTTAATGCTTTTAGTTGATGAATTCCTCTTTTAAATAAGGACCTATAATGTGGCAAACCGGGTAAGTATGTGTTCATGTAAATTTATAAATAGTTTGTATGGATAATATGATCAAGTGTGAGGGATTGGCATTCTGTTTTAAGAATTTTGGTATGTCACGGTGGCAATGAATGTGGTTACCACCGTGACCTACCGCATATTTGCATTCTGTTTTGGGTTCATGGTATGTCACGATGACAGCCTAATGGGTTACCACCGTGAGGTACCCCAAGAGTGCTTTCTGCCGAGAATTTTGGTATGTCACGGTGACAACCAACCTAGTTGTGACCGTGACCGACCCTGTTTTTGTAAAAAGTGCTTAGTTGTTAAAAGCAAAGTTTGAGTGTTAAGTTCATGATTTGATGGAATTATATTGTAGGCTTGGTAAAACGAATAGTATGATGCATGGTTAATATTATGAATTTCTTTATATGTCTACTATACTCCGGATTAAATGTGATGATATTTATATACTGTCTGATATGACACATGTTTTGAGTGATGCATGACCTGCAAAAGTCAGTCTAGTGGATAGTTAGGCATGCCTAAAAGAGTCTCCCGCTGCAGCTTCCGTTATCGTTTGGACCCCGATCAGGTCCCCGTTTGGTTCCTCGCGAACCCTTTTATGTATTTGGATCTTGTTTAAGGTCCTTCCGAAAAATGTTGGTGAATGAAAATTGAAATGGTTTTCGATTTGTACCCGTAAGGTACTTTCCGTAATCGATTGGTACCCGTAATGTACTTTCCGTTCACTCGTTATCCACTACCTTGAGTCAGCAGGTGCTTTATTGTTTTGTGTTACTCTGAATAACTATAAGAATGTGACCTCCGAATGGGTATAATAATGATTTGAGGAATCAGTTTCTATGTATACGAACAGGACTCTGGGCTTTGGAATGTATGTCTGTATTATGTAAGTATGATTCTTATATCTGACACCATTATCTGCACTTATTATGTGATGTGTTACAAGTTTCAGAATGCTTTGAATGTAATTCGACTAATGTATTTACGTATGTGACTCAAGCATGGTTTTATTGTATATAAGCAAGTGAATCGGATCTGTTGTGATGGCAAGTATGTAAGATTTAACTGTACTTTCCGCATGGTGATGTTATGAATGTGATTATGTCTTTGGTCTCTTCTATTGGAGGGTATCTGGCATGATATTTTATGTATTAGAGTTGCATAGTGGAAGTGCGGTGGTTTGATGTTGTACCTTGAGTTCCAGTTAGTGTATGCATCTTGTGACATGATAAGTGTATGTTTGGATAACTAGTGTTCTCGGCATGATAGTTGGGTGTGTTACTGTATGATAATTGTATTGCATGTGAATGGGTCTCCAGTTAATGAGTACTTGGGTATGATGATTGTATGTGATTATGAACCTTTGAATGCATGGCTCTCTTATGCAGGGTTGTATATCCATCCGTTGGGATTATTTGCTTATGCCATTCGTGTATGTGACTTGTTTTGGCGACCATTGTGAATGGCCGTCCATATTGCTTGTGTGTTCTCCCCACTAAGCGTTTATCGCTTAGCACGGGCTCTTTTCCCGTGCAGGTGGCAGGTTTGGTTCGGTTCGAGTCGTGCATCTGCAAGGTCGGCCACATAGGAGTTAGAAGCGTTTTGTTATTTTGTTCAGCTTCTGTATTTCGGATTCTGTAATTTTGTAGCCTTTTTCTTATGTATTTGGTTATGTAAAGGATATTATTGTAATTAGGTTCTCAGTTATTCCTCAGTCTTATCTTTCGCCTTATGCTTCCGCTGAGTGATTATATGTACGTATGTGAGTTAATGTATGTTCAGCTTTTGTTTCTTTAAAGTTTTAAATTTCGCTGTATTTTCATATGTATGTTATGTATAAATGTATGTTTCCGCTTAGTATATGCGTGCATGTATGTAAGTGAGCGTCGGGTAGCGCGCCCGCCGGTGCCCTTCCAACGGGGCCGACGGTGGGGGTGTTACAAAGACGGCAAATAAGATCCCTCACATTTCAGAGAGCTTTGTGCCCACATCCTCAGTTTGTGCTTATACGGGTGAAAATGAGCCGCAATGGATAAAGGGGAGAATTGTTCCCGGATTTGAGATCTTTAACGATGTATTTGACTGGCATGTCGGGTTTATCAAGACCGCTGAGAACTTCTGGGATGAAGAGGTCATGACTCAGTGCATTACTTGGGATAGATGCGAACCTGAAGAGGTCATTACCATGAAGATGATAGCTGCCAGGCTGAAAGGAAAAGAGAAGATAGCAGAAATAGAAATGAGGATGGGGGATTCGAAGATTTCCTCAGACATACCTGAAGGGCCTCTGCTGAATCAGGAAGCCAATGAACAAGCTGCAGCAGCATCGACCTCTAGGGAGGCAGAAGACTCTAGCTTAGACTGTCTTTTTATTCCAAAACTTTTTTATGATGTAAATAACAATTATAATATTATTAACAAGGTAAATGATTTCTCTTACTTGTGTGATGTTTCTAATGATTTCAACATGCATGAACATGATCATATTCCATCAATTTTTGACATCGATTCCACTGATACAATGCCTTTTAATCTTGGAACCTCGGAAAATTCGAAAGAAATTCTAATAGCATCAAATATAACTCCTGATGAGAGAAAAAATTTTGAGAGAATAATAAGAAAACATGAAAAAGTCTTTGCCTGGACCTATGAGGACATGCCAGGAATTGACCGAGATGTAGCAGAACATGCTATCCTGACTTATCCAGACTATAAGCCTGTGAAACAGAAGTTGAGAAGGCTCAGGCAAGAATGGGTTGACAAGGTCAAGGAAGAAATTCGGCAGCAGATAGAAGCCAAGTTCCTTGTTGAAGTGCAGTATCCTACATGGTTGGCAAATGTGGTTCCTGTAGCGAAGAAGAATGGAAAGGTCAGGGTGTGTGTGGATTATCGAGATCTGAACAAGGCCTGCCCTAAAGATGATTTTCCACTACCCCATATTGATCTGTTGATAGACAGTGCTGCCAACTGCACGATGTACAGCTTTGGAGATGGTTATGTGGGCTATAACCAGATCTTGAACAAAATAGCTGACCGGGTTAAGACTGCCTTTATCACAGAATGGGGGACCTACGCCTACCTAGTCATGCCTTTCGGCCTGAAAAATATAGGGGCCACATACCAGAGGATGGCAACCAAGATTCTGAGCGATTTGATCCACAAAGAGGTAGAGGTGTATGTCGATGACATGATGGTTAAATCAGCCACCCGAGAGGGACACTTTGAAGCTCTAGAGAAGTTCTTCACCAGGATTGACAAGTATAATCTGCGACTCAACCCCAAGAAGTGCATTTTCAGAGTGACTTCAGGAAAACTATTGGGACATGTCGTCAGCCAGAGGGGGATAGAAATTGACCCGGGTAAGGTGAAGGCCATCAGAGAGATGCCTGTGCCGCAAAAGGAGAAGGATGTCAGGAGTTTCCTGGGCAAGCTGCAATATGTCAGTCGATTTATTGCCATGCTCACTTCGATATGCGAGCCTGTTTTTAAACTGCTCAGAAAGAATCAACCTATAGTCTGGAACGAAGACTGCCAAAAAGCTTTTGACAGCATAAGGGAATATCTATTGAATCCGCCAGTGCTAAGGCCGCCGCAACCAGTCAAACCACTTATCCTGTATCTGGCAGTAGAGGGTAGTTCTGTGGGCGCCATGATGGCTCAAGAGGATGAATTTGGGGTGGAATTCGCAATTTATTACCTCAGTAAGAAGTTCTTGGCTTACGAAATAAAATATGCTGAAGTGGAGAAAATCTGCCTCGTAATGATTTGGGCATCAAAGAAACTGAGACATTACTTCCACTCATACAAAGTTCAGGCAGTAGCCAAGCAGAATCCGTTAAGATATTTGCAGGAAGCGCCGTCTTTGCTCGGTAAGATGGGGAGGTGGCTGCTCTTACTACATGAGTTTGATGTGCAATACATCACTCACAAAACAATTAAGGGGCGAGTCGTAGCCGAATTTCTTGCTGAGCATCCTATTCAAGGAGACACTCCCGAGTTCACCTTTTTGGATGAGAGCATAGTCGCGATTTCTGTCCAAGGATGGCAGTTACACTTCGACGGGGCAGTGAATAACAGAGGGGCCGGAGTTGGAATCATTTTGACAACCCCAGATAGTGAGAAACTCCCCCTAGCCAAGAAGCTGAGGTACAAAGCAACCAACAATGAAGCCAAATATGAAGCATACACTTTCGGGTTAGAAGCTTTAGCTGCATTGGGGGCAAAGAATGTAGAAGTCTTTGGTGACTCATCCTTGGTGATTAACCAGATCCGAGGTGAGTGGGCTGTAAAAGAAGAATGGCCGGTACCCTATGTTTAATATTTGAAAGAGGTATGTGGGCAGTTCGAAACTTGCACTTTCCACTTCGTGCCGAGAGATGAGAATCGTCTAGCTGATGCGTTGGCAACCCTAGTGTCAATGTGGGATAATCCTGAAGGAGTAGCTATGAAGCTAGTGCTAATTTCGAGTTCTGAGAAGCCCAGCTTCGAGATCAAGCCTGTAATGGAAGTGGAAGTGGCAGATGGAAAACCATGGTACTTCGATATTATGAATTACTTGGAAAACAATAAGTTCCCAGAGGAAGCTACTAAGAAAGACCAGAGGATGATCCGGAAACTCTCTACTCAATTCATATCCTTGGAAGGGGTGTTGTACAAAAGACAGTCAGACGGGATTCAGCTCAGGTGCTTGAATGAAAAAGAAGCCCGCAAAGTGATGGAGGAGACCCATGCAGGTGTCTGTGGGGCCCACATGAATGGTTTGACCTTGGCTAAGAAGATCATGAGACAAGGCTTCTATTGGCTTATGATAGACAATGATTGCTCGAGGTATGTCAAGCAATGCCAGCTGTGCCAACAATACCCAGACTTGAGACACCTACCAGTATCAGAGCTACATAACTTGACATCACCTTGGCCTTTCGCTGCTTGGGGGATAGATATTATTGGAGAGATTTTCCCTACGGCATCTAATGGGCACAGATACATCATAGTCGCAATTGACTATTTTACCAAATGGGTAAAAGCAGAATCCTTCAAAAAGATTGACGTGAGGGATATGGCCAAATTCATAGAAAGGAATCTGATCTGTAGATATGGCCTCCCCCATCACATAGTGTCTGACAATGGGGTGCAGTTCATGGGGGAAACTAGGAAGCTCCTCGAGAAGTATGGTGTCGAACATCGTAAATCCTCTCCCTACTGACCACAAGCAAATGGAGCAGTAGAGGCCGCTAATAAAAATATGAAGAAGATCCTGTCCAAGATGGTCCAAACCTACAAAGATTGGGCTGAAAAGCTACCCTTCGCCCTGTGGGGATATAGGACGACGGTAAGGACGTCTACAGGCGCTACGCTATTTTCCCTAGTATACGGAACGGAAGCAGTATTGCCAGTTGAGATAGAGCTCAAATCACTGAGGGTGGTCATGGAAGCCCAAGTTCAGGAGGCCGAATGGGCTCGGCAGAGGCTACAACACTTAAACTTATTAAATGGAAGTAGGCTCAAAGCTTATTATCATAACCAGATCTACCAGAAGAGATTGGCCAAGACTTTCGGGAAAAAGGTGAGAAAGCATCCGCTGACAGAAGGGGACTTGGTGTTAAAGCAGATGAGGCCAGGCATACCAGATATCAGAGGGAAGTTCAGACCAACCTGGGAGGGGCCGTATATCCTTAAAAAGCTGTTGTCCAAAGGAGCTGCAATCTTGTCGGATAGTGATGGAAACGAGTTCAAAGAGCCGATCAATGTTGATAGACTCAAAAGGTTCCATGGCTAAAGACCAAAATAAAAAGAAGAGAATAAAATGCCCTGCAGGTCGAAAACCGAAAAAAGGCGGCCGTGCTAAAATTGGGCGCCTCGACAGGGTGAAAATCGAAAAAAGCACCCTGTGCAAAAATTAGAGGCATGAGAGAAAATGTCCAATCGTGAAAACCCGAGAGAGCCGATTGGTAATAGGAGTTAATGCTGTTAAAATTTGGCTTCATGTATTAATAGGGCCTAAGCGGTTGAGTAAATGTCAAAACTGATCATGTATGCTGAAATTATATGGAAATGTACACAATTTAGTGAAATAGAGTGAATATTATTCTTTTCATTTTTGTCATTTTCTAGTTCTGCATTAAAAGGAAATGTAACACTAAAAGAAATACATGTGTAAGCTAAGTTAAGTCCTACTATTGCTCTCGCCGACCAAATGCTTGAGCCCTCGTGTCCTGTTATCAGATGCTGGACTAAGGATCCACTTATTGTATTCGCTAGTTGAAGACACAGAATGATTGCTGAACCTCGGGATAACAGTCTTCACCGGCAGCTTGCTCCACAGCTCATGATACTGAGAAGCAAATGCAGCCGAAAGGGCTCCTCCCCGAAAAGATAAGGGAACCCTCACCACATCCTGGGTCATCCCGAGCTGATGCGTACATCGATAAGTGATGCAAAAGGTGGCTCGACGAAGCCCACAGAGGGGAACACACCCCGATGGCCCATCAATGACCACATGAGACAGTGGGAGCCAGGCAGACATAAAACTGATATTGTCATTTGATAGCTCGCCAAATCTGGTAATGCCTGCACCAGCAGTGGCACACCCGTACAGTCATCGACGTGGAAGAAAATGGCTCGACGAATACTGTGGGGTAACCCGAGGAGGTGGCTCAGATAGTATCCTCAGTTTCTCTTGCAGGCAGATCTAAAAAAAAGAAGAAGGAAAAAAAGAAGAAGAAAAAAAAAAGAAGAAAAAAAAAAGCTGCTGGAGTAAGTAGGGTTTACTTCAGGCAAAAATAAGGCTCAGGGTTGTGTGAAAATCCGAAAGGACGCACCTCCCGCTAAGAAAAGCTAGTGTGAAAATCCATAAGGGACGCACTACCTTTAAAATAATGACGTACATGGAGCAATAAGGGGCTGCCGGTAAAGGTGGTGGTGGATCCAGAGCTCACAGCGTCCAAGCCCAGAATGGTCTTAGCCAGAATGAGTGGTAAAGGTGATAATCCCAGATGAAAGTCGCTCAGAACTCCGAACAAGCGAGGGTCACCTGTCAAAGCCCCTGGGACAACAATGAGGAAGTTTACCATGCAAAACAGAAATACGATGCTTACCCGGTAGGTGGGGATGTCGGTGAACTGACCTAGAGCCTCGATCAGTGGTCCCAGAGCAAAGGAAGAACCTGGAGAAATCAGCCGGACGGCCTCAGAAGAAGGTATACCAAGAGCCATAGCTATGTCTCGAGTCTGAAATAGGCCGCAACGGGGGATGCAAGGCAGAGCACTAGGAGGGAACCAGGCTCCAAGAATGGTAGCTAACTCTTTAGGTAAAGGGCACAGTTCCTGGTAGGTGAACTGGAAAACGTGAAACCGGGGGTTCCAGAAGTGGGTCGCCGCCAGAAGAAGGTTCTAGTCAACTTTGACCCAGCACAGGTATTTCAGCCCAGACAGAGAGGAAAGGGCGCCTTCTTCCCAAGTGTGCTTGTCATCTAAGATACGGTGCATTCTTTGGGCTAGAGAGGAAGACATGCTAAGAAAGATGAAAGGCTCAAGATGTTGGAAAGTGAAGAGACATAAGAGGAGCAAAATTTTGTAAGAATTTATAGGAATGAGTCACCGACGGCCTACCCGCCTCTCCTAAGAGACGGCCTGCCCGTCGGTAAAGATCCACCTGGCAGATGCATACGTCAGCATTGCATTCATCACGCGCATTAACTCGCATTTATTGAGAGACAGGTGCTGCTCGTCAGTCACGAAATTCTATATAAGGGCGAGTGACAGACGGTGCAGCGCCTGCTGTCCCTTTCATTTTCTCTCTCAAACGGTTTTTTTGCTTTTTTTTAGTGTTTTTCAAGCATTTCTTCTTCTTTTTTTCGCGATTTCTTCATATTTTCGCATTCTCTACTCACCGGGTGCTTGGATATTCATTTTTTCTTCAGTTTTTCTACACTTCTCGCAACTACAAGTAAGTAAATAACTACTTTTTTGAATTAATTTAATTTATTTCTTCATTTCTTCTTCCTTTAACCTTAGAAATGGTTAGGATGCTTTAGAAGCCTTAGAAATTTAGGGAGAATGCTGCCCGTTTTCTATATTTATTTATTTATTACTTTTTATAGTGCAATTAATCTGAACCTTTGCATGATCACATAGGAATAGAATTTTTCTATAACTTTGTTGCTTTAGAATTATGCTTTATAGCGCACTATTCTATGTTGTTGAGGCCTGAGGCCATTATTTTTGTGTTGTTGGGGACACACTCTTGCCGGGGTGCGTCCCATTTATGCACATATATAGTTGTTAAGGCCTGAGGCTTGTTTTATGCCTTTTTATGCAGGAGGTTGGGCACACCCTTGTCGGGGTGCAGCCCAAATTTTTATTTTTATTCTAAAATTGAATATTTTTTTGTATAATGCATGCCTTGGGGCCTGGAAAGCCCATTTTTATTCGCTCTAAATATTTCCATGCCAATTACATGTTTCTTTTGTCTTCATATGTGCAAGGCATGTTGGGCAACCTCCTTTGATAGCACGTTCGCCCCTGTTTATTTATTATCAGTTTTTTATCTCATTTTCGGGCTGTCATTGCCCTGGTGAGGCCTAAATGGGATTTCACTTTGAGAATAAGTCTAATAATGCTTGTTTTGTCACATTTTCGCTATCTAATTTTTCTCCTTTGCAGGATGCCTCCCAGACGCAAAGCACAGCAAGCCCAGCCCGAGGTCGTAGTTTCGGGTTGGTTGGACGATGAGTCAGCTCAGAGATATAGAGCGTTGGCTCAGGTAGAGCTTCGGGCCAGCCGCTTCGTGTCCCGGCCGTTCCTAGAGGCCCTTGGGATAGCCCCAGAGTTTGATATGCTCGTCGAGGGTTCCAAGTGGACAGAGTTCCTTGACCCCTCTTTCCAGACTTTTCTAGAGGTTACTCGCCAGGTCCTAGCCACCCTCCGCTATGGCGGTTTTAAGAGGTCAGATACCGAGCCAGGGGTGATCCAGTTTTGGTTCGACGGCGACCATTATAGTATTACCAGGCAGAGATTCGCACAGGCCATGGGACTCCCCATAGAGGAGGGGGTCGAGATCCCACGGCGAGCGGTGAGACATGCCCACTGGGCGGCCATTGCCCTACTGGGAGTGCTGTATGATCATGATACAGCGAAGAGCACCGTACTGGTGTCTCAGGCACTCTGGTATTTGCACAGAGTGCTATCCAGTTCGTACCTTGGTCGAGCTGGTAATCCAGGGTCCCTTAACGCGGCCGAGATCTGGAGCCTCTGGGCTATGGTGGCAGGCCTGCGTCTCAACATTAGCCATGAGATCTTGGCTAACTTGACCAGAGTTGGAAGACGGTTGACACCAGTGGTGATAGTGGGAGGAGTTATCACCCGGTTGCTTTTGAGGTTGGGAGTTGCCCCGGACCGGTTGAGAGGACCCTTGGATGAGGGGATCCATGTGGATGCCGCAGTGGCAGTGTAGATGGGGATGATCTCCCCTATATCAGGGCAGGCAGAGGCCTACAAAGTGCTGTCCATTCATGAGACCCGGCGGATGTTCTCACTTCCACCTTTGGGTCCAGATCCAGACCACCTGGAGCAGCCAGAGCAGCAGCCTCCTCAGCCAGGGCATCAGCCTCCACAGCCCAAGCCTCAGCCCGAGCCTCAGCCAGAGCATCAGCCTCCACAGCCCGAGCCTTAGCCGGAGCAGCAGCCTCCGCAGCCTTCCCAACCTCAGCCTCAGACAGTGCCACCGCGCCACCGCAGCAGGAGCAGCCCAGGATTCCGTCAGATTTCGATATGGAGTTCACTATGGATGAGCTCTTTGCCGTGTCACCGGCATCTTGAGTGCCGACTCCCGTCGCCGAGTGTCAGGGTACAGAGGACTACCCACGGGCCCCCCGAGAGATACCATCCTTATTTCCGAGGCGACCCAGGGGTATCCACCTCCGCAGCACCGCCGCCAGAGCCACCACAGCAGCAGCCAGCACAACCTGACTTCTCTCAGCTCCTCACTTCTATGTTCACAGCCCTAAAGCGACGATAGGATGAGAGGGATAGAGCTATACACGAAAGGTTGGACCGCCAGCAGGCTGCTATTCAGGAGCAGTCCCAGTCTGTAGAGTGGCTAGCCTAGGAGCAGGCCGGTTACATCGAGCACACGGCACGGGAGCAAGCTCGGGTCATAGAGGCTTTCAGAGATGAGGAGGCTCGGGTCATAGAGGCCTTCAGAGATGAGCAGACGAGGTTGATCGAGCAGGTTGCCCAGGGTCAGAGGGAGCTTAGGCAGCAGCTCGCTCATGATTTGAGGGCGTCTCAGGACCAGGCGTCTCAGATGGTTGATATGACCCTACAGATGATCGACGAGTCACTCGACTCTCTGAGATCCCAGGTCCAGGCGATAGAGGGGATCCTCCCACCTTTGTCTCAGACCATGAGGGAGTTCAGAGAGCAGACAGAGCAGCGCCTAGAGCAGATGAGGAGGGCTGCCAGCGAGCAGACCATTCAGATGAGCCAGGCGTTCAAGAAGTTGGGAGACACAGTATCAGAGACCTTAGGGTTCATGAGGACTTGCACCCAGCCCTTCTTGGATGGCTATGCTCAGATCCATTTCAGGCAGACCCACGATGCTGGGGCAGGACCCTCCACTGCTCAGCCTCCACCTCCGGCACGGCCAGATCCGCCTCCACCTCCACCAGGGACAGTGCATATATCGGATGATGAGGATCCCGATGAGCCCTCTGACTACACACCCCTCTGACATTCAGGGAGTCATACTTTTACATTTTTGTACATTTACACTTTGTATATACATTGTACGAAAATAGACATTTCTAGTGAAAAACATCTGTTTTCAATATTATGCATTTATGCAGTTATTTATTATTCATTCATATTACAGATGAATATATGCTTTCACATTTGCCCATATTACAAAATAAGGAAAATAAAAAAATGATGAAAAATGATGAATAACAACTCAATAAGAAAGAATATAAATGAACATGGCATAGCAAATAAAGCAGAATCATGCCATTGATAAACAGGTTAAAAGATGACCACTCAAACATGAACTAACAAAACCTTTTATCACACAGGTACAGAGAAACATCGATCCGAAACAGGCATCGATTAAAAGTCCGAACAAGGGCGACAAAGATTCTTTTTTTAGAACGAGGAACCTCGCAAGGTCTCCTCCTCTTCACATCGAGTTTGTAGCCAGAGAGCGCTACATCTCCTCAACCCTGCGCAAGCAGAGACGAGGCCAGCAGAAGCGAAAGCTGCAGTTAGAAAAACACTGCTCTTCACATCGGGATTGTAGTCAGAGAGTGCTACATCTCACGGTTCACGCGGCAGCCAGAGAGCGCTACGCACCTTGCAGACCGGATGGGGGTTAGCAGGAGAACTTCAGATCGAAGCTACGGTTAGAAGAACACTGCTCTTCACACCGAGATTGAGGTCAGAAAGTACCGCTTCTCACCAATCGAAGCTGCAGTTAGAGAAACATTGCTCTTCACATCGGGATTGTAGTCAGAGAGTGCTACATCTCACGGTTCACGCGGCAGCCAGAGAGCGCTACGCACCTTGCGGATCGGATGGGGGTTAGCAAGGGAACTTCAGATCGAAGCTGTGGTTAGAAAAACACCGCTCTTCACATCGGGATTGTGGCTGGAGAATGCTACGTCTCACCAACACCTACAGGTCGAGACGAGGCCGATAGGGGTATCTTCTGTTGAGCATTTTCTATAGATGCTAATTATACCGCAAGTATACGGTGTACCGCAATAGTACTTAAGATGTCGATCCCACGAGGAACTTTTTTACACACTATTACTAATTGATTTTAATCTTGTTTACAATGATTAATTAATGGTAGAGTTGATTTTAATCTAATCTAACATGTAAACTAATTAAACCTAGTTGATGATAGTCAAAAGAAGATAAAATAAATCATGAAGAATTAAAAACAATGAACTTGATTCCATCATTTAGATTAACATCTTTCATCTTTTTATGCAAGCCAAGTTAGAATAAACTTTTAACTCACTCTCTCGACATGAATTAAAATGCCTAAAACATATAATTAAAATTCTAACTCACAATTTTCATTAATGAATTAGAGGTTTCTAATTACATATTTTAAGAATAAACACTAACCTATAGCAATTATCTTAATATACCGATTTCTCAAAATATACCTTGATAATGAAACTCTATTAAATGTCAGATAAAGCAAACTCTCGAATTACTTTAACTTGTAAAGATCATGCAAAACATATTAATAAAGAATCTATAATAAAAGACTATGAAAGTAGATAGAAATAGAAAGAATTATAATATGCAAGTTCATTAAAATAATATTCATAAAAATATTGGAGAAGAATTAAAAAATAAGAGAATAGGATAGAAGCCTTTCAACCCTTTTCTCAATCTCTTGAAAATAAATTTTCCTTCTCCTTGATCTTCTTCTTCAAACCATAAAACTAAATAGAAATTTAACTAAGAAAAATCTATCTTGCAAAAATACAGAAAAATTACTTAACTAAAAATTCATCTTTTTAAAATTACAATTAAACTACATATTTATAGATATTAATCTAACAATTGTGTCCCTTGAGAATGGTTGCAAAGTTTGGTGAAAGAGGGTGACTTTTCATGTATCTTTTCGCTCAAAACTGTCCAACGGTCGTCTCTGTCGCGATCGCGACAGAACGCGCTTGCCCGTTTTCTTCCTTCTCTCTTTTTGCCCGTTTTCTCCTCCCTCTCTGGCCAGTCACATCGCGTTACTCCCCATCACGGCGTGATCTGCTCACGTGTTTGGCGTGACTGGCGCTCACGTCTCGCGACCTCTCCCCTTTCTCTTCTATTCCTTTCTTTCCTGGCTTCTCGTCACGTCGCGTGACCTTTGCTCACGGCGTGACTCGTCTCTTGCAGCTCCTTCTCTTCTTTTCCTCCTTCCTCTTCTTTCTTCTTAGTACAATCACGTCACGTTACCGCTGGTCACGTCATGATCTGCTCCTCTATTGGGATAGGTTTGGCTTAATTAAGAGAGAGTGCGAGCAGATTTCTGCTCATTCCCCTCTCTTTCTTCACATTTTGCCTTTCTCCTCTTCCTTTCCTCTTCTTCTTCATCTCACGCCAGCCCCTCTCTCTTTTCTTGCAAGCCCAAGTTGTGTATAATGGATTGTAGCTTAAGTACTTTTATGAGAGATTAGAGATAAAAGGGTAAGTTATAACTTTTGATTTCTGCAATTCCTCTTTGTTCAATTAGAAATCTTAAGTATTATGTTATGTTTTGATGAGGAAATTGGAATAATAAAACTGAAGAAAGAGTGTGGAAGCAAGAAGAGCAACCATTGAAGCTAATGGAGCAAAGGAGTTTGAGGTTTGGGAAAAGTTATAAGCTTTGGTGTGAATTCTTAATTATTGATTTGTGTATAAATGATTTTCTATTTTGAAGTGTATTTTATTTAAAAATTGGATTGGTTGTATTGATGTGGTTGTGTGGATTGCCTTGGGTTTGGAGAATCTGAATTTTTTGGGGATACTCTGTCTAGATTTCACTGGACCTTTAGTGTTTGTTTTAATTATAAGTCAAGCTATAGATGTCCAAATTAGATGAAACTAGCACCATTTGAAAGCTAATTCATTTATTAAAAATTTTCTTTGAAGGACTGGAATCTAATTCTAGATCTAAGATTCTTGAAAATGGTAAAACTTGTGGTGTCTATACTTAGACGGGTTCATGAGAGTAGTGTAGGTTGTGTAGCTTATATCTGGAGCTTTCAATGTCCAATTGATCTGAAATTTATTTAATTTGAAATCTAACATCCTAAGAAAAATTCGACAAGAAGAGAGTTTTGGCTAAAAATGAGTTTTAGTGGGTAGTTTAGACAGTACAAAGTCGGGATGAGAAGCAGTCACGCACATCTGTTTTCGTAGGGCAAGTGGCGGAGGCTTCTGTCGCGAGCGCGACAGAACCAGCTTGCTGAAGGTATTTTCTCTTATTTTGAGCCTTATAGTTGGTATAAACGCTTGCCCCTCTTTACCCTTGTCTAGGTTATGTATTTTATAATGTTCTGTCTTCCGAAATCCACCCGAACATCCTTGGAACCTCTTGAGACTTATTTATCATATGTTTAGAGTTTGGAAATGAACAAATAAATGGTTATCACTTGGGAATACAAATGTCTAAGGTTATAAATAAAAATATTGACTTAGTTATTTAGAAGTTTAATGAATCGAACACTTTCGAGTATGTTCATTTTAAACCTGATTTATATTATGTTAGGCAATTTGAAGTTGAATTCTATAACTTACATTTTGAACTAGTAGAGTTACAGGATTGGAATCCCAATTCTTCGGGATACATATGAAGTTTAGAATATTCTTTCGAGTTCAAACCAAAGCACAGAAACTTAATCGGACATGAAAGAGAGAGTATCAATTGACCCCTAGTAGTGCCTTGGTGTCTGTTAAGAATAATTGTGGTACATTGTGTAAGGCCTATAAAAGTTTGTGAGCCTTTAATGATTCAAGACCTGAGGGGACTTATTTATAGTTAGAATTGGTATGAGATGTTAAGAATGAAATAAATGATGGTATTAAGCATGTCATAAATCGAAATTGAAATGAATCTTCTGTATCTCAAATAGTTTTAGTTCAACTACTTAATTACAAAATGATTCTTAATTAATTGGGTAATTTGAGAGAATTGTATTGAAATTCTTTGGTTCTACATATGAATTTAGGGAAAATAATGTTCATGAAAATTATTTACGGACATGACAAAAGTAAGTATGTTCCTATGCGAAGGGTATACAAGTGCGAGATGAAAGAAAGGTGATGCTTGTCTCTGTCGCGAGCGCGACAGAGGTCATCTGATTCTTACAACGGTCGCGACTCAGGTCGTGAACGTAATTCCTTATGTATGGTTGGCTTTGTCGCGAGCGCGACAGAGACCATTTAGCTTTCTGTCGCGATCGTGACAAGGGTCGCGAGCGCGACTCTTTTCTGTGCCTTGTATATATATATATATACAATTGATTGAACTATTTGACATGAGTTTTTGCTTGGGCTCTACATGTGACATAGTGTATAATTGAAGACATGTTATACCATGCAAGTTAGTGGTAATAATTTTTGGAGCATGAATTAAAAGTAAATGTGATTGTAATTAAAAGTTATGAATTGTTATATTTTATATGATCCATTGTTTTCATTTGTGATTAATTTATGTATCGGATTGTTATGCGACTATAATAAAAGTATGTGCTTTTGGGAAAAGGTATAAAATTATAGCATGAACATTATTAAAGGAAACAAGTATGTGTTAGCCTGCGTTAGTCGAGTCGTAAATAGTTAGGCATGCCTAATAGAGTTAGTGTTTGTAACAACCCAAATAGGGCCTGGTCGGAATCTGTGTTTTAAGCTGGTAAAGTAAGGGTATGTTTGTATATAAGTATACGGAATATTGGATTTGTTATTAAGGAATTAATAAATTAGGTGCTAATTGAAGAGAAGGAAATATTAGTGTGTACTTGTGGTGTAGAATTGTAGGGTGTGAGTGGATTAAGGCTTTTATTGAGTGGGTTGTGGTGTATGGTGCATTGGAAGATATTTGTGTTAGTAAGGCTTGTGTGTGGTTAGTGTATGGTGCCATGGGTGGTTTTGTTAAGATAGATGGCTTGATTCTTTAAGATTGTGACAAGTGGCAAGGGTTGGTGAGCAATTAATGAAAAGTAGGAGAGAGGGAATAAAGGGGCAAATTTTGCATAGCTTCCCTAGGAAGCTAACTCATTTTCTCCCTTTCTTCTTCACTTCCCGTTCCCTCTCTCTCCTTCTTTCCTTTTGGCTGCTCTCATCTCTTTTCTCTTGCATTTTCTTTGAGTTTTGAGTGGGTTTCTGGAAGGTTTGAGCTGGAAGTGTTGAAGGTAAGTGTTTGATTTCGGATTGGGGTTCTTTTATTTGTTTCTTGCTCCTTGACTTCTGGTTTTGTTTGTGGATTGGGTTTGTGTAAGCTTCGGAAGAGAGAAGGAAGAGCAAAGGCAAGGATATAGTAGAATCGTGAGGTGCTCGGTTTGAAGCTGCTGTTTCCAGGTTTGGGATTTTAATTGGTTTTAGTATGGAAATTGTATTTGAGTGTGTGTTTGTGAGCTATGGTTGTGGATTGAGTTTGTCTCTATTTACCTCCTTGGGATCAATTCTATCTTGTGATTGCAAGTTGTGAGTAATAGTGAGTGTTTTGCAAATGCATGTTTAATTAAGTAGTGATTTAATGAAGTGCTGGTGATATAGTGAAGATTATGTGTTTTCGGAATTTGAATATGCCATGATTATTGAATTGAGTTTAGTTGTGAGTGATTCTTGTTGAATTGATGTTTGATTATCGTGTATAAATGTGTTTATGTGGCTAGAAAGTGTTGAGGTGATGTGCTGGAGGCGTGAGGTAAGTGCATGAGCATGTAAAGGGCATGTATGAAAAATTGTGTGCGAAAAGAGTAGGAAACGAGCAGCTTGGGCGAATCTGGGTTCTGTCGCGATCGCGACGTCTGTCGCGAGCGCGACAGAAGACGGACTTGGCCCTTGTCCTTGTGGAGTCCTCTGTCGCGAGCGCGACAGAGAGCTCGGTAGCGGAACCCTCCGCGCGAGCGCGCCGCCGAGTGTGCGCGCGAGGAGGAAGGAACTGGTCTCTGTCGCGATCGCGACGCTTGTCGCAAGCGCGACAGAGTTCGGCCCGTGATTTGCTGCCGCGAGCGCTACGTCGCGACCAGGCCTATTGGCGCGAGGTCGCGAGGTAGTACTCCGTGCTCTGTCGCGAGCGCGACACCTGTCGCGATCGCGACAGAGGCCTTCCTGCTTGCCTTGTTTTCTGAGTGTGTTTCTTTTGTTCCACTTTGCACGGTTTCTCTTTATTGCATGGAAAATGTGTGTGCCTTTGACTCGTGACCTTAGTGTACTAGTGCTTTGATATGAACTTATTTTTTTTATAAGAGTTTTGAATTGAATTTTGTTTTAATTGTGCAATGTCGTGCGAGTTAATGTGTTGTCGAGCCTGAAGTGTCAAGGTATAGGATAATTAAGCATGCTTAAGAAGGGTTAGTGAACAGCTGTTAAGTCCGCCCCGTTCGGGCGAAGCGGCCGATCTCCGAGATGATCATCTTCCGTGTAGTGATAAAATGTTTTGAGACTCCGGTCTCTCGCGCTACCTTCGGGTATTAAAGTGTTTTTGAGGCTTCGGTCTCCCGTGCCGTGTTCCCGTATCCTCAACCTTTGATTTCAGGCTATTGTGTGAAATGTCTGATGTTGGCTTAGTGAAGTGTTTTAATAATAATGTGATTCTGTATGGTGTTTATTGGTTTAGTGCTTTCTCTTATTTATTCTGCTCATATATATTCATTTATTATTTCTGTATTCTAATTCTTATTGTTTCATGCATGTTAGTGTATGTTCTGGGTATAGTGTTCTATTGTGTTTGTTTATCCCCACTAAGCGTTATCGCTTAGCACGGGCTTTTATCCCGTGCAGGTAGCGTGAAGGATTTTGGGAGTTGCTCGTGTCGCGCATCTGCAGGCTGGCCACATAGGAGTCGAGTTATTTATTTTTGGTTTCCTCCTGAAATTCTTTTGTATATCCTTGACTTCTGTAAAAGTTTTAAGATGTAATCTTTTGGAACAATGTATTTATCTTGTATGTTGATTATTTTTGTAATGAAGAATATTTTCCTTTTCTTTCCATATTCAACTGTTATGTTTAGTGAATGCTTCCGCTTAGCGCATGTATGCTTCCGCTGTATGCTTTGTCGCGTCGTGAGTGAGTGTCGTGTTGTAGCGCACCCGCCGGTGCCCTTCCAACGGGGGCGGCGGAGGGGGGGTGTTACAGTGTTGCTGCAGCCTGTGTATGATTTGGACCCCGATCAGGTCCCCGAATGGATCTTCGTGATCCCTGTGTACTGCAAAAGATAGTGTTGATACCTTCGGGTATCTATGAATTATGAGAATAGTGTTAATACCTTCGGGTATCTTAGTGTTACTCGTTATCCACCCTTTAGACTTAGCAGGCATTAAATGAGCATAAAAATGTGAACTGAATGATATGTGTGAATTGATAAAGATATGTGAAGCTTTGTGTAAATTTATGCACCCAATGAGAATGTGATCACCTTGTGCAATAAGACTTATATTTTGGCATGAGTCGCGCTTCGCGCACCTATGGTTTTGGGTCCAATGGGATCCCTATGCGTAAATGTGGTAATGTCTTTAAAAGTTCATATGCTTCAGCTTTGATTATTTTCATTGTAATATTAACATGAGTTAATGACGCGATAGTAATGCAACAATTTGAAGGAAGTAATTAAACAAAAGTGATTATATTTATGAGATACATTTATATGCTTTGAATATGAAGTTAGATTAATAGTGGCTTAATCATGACCTCCTTGACATGTGAGAATTATTGTAATTAGAGATCTAATTATAGGATAAATAAAATGATGTTTATGACATGCGATATATGATTAATAAAACATGAAAAGCATGTATCAAGCAAGACTGTCACCCTGTTTAATCTTATAAATGATTATGATTAAAATATTCTAATTATGACCAACTATGTATATATGTGTTAAATGATTTGATGTTGGTTATTTATTGTATGTTGTGACTGACGGCCATTGTGAATGGTCATCCATACTATGTGTTTTCCCCACTAAGCTTTGTGCTTAGCATGGGTTTTTATCCATGTAGGTTTGAAGTTAGTCGTGTCACCGAGGATAATCCGCAATAGTCGGGCCATCCAGTCCGTAGTAGTAGCTAGTGTTTAGTAATTATAGTCCATCATTATAATGTAATTCTTAATTAGTATTGTATTAAGTGATTGGGATGTAATAAGATGTTAATGAGCATGGTAATGATAAGTATATGAAAGTCTTTTGTATTATGTGGATGTTTGTATGTTTTTGAGAAAATTTTTTGTAACTCTGCTTATATTAGTGTTCCCGGCTTGCTTTGCCCGTAGCATTCCTCACCCATCATCGTACACTGTCTATGTTACCATACAGTATGCTATACGTGGGTGAGGGGTGTTACATTTAGGGGTGTTACATTTAGTGGTATCAGAGCATAGGTTTAGTTGGTTCTGGACAACTATGAGTTTAAAGTGTGTCTGTATCTTTTGTGTTGGCCAAAGCGGATGTCCTCGTTCTGTATTGGTGTTAGAAACTGTAAGTTTTGTATAAGTTAAGTGGAAAGTTAGAAAGTGTAGAGTTAATAGATCACATTTTTGTCTGTTTTGGATTATTTATAGTTGAGAGATATGAAAATTAGCATTAATAATATCATAAGAAATTTTGTTAAGGAGTTTCTTCTGGTATAGATGGAAGTTTGAAAAGAATTTCTTATTTTGGGGGAATGTAGAGTAAGGACGTAAATGATTTTGATTTGAGGATTTTGGTGGAACTCTGTGCATCTGTCAGCCATTTTAATTGGGATTATTTGAACATAAGTATGTATCAGCATGGGGATGGGAAAGTAATTATCATTGCATAAATTGCATCTGCCTCATTTGCATACATAAATCATTATACATTCATTTCACTCACATCCCTCATTCGTATGTGACAAGCACTCTGATTTGACTCAATTAAAAGTGGCTGACAGGCTGTGCTTTGAGTACGAGATTGTTTAGTGGAGATGTTGAGGAAGTGTAAAGTGTAGGTTACCATGAGTGGAGTTTGGCAATTAAGGTAATAGATATTACGGTGGGAAGATCCTACATGTATATATAAGTAGATTACATAAGAAGCCCTGTGATAAATCCCAACAAATGGTATAATTATAATTGTGATATGGGTCAGGAATGGAGTAACGATTTATGGAGATAGGGTTTACTCGATTTGGTAAGATAGTTTTGGTGAGTTCAAGTTAACATTGTTTAAGAATATGTCCAATCATACGGATATTGAGACGTGATATGTGAATGATGTAGTGATTAAGAAGTGATAAATTCTAACCAAAGTGTATAAGTTAGTTGATAGTGGAATGTTAACGCGTAAATATGGTAGTGATAAACAATACAATATGAGAAGAATCCGGTGATTGTGAATTTCGAGGACGAAATTCTTTTAGGAGGGGAGATTTGTAACACCCCGAAATGTACCCTAGAAGGATTTGTATATTTTCGGGGATTTTGATGTTCGAAATCGTGTGATTTGATAGTCGGAGTGATTAAGTAGTAGGAAAAGATATGATCAGAATTAAGGAAAAGAGAGCCAAGGGTATTTCGGTAATTTCACATATAGGGATTTAATTGAGTGGAATAAATAAATATGAGGGCTAAATTTTGAGAATGGATCATTTAAATGCTGAATGTATGTAAGTTGTGGTGTTAGGTGTGTCGAAAGGACGAATTCGGTATTAGCGCAAAAGTTTCGGCATGTGCGGCCAATTGCAAATTTGTAAGGTATTAATTTAGGACTTAATTGAAGGGGATAAAATTTAATTGTGGGCCAATGTAAAATTATATTTATGTATTATGTGAAGGAAGGATTAAAAAGGAGTTAAGGGACCAAAAAGGGGAATTATCAAAAAAATCTATTGAGGGCCAATAGGAAGAGGACATGTGGCATTTGGGATAGGTTTGACTTAATTAAGAGAGAGTGAGAGTAGATTTCTGCTCAGTCCCCTCTCTTTCTTCACATTTTGCCTTTCTCCTCTTCCCTTCCTCTTCTTCTTCATCTCACGCCAGCCCCTCTCTCTCTTCTTGCAAGCCCAAGTTGTGTATAATGGATTGTAGCTCAAATACTTTTATGAGAGATTAGAGATAGAAGGGTAAGTTATAACTTTTGATTTTTGCAATTCCGCTTTGTTCAATTACAAATCTTAAGTAATATTTTATGTTTTGATGAGGAAATTGGAATAATAAAACTGAAGAAAGAGTGTGGAAGCAAGAAGAGCAACCATTGAAGCTAATGGAGCAAAGGAGTTTGAGGTTTGGGAAAAGTTATATGCTTTGGTGTGAATTCTTAATTATTGATTTGTGTATGAATGATTTTCTGTTTTGAATTGTATTTTATTTAAAAATTGGATTGGTTGTGTTGATGTGGTTGTGTGGATTGCCTTGGGTTTAGAGAATTTGAATTTTTTGGGGATACTCTGTTTAGATTTCACTGGACCTTTAGTGTTTGTTTTAATTATAAGTCAAGCTATAGATGTCCAAATTAGATGAAACTAGTGCCATTTGAAAGCTAATTCATTTATAAAAAATTCGTTCTGAAGGACCGGAATCTAATTCTGGCTCTAAGATTCTTGAAAATGGTAAAAATGGTGGTGTCTGTACTTAGACGGGTTCATGAGAGCAGTGTAGGTTGTGTAGCTCATATCTGGAGTTCTAGATGTCCAATTGATCTAAAATTTGTTTAATTTGTAAGCTAACATCCTAAGAAAAATTTAATAAGAAGAAAGTTTTGGCTAAAAATGAGTTTTTGTGGGTTGTTTAGATGGTAAAAAGTCGGGGCGAGAAGCATTCACGTAGATCTGTTTTCGTAGGGCAAGTGGCGGAGGATTCTGTCGCGAGCGCGACAGAACCAGCTTGTTGAAGGTATTTTCTCTTATTTTGAGCCTTAAAGTTGGTATAAACCCTTGCCCCTCTTTACCCTTGTCTAGGTTATGTATTTTATAATGTTTTGTCTTCCGAAATCCACCCGAACATCCTTGGAACCTCTTGAGACTTATTTATCATATGTTTAGAGTTTGGCAATGAACAAATATATGGTTATCACTTGGGAATACAAATGTCTAAGGTTATAAATAAGAATATTAACTTATTTATTTAGAAGTTTAATGAATCGAACACTTTCGAGTATGTTCATTTTAAACCTGATTTATATTATGTTAGGCAATTTGAAGTGGAATTCTATAACTTACATTTTGAACTAGTAGAGTTACGGGGTTGGACTCCCAATTCTTCGGGATACATATGAAGTTTAGAATATTCTTTAGAGTTCAAACCAAAGCATAGAAACTTAATCGGACATGAAAGAGAGAGTACCAATTGAACCCTAGTAGTGCCTTGGTGTCTGTTAAGAATAATTGTGGTACATTGTGTAAGACCTATAAAAGTTTGTGAGCCTTTAATGATTCAAGACCTGAGGGGACTTATTTATAGTTAGAATTGGTATGAGATGTTAAGAATGAAATAAATGATGGTATTAAGCGTGTCATAAATCAAAATTGAAATGAATCTTTTGTATCTCAAATAGTTTTAGTTCGACTACTTAATTACAAAATGATTCTTAATCAATTGGGTAATTTGAGAGAACTGTATTGAAATTCTTTGGTTCTACGTATGAATTTAGGGAAAATAATGTTCATGAAAATTAGTTACGGACATGACAAAAGTAAGTATGTTCCTATGCAAAGTGTATACAAGTGCGCGATGAAAGAAGGGTGATGCTTGGCTCTGTCACGAGTGCGACTGGTGTCGCGAGTGCGACAGAGGTCATCTGATTCTTATCGTGGTCGCAACTCAGGTCGTGAACCTGATTCCTGGAGTATGGTTGGCTCTGTCGCGAGCGCGACAGAGACCATTTAGCTTTCTGTCGCGATCGCGACAAGGCTCACGAGCGCTACTCTTTTCTGTGCCTTATATATATATATATATATATATATATATATATATATACAATTGATTGAACTATTTGACATGAGTTTTGGCTTGTGGTCTACATGTGACATAGTGTATAATTTAAGACATGTTATACCATGCAAGTAAGTGGCAATAATTTGTGGAGCATGAATTAAAAGTAAATGTGATTGTAATTAAAAGTTTTGAATTGTTATATTTTATATGATCCATTATTTTCATTTGTGAATAATTTATGTATCGGATTGTTATGCGACTATAATAAAAGTATGTGCTTTTGGGAAAAGGTATAAAATTATAGCATGAACATTATTAAAGGAAACAAGTATGTGTTAGCCTGTGTTAGTCGAGTCGTGGATAGTTAAGCATGCCTAATAGAGTTAGTGTTGTTGCAGCCTGTGTATGATTTGGACCCCGATCAGGTCCCTGAATGGATCTTCGTGATCCCTGTATGCTGAAAAGATAGTGTTGATACCTTCGGGTATCTATGAATTATGAGAATAGTGTTAATACCTTCGGGTATCTTAGTGTTACTCATTATCCACCCTTTTGACTTAGCAGGCATTAAACGAGCATAAAAATGTGAACTGAATGATATGTGTGAATTGATAAAGATATGTGAAGCTTTGTGTAAATTTATGCACCCAATGAGAATGTGATCACCTTGTACGATGTGACTTTTATTTTGGCATGAGTTGCTGTAACAACCCGATTTGGCCCTAGTAGAATTTCGGAATTTTTGTTCGGTAATTCAAGAGTTTGTGTGTATAAGAGAGTGTATTTAAGTAAGTAGTTGGGTCTGGGTTCTGTCGCGAGCGCGACAGTGTCACGGGCGCGACAGAATATTTCTCGTGAAGCCTAGAGGAAGTTGGATTATTTGATATATACCAGACACGTGGCGGCATAGGAAGTTGACAGGTGGCATTATAGGGGAGTGACATGTGGCAAGACTAAAGTATATTAAAAAAAAGTTGAGGAGAAAAAGGGGATAAGCATGTATTTATTTAGGTAGATGGCATTTATTTGCATAGTAAATATTTGGATCTACATTGACCATTTGCTTCTTTCTTTTCCCTTCCCACGTTGGAGTGCTAGGGGCCATTTTGACTTCCTTTTCTTTTCCTTTGGTCTGCCATTTACTATCGTTTTGCCTTTTCTCTTGCTTTCATTCCTTCTCTTTTTCATTTTAAATTGTTCCTTAAGAGAATTACTTGGATTTGGTTTGAAGAGGGAGTGGATATAGGATTGAGATGGTCTTCTAAGAAGGTAAGTGATGCTATTTAGTTAGTATTGGTCTTCTTCTTCTGTTTAATTTCTTTTTTTGATTTAAAGTGAAGTCTATGGATAAGTGTTATATTGGCTGATTTGTGCATGAAAGTTGTGGACAAGAAGTGGAACAAAGGCAAAGAGAAGATTGGAAACAAGTATAGAGCATAGTGTTCAAGCCACCTAAGGAAGGGATCGAGTGTGATCTTATTAATGTTGCATGTGTTTACACGAAATATGTTTGAATAGAGACATGTTTGAATAGAGAGATGCTTGTTGAGCTTTAATTAGCTCAACTATTCTATTAGAATATATTTGTTAGATGTTCATTTTGATTGCTTGCGGGGCTTATGATAAGTGTATATATGCTTATAAGTATGTGAATTGATCAATTGAGTGTGTGTGTTGATGATAAAGTTTGAGTCGGTAAATTCTGCTTATTTGTCATCTGACCTTTGTGTGATGTTTTTGTCATAAGTATAGTTATAGACCTCTTAATTGCGTGATTCTTGTTCCAATAGAACCATGACTTCAGTACTTATAAAAGTCTCAGAAATGACCTTGAGAAAACTCTTGCTCTAAGACCCTAAAAATTGGCTAAAATTGTAGTGTCCCTATTTGAGTCGGGTTATTTGAACAATATAGGTTGTTTAGATCATATCTTTCGTTATAGATGTCCAAACGACCTAAAATTTGTTCCATACGAAAGCTAACATCCTAGGAAACATTTGTTATGAAGACCACTTTACCTAAACTGAGTTCTAGAGGGTGGTTTTTGCGATGAATATTTAGGGTAAAAAGCAATCTCGTAAGGCACCAGAGGCGAGCTTCTGTCGCGATCGCGACACAGGTCGCGACCTCACGATATAACAATGCATATAAAGCTTTTTCTTCTTCTTTTTGAGTCCCTGGTTGCCATGGGTCAACCCCTTACCCTTCCCCTTAGCTTATTATGCATGTTTAGGGTTAGCAAATGACTATAAAGTAGTTATCAACGGGGAAATGCACATGAGTATGATTAAATTGGTAATTTAACTAATAAAGTAACAATGTATAATTGTATTAAGGATTGAAAATGGCATGATAAAAATGTATGAACCTATGAGTGCAAGTATATGATGATCTGATATAAGAATTTATGCATGGAATTTAAATGTTACATGCTTTTTAGTTGTTGAACATGATATGCCATGTGATATTGAATTATATGTAAATGATGCTATGATATAAGAGTTTATGAATGGAACCTATATGTTACATGCTTTGTGATGATTGAATATGACTTATCGTGTGATATTGAATATGTATATGATTAAATCATGTTATAATGCTTGAGAGATGTAATGTACATGATATAGTGCATAGAGTCTTTATGTTAAGCCTGAGTGCCATAGCAGTGGATAGATAAGCATGCTTATAAAGGGATTACAAGTGCAGCTGCGTACATGTTCGTCCCCGTTTGGCCCAAGCGGGTCGACCTCCGAGAATGGTCAATAAAGATACATGAAAATGTTTTGTGACTTCGGTCTACCGAAAATGTTTTTATTATAGAGCGTCTCGTATCCACAACTAAAGGAAATCAGGCTACGTCATGCTTTGAAGTGTAAAAGAGTCGTACAAGTATATGTTTACATGAATATGGGTGCATGAATATTGCGTATTTGAATAAATGCTATAGCATTTGAGAATACAAGTATATGTTACATTAATATGAACACATGACTAATGTGTATTTGAATAAATGATTTGTACAAGTGTGAAAGTTTATGCATGAGCTATTTAATTTTATTATATGAGATGTGTGAGTTATTTGTGACTTTGTAAAGAAGTCCTTTGCAGTCTTTTTCATCCCCACTAAGCGTTATCGCTTAGCACGGATATTTGCTTCCGTGTAGGTTTACGGGTTCGGATCAGTGAGAGGACATCTGCAGGTTAAGGCCACTAGGAGTTTTATTATGATCTCTTTTTGTATAAGATAGAAATAGATAGTGGTGATGTTTTGAGTAACATCATTATGTGATAAAAGAGTATAGTTGTTACATGTGAAGGTTTTGTAATATATGTACTGAAATGAATATGTAAAGTAAAACGACAATAGTTTTGTAATATGTATAATATATATGTAATACATGTTGGGCTCTAGTGTGGTATTATTTTATTTTATTACTCTTAAATGGATGTGTATTATGCTATCGCTTCCGCTAGAGTATGTATATGTACACGTATATGTCCGCGTGGCGCCCTGATATCCTTCCAAGGGGTATGGGGGTGTTACAGTTGCGCTTCGCGCACCTATGTGTTTTGGATCCCGTGGGATCCCTATGTGTAAATGTGGTAACGTCTTTAAAAGTTCATATGCTTCAGCTTTGATTATTTTCTTTGTAATATTAACATGAGTTAATGACGCGATAGTAATGCAACAATTTGAAGGAAGTAATTAAACGAAAGTGATTATATTTATGAGATACATTTATATGCTTTGAATATGAAGTTAGATTAATAGCGGCTTAATCATGACCTCCTTGATATGTGAGAATTATTGTAATTAGAGATCTGATTATAGGCTAAATAAAATGATGTTTATGACATGCGATATATGATTAATAAAACATGAAAAGCATGTATCAAGCAAGACTGTCACCCTGTTTAATCTTATAAATGATTATGATTAAAATATTCTAATTATGACCAACTATGTATATATGTGTTAAATGATTTGATGTTGGTTATTTATTGTATGTTGTGACTGACGGCTATTGTGAATGGTCGTCCATACTATGTGTTTTCCCCACTAAGCTTTGTGCTTAGCATGGGTTTTTATCCATGCAGGTTTGAAGTTAGTCGTGTCGCCGAGGATAATCCGCAACAGTCGGGCCATCCAGTCCGTAGTAGTAGCTAGTGTTTAGGAATTATAGTCCATCATTGTAATGTAATTCTTAATTAGTATTGTATTAAGTGATTGGGATGTAATAAGATGTTAATGAGCATTGTAATGATAAGTATATGAAGGTCTTTTGTATTATGTGGATGTTTGTATGTTTTGAGAAAATTTTTTGTAACTCTGCTTATATTAGTGTTCCCGGCTTGCTTTGCCCGTAGCATTCCTCACCTATCATCGCATATTGTCTATGTTACCATACAGTATGCTATACGTGGGTGAGGGGTGTTACATTAAGACATGTTATTCAAGATCTGATTCATTCCAAGCAGATCTCTGACCTAAAAGAGCGAAAGATAAAGAATAAGACAGATTAAGTGCCTAAGTTGGAAGGGGAGGATGGTTCCTAAGGATGATAATGAGCCATCAACTACAACGTCTGTGTTAGCAAGAACGGAAAATGATAGCTATTTAGATGTTCTTTTTATGTTGGAACTATTTAATAATGATGTTTTTAAATTCTGGTTTCATTAATAAGATGAACATTTTTGCTTACCTATGTGATATTTCTTATGATTTCATTATGCATAATCATGGCTCATTCGAATTTGACATTGATCCAACTGATGCCATTCCATTTAATCTCAGAACTTTGGAAAATAAAAAGGAAAGCTTGATAGTATCTAATGTAACTCCTGAAGAGAGGGTAAAATTCGAGAGAATGTAAAAAAAAAATATGAAAAAGTCTTTGCTTGGACCTATGAAGACATGCCAGGAGATGGTTGTCAAGTCGCCGAACATACTATCCCGACGTACCCCGATCATGGAACAGTCAAGCAAAAACTCAGAAGACTCAGGCCAAAATGGGCAAATAAGGTAAAAGAAGGGATCCACAAGCAGAAACGAAGCCAAATTTTTTATTGAAATACAGCACCCGACTTGGTTGGTCAACGTTATCCCAATAGTATAAAAAAATCTAAAAAATAGGAAAAATTGATAGGTGGATATGGCCAAGTTCATTGAGAAGAATTTGAAATGGTCTCCCACATTACGTCGTGTCAGATAACAGGGTGCAATTTATGGCTGAAACTAGGAAACAGCTTCAGAAGTATGGCATCAACCGTCATAAATCCTCTTTATATCGCCCTCAAACTAATAGGGCAGTTGAGGCGGCTAGCAACAATGTCTAGAAGATATTGGCCAAGATGGTTCAGAACTATAAGGATTGAGCAGAGAAGTTGCCTTTTGCACTTTGGGGCTAGAGAACCACCGTCAAAACTTCTACAGGAGCCACACCTTGTTTCTTGGTATATGGGATAAAAGCAGTATTATCGGTTGAAGTAGAGCTCAAATCTTTAAGGGTCATGGAAGCCCAGATTCTAGAAAATAATTGGACGTAGCAATGATTGCTGCAGCTGAGCATGCTAGACGAGAACAAGTCCCAGGCTTATTATCACAACCAAATCTACCAGAAAAGACTCACTCGACCATTTGGAAAGAAGGTCAAAAGGCATCCGCCGAAAGAAGGAGATTCAATTTTCAAGCAAATGACACTAGGTGTTCCGAACATACAAGGTAGATTTAGGCCGATGTAGGAAGATCTGTTGGTTCTTAAGAGGTTATTATCTAAGGGAGCAATAATAGACAAAGATGGAAATGACTTCGAAGAACTGGTCAACATCGATAGACTCAAGAGGTTCCATGGCTAAAGACTAAAAACCAAAAGAAGAGAATAAAAGCCTCACGAATCAAAAATTGAAAAAATGTAGCCTTACTAAAAATGGGCGTCTCGACAGGGTGAGAATCGAAAAAAGGCACCCTGGGCAAAAATTAGAAGCTCGAGAGAAAATGTCCAATCAAGAAAACCCGAGAGGGCTGATTGGAGATAGGATTTGATGCTTACGAGATCCACTCTGAGATTAAACGTGAATTTTGCATTTTGAATCTATGTTAGATAATGATCATGTATAGAGAAATTATACTAAAATGTACACAATCTTTGCAAATACATAAAATGATAACAATTCAACTCGTATGATCATTATTTTCTAGTTCTTTTATAAAAAGGGAAACATTATTCTTCATTGAATGTATGAAATTTAAATGTCTACACTCTGCTACTGCTCTCACCGGTCTGCTACTTCTCTCATCGGTCAGATGTCTAACTCGATGGGTCCTGTTATCAACTACAGGACTAAGCACCCACCTCTTATGGACCCTCGTAAGAAGCAAAGGCACGATCTCCAATCTGTGGTGTAACAGTCTTTAACAGGTAGCTGTGACCAGAGGCTATAGTACCTGGAGGTGAAGGCCGAGGATAAGGTGCCACCTTGGAATGATAAAGGATGCATCACTACATCTTGACTCCCTAAAGTTTTGAGTACAACGGGCGGTAATATAAAAGGTAGCCTCGCAAAGCCCACACAATAGGACACATCTCGAATAACCGTCCAGAGTCACAGTAGAAAGGGGGAGCCAGGAGCATATAAAGCTGATGTCCTCATTATAGACACCGGGTCTCGAGACGGTCCAAGATCAGGATTACCCAATTATAAAAATAAAGATCGATTCATAGGCAAGAAAATAAGGATTGATCGTCTCCTTCTCAAGTTCTTTTTTCTATCTCAAAAGTCTTTTAAATTTTTTTATTTTTATTTTACTTTATCTTTACTTTTATTTTTATTTTTATTTTTATTTTTATTTTTATTTTTATTTTTATTAAAAAAAGGAAAAAGAGTTTGAAAAAAGGAAAAATGAGTTTGAAAAAAAATGAGTTTAGAAAAAGGGAAAATGAGTTTGAAAAATAGAACAGGAGTTTGAAAATGGAAAAGGAGTTTGAAAAAAGGGAAAAGAAGTTTGAAAATGGAAAAGGAGTTTGAAAAAAGGGAAAAGAAGTTTGAAAAATTGAAAAAGAGTTGGAAAAAAAAAAGAGGGAAGAGGAGTTTGGTTTTGGAAAATAGGAGTTGGGTTTTAGGTGAGATGAGTTTTGATTTTTGGGAGAGAGGATTTTTCTTTGGGAAAAATAAAAAAAAGGGATTTGAGAAAAAAGGGCGGAAGGGAATTTCGAGGAGAGAGAAAAAAATGAAAAACATGTCAGAATCCGATCTTCACGTGTGTAAGATTCCATCCAAAACACAGCACAATCCAATGGTTCAAGCTCTAGAAAAGAAGAAATTTGTGGGACTGGTCTTTGTAGAAGAAAAATTTGTTGTATCAGCCACGAAATTAATTTTGGACCTTAGAATCCGATCTTCACCGTTGAGAATTAAGATCGATGTGTGAAAAAGCTTCTCTCCAAAATTCAGCGCGATCTAACGGCTGATTCCCTGGAAAATGATGAATCTATGGGACTACTCTATGTAGAAGAAAAACAGATTTTTCCTTCTCTCTCTCTCTTCCAATTTTTCTTTCTTTTTAGCTTGGGTTTTCTCATTAAACAACAAATAAAAAAAATTTGTTTTTAATTTTAGTGTTCTTGATTATTTTTTTTGAGACAAAAACTTAAGATTTCTTGAATTTTTTTGAATCTACTTTTGAATCTTGACGAGGAGAACAGAATGAGACATTTTGCTTCTGTATTATCTATTCTTAGGGTAAAGATTCTTAGATCCATTTCATTATCCCATTTTATTTTATTTATTTAGTCTCATTTTTCTTGCACTAATAAATACATAAATAATGATATGATGATTACATGTTTTAGCAGTTGAGGTTTAGCATGATTTTTCTATCTTTGTTTTATTTTTCGTACGAAAATGGGTAAATACATACCTTAGAAAAATCAAGTTCATTGTTTTCTTTGGTGTAATCTTTGTAAATAGCTGTTTCATTCTTTTATGTTTAAATATGATTGTCTTTGCATGCTCATTTGTTCTACTCATTAGCCTTGTTTATTTAGTCAAGTTTATTATTGTCATGTATTAATTTTATTATTATTATTATTATTATTATTATTATTATTATTATTATTATTATTATTATTATTATATTATTATTATTATTATTATTATTATTATTATTATTATTATTATTAACCTCGTTATTATTATTATTGTTGTTGTTGATTGTTATCATTACTTGTTTATTGTTATTGTTATTATTATTATTATTGTTGTTGTTGTTGTTTTCGTTGTTGTTGATGTTGTTGTTGTTGTTGTTATTGTTGTTGCTAATATTTTTATTGTGTTTTTTTTATTGGGATTCAAAATATGGTGGTGCTTGTTTGAGCATTCTTTTGACCAAATGTAAGGGTCACGACACGTAGGAGCTTACATCACTTGGGTGAGATCTTACCTATCATTTATTTGTGTGGTTGTATTTTTGTTTGTAAATAAAATAGTTTTATTTTATACATGTGTCAAATAAAAAATCACAAAAATATTTTTACAACTAAATTGGGATTTTTATTAATAAATTGGGACCAATATCCTAGATTTTAGCCAAAAAATGCAAAAATGTCGCTGATTTAAATGAAGAGCTGATTTTATTAAAAATGGGATCACTCATCCCGATTTTCTCGACAAATACCAAAAATAACTATTCGATTCCTTTTTAAGTGAGTATGAGGGAACCAATATTGCTAAATTGAATAAATATGAATATTTATGTATGTTACCCCTTTTGATTGATTTTGTGTGATTGTTTAATTTTATATTTATATATTGTGGGCCCTTGTAGTTAATTATTTTTAGGGCAATTTTTATTTTCTTTCACTTGGGATTTTATTCTGTCCTAATTTTTATTTTAATTGTATTTAGTTTTTTTTTGGGGGGGGGGGGGGGGGGGGGGGAATTGTATTTTTCCCAATTTCTCTTTTGTAAATGGCGTGACTTTGTGTGTGTACTATTTTATTTATCGTTTTATTTACTATTTTATTTATAGCTTTCATTTACCGCTTTCTCGATGCTTGAAGTGTGCCTTAAATAAATTGCATTAATCGTGTGAGATGAGAGATGAAATTTTATAATATAAAAACTCATTTATAATTAATCAAGACATAAATAAGAGTGAAGTTCCGAACTACTATCTGGTTTAGACCAATAGAGGTTAGATCTTTCCCAATTTCTCGCAAATTGGGTGGCAACTCCAAGATACCTCAAAGGTGACTAAAGGTTTCATGAGGCTGGATGAACCTTCCCAATGTTTATTGGGTGGGGATTCTAAAATGTCTTATATTACCCAAGATCGAAAGACGCGAACTAATCCCTCAGGCCCTAAAAGCAGGCTCCATGAGGGCCTTTCCGGTTTGGCGCGCGTCACACTCATTCGCCACCTCACCCAATTTAGCAACACTTTTGTCAAGAGAGGCAAACGAATACAATCACTGTCTAGGAAGGAAGTGCCCCAATGAATAACTACCGATCACTCTAAAAGTAGGCTCTGATAGTAGCTTCAACATTTCTTGCAGCCATACCCTTCAAAAAAAGAAAAAAAAAAAAAAAAAGGGTCATTAGAGATGAAAACCGTAATTGGCTCTCTAAGTAAAAGTTAGGCCAAAAGGCAGGGTGAAAACCCAGAAACAAGTAGTCTGTCCTATAAAAAATAAAATGAATAAAAGCAGCTGGATTGGCTTGGGTCCATTTAAGGAAAAAATTAGGCACAGGGTTATATGAAAATCCCCAAAAAGGATGCATTTCCCGCAAAGAAAAGCTAGTGTGAAAATTCACAAAGGATGCACTACCTTTAAAACAATGACTCCCGATGCCTAGAGTGATAAGGCGGCATTACTCTGAATAACTTACCTTTAGGCATATAGTGCATAATTTAGGACATGAGTCAGAGTCCCGGGGGCAAGATGCTGTACAACTTGTAGTAAAAGGTGTATGCTCATTGATCGGGAGGCAAAGATGCACATGGGACAGTTTTCTCTAAAAGGATTATGGGTCAGAATTCCTAAGCCAAGATGATACTTTTCTAGATCACTGGGGGCATCAGACAGTATAAGCAGTACCCTCAACGAATCCCTTAACCACCTAGGATGTGGTCTATCCATTTTGCACCTCACGTGCATCCCACATATACAATCTTTCGCATATCTCTTTGCATAACTTTACACGTGCATAGCCTTTCACGATGCCTAACATGCATTCACACATGCATGAACTGTGTACATATCTTTCATATGAAATTCTTCACGCACATTCCGTGTATATAATTTTTGCATGCATGTAACACATAATTCTTTGCACATGTTTAGCATGCATATCACAATCACATATCACATGCATTCAATCCTTTACACGTATAGTTGTGTACATATAATTTTTGTACATTAATCCTTGGCATGTGTTTTGTATATATAACTTTGTGTATATATTTTACACGTATAATCCCATACACACACACAATCTTTTGTATACATTGTTGTGTACATATCTTTGAGGGAAAGGTCCGAATAGACCTCATGCATAAAGGTGATCCAAGAGATGGATTCAGTTCAATATTGTCTGTCACGGCATTCGGCATAAAATCAGGTGAGCCTGTATAGAGGGGGAACACCCAAAAGAACAAGCCTTTTCAGGCACACAATGCTGAGGGCAATACAAAATCAAACAAATCTACAAAAAAGAAGATCCATTAAGAAACTGGACTACCCACACGTACTTTAGTTAGAGGCAATCAAATGCAAAAGCAGGCTGAGGTACAATTTTAGTTCAATATCGGTGCTCATCCATGCTGGACAATTAAATCAAGATGGAGTTCTCATGGAAAAGGAATCCCACGGACCCACGCTAAAGGGGACATTTAAAAGAGCAAGCCTGTTCATGCACACCATACCGGGGCCAATTAGGTAAGTTTCTCTATCATAAGATGTATGCTTACACATACCACACAATAAGTGTACAAAAATCCAAATTCAGATGCACAAAGAACACAAATTCTTAACAAAACAAAGCCAAAAAAAACAAAACAAAAAGAAGAAAATATTTTCAAGGCCTTGAAAATCCAACATACTGTAAAAATTCAAACACATTCAAAATTTAAAAATCCCAAATATTTACAAAAAAAAATCAAATAAAAATAAAACAAATACAAAACCCCCTCAAAAGGCAAAAAAAACAAATAAAATCATTTATAATAGACACCAAAGACATTGAAACCCACTCGCCTACGAGCCAAACTCAAATATAATTTTCCTTTCCAAAGGATCAAATCTAGGTTTCCTCTCAGGAGGCTCAAAATCAAAGCCTCTCAGTGAGCATCAAAGTCCCTCAGTGAGAATCAAAGCCTCTCAGTGAGCATCAAAGCCTCTCAGTGAGCATCAAAGTCCCTCGTGAGAATCAAAGCCTCTCAGTGAGCATCAAAGCCTCTCAGTGAGCATCAAAGTCTCTTATTGAGCATCAAAATCTCTTAGCGAGCATCAAAGTCTCTCAGTGAACATCAAAGGCTCTCAGTGAGCATCAAAGGCTCTCAGTGAGCATCAAAGTCTCTCAGTGAGCAATCAAAGCCTCTCAGTGAGCAATCTAAGTCACTTGATGAATTTCAAGGATCCCCACACATAGTAAGTCTTGAGCAGACTCGGTGCAGTCCAGGAGGACATTTCTCGCTTTTTCTAAGTCTGGAGCAGATTTAGCGCATCACCATCTGAAGACGGTCCCCGCACTTTGTAAGTCTGGAGAAGACTCGATGTAGTCCAGGAGGACATTTATTGCGTTTTGTAAGTCTAGAGAAGAATTGATGCACCACCATATGAGGATGGTCCCCGCACTTTGTAAGTCTAGAGCAGACTCAGTGTACTCGCATTTTCTAAGCCTAGAGTAGATTCGGTCTGTCACCATCTGAGGATGGTCCCCGCACTTTGTAAATCTGGAGCAGACTCGGTGCAGTCCAGGAGGACATTTCTCGCATTTTGTAAGTCTGGAACAGACTCGACGCACCACCATCTGACGATGGTCCCCGCACTTTATAAGTCTAGAGCAGACTGGGTGAAATCTAGGAGGACATTTCTTGCGTTTTATAAGTCTGGAGCAGATTCGGCGCATCACCATCTGAGGATGGTCCCCTCACTTTATAAGTCTGGAGCAGACTCGGTGTAGTCAAGGAGGACATTTCTCGCATTTTTTAAGTCTAGAGTAGACTCGATGCACCACCATTTGAGAATGGTCCCCACACTTTGTAAGTCTAGAGCAAACTCGGTGAGTCTAGGAGGACATTTCTCGCCTTTTGTAAGTCTGGAGCAGACTCGGTGCATCGCCATTCGAGGATTGCACTCGCACTTTGTAAGTATTGAGCAAACTCGGTGCAATTAAAGAGAACATCTCCCGTGTTTTGTAAGTCTGGATCAGACTCGGCACATCACTTTCTGAGAATGGCCCCCACACTTTGTAAGTCTAGAGCAAGCTCTGTTCAGTCCAGGAGGGCAATTCTCGTGTTTTGTAAGTCTGGAGCAGACTCGGCGCATCAGCATTTGAGGATGGCACCCACACTTTATAGTCTAGATAACAACTCGGTGTGACTCAAGGATGATATTCTGCAAACAATTCTCCAGGGAACAACCAGCCCAACAGGGGGCATCCATTCCACATAGCAAAAAGGTAAAGACTGCCTTAGGTACGCACTTCTTTCCTTCTCCTCTGAATTTTGGCTCACCTAGGCACCCATGCACTAGCCTCTCCAAAATTTGGGGCAACTGTAGACACCGGGTCTTGAGTTAGCCTAGATCAGGGTTATCCAATGATGATTAGACGCCTGCTCACGGGCAAAAAGGTTGGAAGTGGTGATTTTCTTGCCAAATTTGCTTTTTAGAACCAAAAATAAAAATAATTAAAAAATTAGAATAAAATAAAATTAAAAAAGCAGAGTTTGAGATTATAGTGTTATAGTCAAAATTGTTATTTAAAAAAAAAAAGAATTTCGGCCATCGGCGCGCTTTCCTGCGCGTGCACGCGGTCGCAACGCAAAGCGTGCAAGCGAGCCGTGCTGACCTGCGCGCAGCGCAAGCCCACCGACGCGCCACGCCCGTCGGTCACCCAATTAGCCCAAATATGTCGAAAATGTGATTTTTTGCTTTTTTCGGGATTTTTTCCCAAATTTGATTTTTTATCCCATTTTTTAAGGTTTTTCTTGATTTTTTCCCTTTTTAAAATATAGATAAATAATATTTGAATTAATTAAGGATTATTTTTCCTAAATTAATTAGATTTATCATTTTTTAACATATAAATATAAAATTATAGAAAGAAAAAGGAGGGAATTCTTTTAGGTTAATTTCTTCATTTTATTTTCTTCTTTTTTTCAACAAAATTATCTCTACATTTTTTTGAGTTTTCTCCTTCAAATAAAAATTTTTTAAAATTAAAAAGTTTAATTTTTTATTAATAATTTATCTTGAGACAAAAAAAATGATTCTTTATTCTTGGGTTTTTTTATTTATTTTTTCTAATCAATTATTTTCCTTGAGACAAAGAAAATTATTATTTGTTCTTGAAAATTTTAATTTTTCTTTCATTATTTTTTGTTTCTTCTTCAAATAAAAATCAAACTTTTAATCAATAATCATTATTTAGACAAAAAAAATTCATTCTTTGTTCTTGACAATTTTTATTTTTTTTCATCATTTTTTTAAGAAATTTATTTTTTGGAATAAAATTTCAATTTTTATTTTTTGGAATAAAATTTCAATTTTTATTATTTTCAATTCTAATTTTGCAAAACAAATCAAGGAAATCAATCAGAATCTTCCTTCCATCGCATCCGAATTCTGAGGGTAAATATTGTAGGCTCGATCCCTTATTTTCTTTTATTTATTTTTGTTCATATTTAATTAATAATAATGTAAATGCTTATATTTATTGTTTATTTATTTATTTTACATTATCTTTGATATAAATTTAACATTTTTACATTTTTCTTTGTTGTTTTTTTATTTATTTAATTATTCACCATCTTTTATTTATCATTATTATTTTTATCATTATTTTTCTTTATTATTGTTATTTATTTATTGTTTATTTGTTTACTTACTATTATTATTATTATTATTATTATTATTATTATTATTATTATTATTATTATTATTATTATTTTATTAACGTGTTGTTTTATTTATTTCATCATTTCATTTAATTTTATTTGTTATTTATGATGTATTTTATTCCATTTCATTTAATTCATTTTTATATGTATTTAATTGATTTTTCTTGATTTAATTACTAACAATGATATCATTTGTATTTGTTTATCATCATTATTATTATTTCATGTTTTTATGTATTAATCTATTAATTTGTAGATTTATTTGTTTCAATCATGTCATTTAATTTACTTGGCTTTCATAATGCATTTTTTTTTCAATTATTTTAATTTATTATTGATTATTTCATGTGTTTAATTGATTTTTCTTGATTAAATCACTAAAATTAATTTATTTGTGTTTGTTTTTTATTCCAACCCTTATTTTCTTTGCTTGGGTATTCTCGCGAGCAAATGGGGAGATCTAGGAGGCTCGTTTGGTTTGATCTTTCATTTTTATTTCTTGTATTATTTTTCGTATTTAGCTTTTTCATTAATGTTGCCATGTAATTTCTAACAAAATTATTTATTTTATGCTTGTTTAAAATAAAATTACAAAATATTTATATTAATTAATTTGAATTTTTTTTTAATAAAAATGGGAACAATGTCCTAATTATTCGTCCAAATAAACCGTCACATTTAACACTTTTTCTCTTAAAGTGTGCATGCGAGGAGCAATGTCCTTATCTTTAATAAAAACCCCGTTTTATGTATGATTTCTATTTCATTTATAATGGGGGATGTATTCCGCCCCTAGTTTTGTTGTATTTTATTGTGCTTTTATTTACTTTATGTTTAATTTACTTTTATTTACCGTTGTCACAAGCTAATTAATTTGCGCTTTAATTAATGCATTAAATTGTATGAGAAAATGAATGAAATCTTAAATTCAAAACTCAATCATAACTTTAATCAAGTTATGAATAAATGGGAAGTTCCGAACCATCTCTGCTCTTAGGCTCAACGAGGTTAGATAAACCTTTCCAATATTCTATTAGAAAGGGAATTCCAAAATATCTCTTGTTGCCCAAAATAGACCCAAGTTGCATTATCTTAGGCTCCATGAGGTTAGACGAACCATCCCAATGTTCTATTGGGGTGGGGACTCCAAAATATCTATGGCTTGCCCAAAATAGACGTATATGCATCGTCGTAGGCTTCATAAGATTAGATGAACCTTTCCAATGTTCTATTAGAAGGAGGATTCCAAAATGTCTTTGATTGCCCAAAATAGACACACCTGTGCCGTCTGAGGCTCAGTGAGGCTAGATGACCTTTTCCAATGTTTTATTGGGTGGCAAATCGAAGAAACCTCCTTGTTGCCCAAAATAGATGCCCTTGCAATCTTTTGCAAGTCTTATAAACCTCTCTCGAATACCCTAATGGGTCATTTGGGGCCTCCCGGGGTTCGACGCACTTCACACATTTCCCTAATGGCCTTGACCTTATCAGGGTCAATCTCAATTCCTCTCTGACTAACAATATGTCCCAAAAGCTTTCCCGAGGTAACTCCAAAGATACACTTATTAGGGTTCAACTGGAAAATGTACTTATTGATCCTTTGAAAGAACTTCTCTAAGGCCTCGAAGTGACCTTCTCTAATGGTTGACTTGATCATCATATCATCAACATACACTTCCACCTCTTTATAGATCAGGTCATCGAAGATCCTAGTAGCCATCCTTTGATCGGTTACGCCTTCATTCTTCAAATAAAACGGCACACCCTATAGGCGAATGTGCCCCATTCAGTTATGAAGGTTATCTTAATCCGATCAGTTATCTTGTTAAGGATCTGATTGTATCCAGCGTATCCATCCACAAAGCTGTACATCATGCAAGCTGCTACACTGTCCACTAAAACATTAATGTATAGTAGAGAAAAGTCATCTTTTAGACAAGCTTTGTTCAACTCTCGATAGTCGACACATGCGCATACCTTTTTCTTCCTTTTAGCCACCAGGACGATGTTAGCCAACCAAGTCGGGTATTGGACTCCAATAAGAAATTTGGCCTCGATCTGTTTATGAACTTCTTTAACCTTTTTTGCCAATTCCAGCCTGAGTCTTCTGAGTTTTTGTTTAACTGGTTTATGATCAGGATATGTTGGCATGGCATGTTCGGCGACTTCATGATCGACTCCTGGAATGTCTTCATAGGCCCAGGCAAAGACTTTTTCATACTTTTTTAAGATTCTCTTAAATTTTAATCTCTCTTTAGGAGTTATGTTAGATGCTATCAAGATTTCCTTTGGGTTTTCCAAAGTTCTGAGATTAAATAGAGTGGCATCAGTTGAATCGATATCAAATGTGAATGAGTCACGATCATGATTATGCATAGTAAAATCATCAGAAACATCGCACAAGTAAGCAAAATTGTTCATCTTATTAATAGAATGGGAAACATCATAAACATTATCATAGAGTTCTAGAATAAAAAGAAAATCTAAATTGCTATTATCTCCTTTCTCTACCGACGTAGACATTGCAGCAGATAGTTGAGTAACATCTTGGCTTTTCGGGGGCTCTGTAGCAACTTCCTATTGAACTTCATCATGCTTCTTCAATTCTGCAGCTTCATCTCTCACCTTCTCCTTACCCTTCACTTGAGTGGCCATCAATCTCTCAATGGCAATCTCTTTGGGCATGTCTCGATCCCAAAAAATCGCCCAGGTCATGATTTCTTCATCCCAGAAGCCCTCTACTGGCTTGATCAATCCAGTGTCCTAATTAAAGACATCATTGAAAATATCAAATCCCAGCACGATCCTCCCGTCTATCCACTGGGGTTCAGCTTCTCCAATATAAGCACACACTGAGGTGGCTGGCATAAAGCTCTCCTTAATGTGAGGGATCTCACAAGCTGTATTATTACTCATTATTGTTGTGCCCTTATATTCGAGGCCCCTTCAATCCTCCTGACCTCTCGTTGTGATGGCAGCTTGTGGTCCTTGGGAGTTCTTAGCCAAACTAGCTCTAAGAAGGAAAGACATTTTCTTCATCATGTTTGCCATCTGAGTGCTCCTTGCCACGTCATCTTCTTCGTTTATCATAGCCACATGAAAATTGTTGAAGGGTTGCCTCGCAATCTCCAATATGGATACTTGATTTTCCCTGGCTGCTCTGATTGTCACTACCTACCCCTCATGTGGGATTTTTATCACCTAGTGCAAGGTATATGGCACCCCTCCCAACTTGTGGAACCACGGCCTGCCTAACAGTGCTGAAAAATTAGATAGAATAAGAAGGACTACAAACTCAACCTCAGTCTTTATCTGCCCGATTTTGACCGTTGCTTTGAAGGTCCTTGATGCTTGCCTTCCAGAGTTATCGTAGGCGATGATTGTAAGATCTGACTTGCTTAACATGTCCTCATTCACTCCAAAAGCCGATATTGCCACCAGAGGGCATATGTTTATGAAAGAACCGTCATCTACCATAACGCAGGCGGTGTGCTTTTCATTTATTTATGCCCTTATATACAAGGGGCGATTATGGTTACGACCTTTTTCCGGCAGATCATTGTCTGAGTACACCACATTTTCTCCAGCACTCCCTTTCACAATGTCAAACAGCTCTATCACCGTAGACTCGCATAAGGCCTCTACCAATTTCTGCCTATATGAAGGGGATTGCCTCAATAAATCCCATATCGATATTTGAGTCGGCATCCGTTTTAACTGTTTCATCACTTGATCCTCCTTTGGCTCCTTCTCCGCATGTACTGCCACTGAATCTTGTGGCTTTTCTACTTCCGAAACTACCCTTCCACTTCGAGTCACTGCTCTGATTTCTTTTCCTTCATCTTCTGAACCCAACGAGTCAGTAAATTCTTTGTCTTCATCATCATATCCACTATCGCTAGTGGACCAATAATCAATCGTTGCCACGGGAATCCCTTTTTTACTTGCCTCCTCAAGGCAAGTGATAGCAATGTTTTTATCTCCAAATAACTCTCTCAACACATACCACTCGGGTAGCCCTAACTCAATCATGAAAATAGGTGATAAGTGTCTAATTGATGTATTATTTAGCTTATATTTTGTGTGAGTTTAGGAAGTTAAATACACAAATGTGTTTATATTACATGTATTTGTGTTAGTCTATGTGTTTATTTGTTCTTTAGGTTGATTTAGGTGAAAGGAAAGAAAAAAAGCATAAATGGTGAAGAAAATGCATGATTGGAGAAGAGGGTCACGAGTCGGATGGATGGACACGACTCGTGAAGCATGGCTAGAGTGAAGATGCAGATACAGAGAAAGAATGAAGGCGTAAAGATCACGACTCATGAAAGGAACTCACGAGTCGTTAATGTCTAGGAAGAAAACAGCAAGAAGAGAAGAAGCAAAGGGCAGAGGAGAAGAAGAAAGAAGAGGCGAGACGTGAGTCAAAGTCATGACTCACACGCAAGGTCACGACCCATGAAAGGCCATCACGAGTCGTGAAAGGCCAGAGAGGACCAGGTGGAAAGAAAGGGAAAGAAAGAAGGAAAAGGGAGTTCCGTGTTCTATCGCGAGCGCAACAGTTTTGTGACCGCGACAGAACTAGCCGTTGCGATAGTTTTCTTTGAAAAGTCATCTGAAGAGGCACCTAACTTCATCAAGCTTTGCAACTATTGTGAAAGGACATCTTCAAGGGACACAATTCTTAGCATTTTATAAATATTAACATTAAACTAGAATGTACCAAATATACAGAATTTTTTTATTAAGTAGTTTCTGCAGTTTGGAAGAACAGTTTTCTTTTTCTTAGTAGAATTTCTTAGTTAGTTTCATATCTTGAAGAAGAAGATCAAGGAGAGGAAAAATCTGTTACAAGAGTTTGGGAAAAGGGTTGAGAAATGTCTTTTTTATTCTCTTATCTTTTATTTCTTTTCTATAAATTAATGAATATTACTTCAATGAATTTGAATGTTATTATTATTCTCTACCTCCATCTATTCTAAGAGTCTTTGAATGCATAATTTCTATTAGTACAATTGTATGCTTTTTATAAGTTAAGATAGAGTCGAGAGATCATTTTAACTTAAATCTAATAGATTTTCATTATCAAAACATAACTAGAGAGATCAATTTATTGAGATAGTTGTTATAGGTTGGTAAATAATCTTAAAGTATGTAATTAGAGTTGACTAATTCAGTAATGAGAAGTAGGAGTCAGTGCTTTAACTGTATACTTTGAGCATTCTAATTCATGTCGAGAGAATGAGTTAGAAATATATTCCAACTTGGTTTGCATGAAAAGATGAATATTATTAATTGGAATGATGGATTAAGTTCTTTATCTTTAGTTCTTCATTATATATTTTATCTTCTTTTGATTATCAATAATTAGGTTGAATTTATTTGCATAATTAAGTAGTTGAACATTAACCTACCATTAATTGATCATTGTAAACAAGATTAAAATCAATTAGTAAAAGTGAGTAAAAATCACATTCGGTGTGGGATCGATATCTTTTGTACTATTTCGGTACACCGTATACTTGCGGAAATTAGCACCTATAAAATATGCTAACAAGTTTTTGACGCCATTGCCGGGGAATGGATGATTTTTGCCATTATGAATCTTGATTTATGATTTTGGATTACAATATTTTATTTTATTGTATTAGTTTGTTTGTTTAGTTTGACTTTGTTGTTTTTGTTTTATTTTTATAGGATTTGATAGTTCATGCCTAGTACAAGGAGTTCTCAAGAAGATCTTGAACCATTGAATCCTAAACTAGAAAGATTTTTGTCAAGTAACCGTAAATCCAACAAGAAGAAGAATAAGCATAAGAGACATATCATGGCTGAAGAATAAAATTCACTAAGATTGATGGATTTTGCCATACCCGCCTTAAGTGGTGCTCAACAAGGTGTGGTAAGACCTACGGTAAACGCTAATCAATTTGAAATTAAACCTTCTCTCTTACAAATGATTCAAAATAGTATACAATTTTATGGATTGGCAAATGAGGATCCTAATGCTCATTTGGCAAATTTTCTAGAGATTTGTGATACCTTTAGGATTAATGGTGTTTCGGCTAATGCAATTAAGCTTAGGATTTTTCCTTTCACTTTGAAAGATAAAGCCAAGGCTTGGTTGAATTCACTTATAAGGGGATCTATAACCACTTGGGACTAATTGGCCCAAGCATTTCTGTCAAAATATTTTCCCTTAGCCAAAACTGCCAAAATCATAAAGGATATCACCACTTTTGTGCAAAATGATAATGAGTCTTTGTATGAAGAGTGGGAAAGGTTTAAGGAATTGCAGCGCATGTGTCCACACCATAACCTTCCAAGGGAGCTATTGATGCAAACCTTCTACAATGGGGTGAATCCTACCACAAGAGGTATAATTGATGCTGCAGCTGGTGGCTCTTTAATGAGGAAAACTACTGAAGCAGCTTTCGAGTTGTTGGAGGAAATGTCCATGAATAACTGTATGTGGCCTCCTGAAATAGTAAGGGAGTCTAATAATTCTAATGCTAGGGGGATACATTCCATAGACTCTATGGTTGCATTATAAGCTCAAATTGAGGCATTGACTCATAAGGTTAATAGCCTAAGTATGGGAGGTAACTTATCAAATGCATGCAATATTTGTGGTTAATAAGGGCATGTTAGTGGCAATTGCAATTTGAGAATAGCTAATAAGGAAGAACAAGTTAATTTTATCCAAGGACAAGGACGTGGGAACCCTTATTCTAACACCTATAATCCCGGTTCGAGGAGCCATCCAAATTTGTCATGGTGAAATACTAATAACAACTAAAATAGGGGTGTGGGATACCAACAACCACAAGATAGGTTTGGAGCTTTTGAAGGAAAAATTGATAAATTCATTGAGGAAAAAAATTTTAAGATGAGTGCTCAAGATGAAAATCAAAAGAAACTTGAGGCAAAAGTTGACCAAATCACTAAAAATCATGCCTTATCTATTCATAATCTTGAGGTTCAATTTGGCCAATTAGCAAGTTCTTTACCTTCTAGAAATTTAGGATGTCTTCCGAGCAATACTGAAGAAAATCCTAGAGACCATATAAAATCCTAACATTTATGTTTCTTATTTAGGTTGCTTAATTATATTTTCTTTCTATATGTGTTTTATGTTATTTTAAGTTATTGTATTTTATATTGTGTATTTTTCTATTTTTAACACATTTGGTTTTAATTTTATAGGTTAAAATAGTAAAATTATGTATTGTTTTATTCATTGTTAAAACATGAAAAAAAAATAATTTGCAAACATGATATTCTGTCGCACGCGCAATAACAACCGCAAGCGCGACAGAATGTACATAGATTGCAATTGATGTTCTGTCGCGATCGCGACAGCAAGGGCAAGCAACTGACCTCCACAACTCGTGATGTACTTTCACGAGTCGTGCAGTCAAGAAAGCATTCCGCATTGGTAAGTGGTGCTGCTTCACGAGTTATGAAGATGCATCACGACTCATGAAGCGTAATTTGCCACATCAGGTAAGTTCTCAATTTTTCTTTTATTTTGTTATTTTACTTATTATTTTTCTCTTAATTTGTTTTTTTTTCTTTCTCCTCAGATTACTATGTCTTAATTTCAATTAAATTAACTTAATTTATACCTAAACCTTAAAAACACAAGATTAGCAATTAAAGAGGGAAATTTTAATTTTAAACCCTAAAACATCGGGACATTTAGTATTCTTCCTTCTTCATTTTTATTTCACTTAACTTTCCACATTTCCCTCTTATTTGTACCCTTTTCGTATTCCAGATCACGAGTCACACACCATTATTCGACTCTTCATCTTCATTCATTTCCCTTCCTTTTTTCAATTTCTCATTACCGCTTTCGCAACTATCATTTCTTTTCGTAGTAATATCCCTTCACAGCCAGTACTTTATTTCTTTTACTTCCTTTCATTTTCATTGTTCTTTGTTTCTTTCAGCATTCTCCCACAAAATACTGCTAACACACACATCGTCAGTAGTTCTATTTCTTTTTACTCTCTATTTTCTTTCAATCTCTGTTTTACTACTCAACCATGGTGAGAACTAAAAACCCATCTTCATCACATACTGAATTAGAAAAACAGGAGGCTCAAGAGGGGAATATCGCTACTCATTTTGGTGCTCTGTTTCCCATATTTTCGGTGGATGAAGGTAGTAGGTATCTAACCCTTCGTGATAGACCATTGTTGCAATGTAAGTATTTTCCCGATTCTTTGCTTGCACAAATTGGCATGTTAGATGTTGTAAATGAAATGTTGAGATTTTGTTGCTTGTTGAAATTTGCTACTATGAATGAAGATGTTCATCCTAATTTAGTTTTGGAATTTTACACCACATTGAAAAAGAACGAAGATAATGAGAATTGGTTGGATTTTAGGATGGATGGTAAACCTTATACTTTGACCTATTTTATGATGAATAGGATGTTTAGATTTTCCCAAACTGGTTTAACTGACCCACCTAAATCTTTTGAGCCTAATGAATTTTGAAACTTTTTAACTGATTTACCAACACCTTATAGAGCTAGAGATGCTAAGTCTATGTTTATTAAAGATTTGAAATATTGGATTTTGCATAAGATTTTAGCTTTTGTAGTTTTTAATAGGTCTGAATTTAACAGAATTTCATATCATGAATTATTTTTGATGTGGTGTGCACATAAACGTAAGGATGTATGTTGGCCTTATTGGGTTTTTACTCAATTGTTGTAATGTGTTAATAAGCATAATTCACCTCTTACTAATGGGCATGTCATCTCTAGTATTGTAAGGAATTTAAATGTGGATTTTAATGCAATATATCGAGTTTTTTCTTGTCTTTATTTTACTAAGCATGTGTTGGTGCGTGGAGAGGTAGTTAGTAATAATTTTCAGGAAATTCCACATCGTGCTCGGTCATGTTGGAGGGATCTTCCAGGATCTTCTATGCCACAAGAGGAACTACAAGAAGAAGAAGTTGGTGATGAGGGGCCAAGTGAAGATGAAGGTATGCCTGATGTTCTAGCGGATGTGACTGCAGTGCATAATGTTGGATCATCTAGTCATAATATACCTGATATGCTTGACCATATTTTACAAACCCAGTTGACTATGCAAGTTCAGCTCTCCTCTATAGCAAGAAGACAAAGGCGTTTGGAGTATAGGATGGATCATTTTATCTCTCAATCTGGATTTGAGGTTCCATCACCTCCACCTTCGCCATGAGCAGGGAGTTTATCTTCTCTTTATTTTATTTCTTTCTTTTAATTATTTATTTTGTTTCATTTCTTCACATTGAGGACAATGTGTGTTCTAAGTGTGGGGGAGTGAGTGTGTTTGTTTGTTTATTTTTCTGTTTATATATGTTTTGTATGTTAATTGCATGTGTCTTTGTTTTTCAATTAGGCTTTTTAGTGAATTTTATTATAAGGCATTGTTCAATTGGTATGTTATATAGGTTGTTAGATCATTTAGCTTTTATGCTCATTTTTATCAGTTTTTCAAAATTTTTGGTATGTGTTTTAAGTCTTTCAAATTATTTTCTTTTACTTCTTTCAACATTATAGATTATTTAGTCTTTTTACTAACCCTGTTTGTAAAGTTATAATTTGCTCATTTAGTTAAAAATTTTTAAGTTTCTAGTTGCTTAGAGGAAACTATAGCCATAATACTTACCCTTATTTCTTTCAATAATGGATGAGGACTTAGAAAAATTAAAAGAAAATCACAAGTGGGATGGAGCATAAAATGCACCCATAATATGTATATCCAAAATTGAAAAGTATGGGATGGAGCGTAAAACGCACCCATATTACCTTTTCTTGCTATGCATGGGATTAACTCAAGAAATATACCCATGTGAAAAAATAAAAATATGAAAGAAAAGAAAAAGAAAGTCTAAAAATGCCATGAGATTGGGTTAAGGGTAAGTGAGCTAAAAAGCTGTCCCAAATGCAGCTAGCAACCTTAGAAATTTGAACTTTATGACCAAAATTCTTTCTTTAACTCATGTTTAGTTTTTTGAGACTTATACTCTTTATGTTAGAATTAGTAAAATTAAGTGACTTGTTAAAATTTTAATACATGCTTTAAAATTTGATTCACTGATATTTTTAAGTGTTTGAGATATTTGATCTTTTCAATTTTATTATATATGCTGAATGGACAGTGTTGTATAATGATATTTACTAGCTGTTGAATTCTCTTATTTCTTTTCTCTTGCTTTAGGACAAGCAAGATTTAAGTGTGGGGGAATTTGATAGGTGTCTAATTGATGTATTATTTAGCTTATGTTTTGTGTGAGTTTAGGAAGTTAAATACGCAAATGTGTTTATATTTCATGTATTTATCTTAGTTTATGTGTTTATGTCTTCTGTAGGTTGATTTAAGTGAAAGGAAAGAAAAGAAGCATAAATGGTGAAGAAAATGCATGACTGGAGAAGAGGGTCACGAGTCGGATGGATGGACACGACTCGTGAAGCATGGCAAGAGTGAAGATGCAGATACAAAGAAAAAACGAAGGAGCAAGGATCACGACTCATGAAATTAAGTCACGAGTCATGAATGTCTAGGAAGAAAACAGTAAGAAGAGAAGAAGCAAAGGGCAGAGGAGAAGAAGTAAGAAGAGGCGAGACGTGAGTCGAACTCATGACTCACAAGCAAGGTCACGACTCGCGAAAGGCCATCACGAGTCGTGAAAGGCCAGAGAGGACCAGGAGGAAAGAAAGGGAAAGAAAGAAGGAAAAGGGAGTTTCGTGCCGCGCTCGCAATAGAACTAGCTGTTGCGACAGTTTTCTTTGAAAAGTCATCTAAAGAGGCACCTAACTTCATCAAGCTTTGCAACTATTATGAAAGGACATCTTCGAGGGACACAATTCTTAGCATTTTATAAATATTAATGTTAAACTAGAATGTACCAGATATACAGAATTTTTTTATTAAGTAGTTTCTACAGTTTAGAAGAACAGTTTTCTTTTTCTTAGTAGAATTGCTTAGTTAGTTTCATGTCTTGAAGAAGAAGATCAAGGAGAGGAAAAATCTGTTACAAGAGTTTGGGAAAAGGGTTGAGAAATGTCTTTCATATTCTCTTATCTTTTATTTCTTCTCTGTAAATTAATGAATATTACTTCAATGAATTTGAACGTTAGTATTATTCTCTACTTCCATCTATTCTAAAAGTCTTTGAATGCAGAATTTCTATTAGTACAATTGCATGATTTTTATAAGTTAAGATAGAGTCGAGAGATCATTTTAATTTAAATCTAATAGATTTTCATTATCAAAACATAACTAGAGAGATCAGTATGTTGAGATAGTTGTTATAGGTTGGTAAATAATCTTAAAGTATGTAATTAGAGTTAACTAATTCACTAATGAGAAGTAGGAGTTAGTGCTTTAAGTGTATACTTTGGGCATTCTAATTCATGTGGAGAGAATGAGTTAGAAATATATTCCAACTTGGCTTGCATGAAAAGATGAATATTATTAATTGGAATGATGGATCAAGTTCATTATCTTTAGTTCTTCATTATATATTTTGTCTTCTTTTGATTATCAATAATTAGGTTGAATTTATTTGCATAATTAAGTAGTTAAACATTAACCTACCATTAATTGATCATTGTAAACAAGATTAAAATCAAGTAGTAATAGTGAGTAAAAATCACATTCCTCGTAGGATCAATATCTTTTGTACTATTTCGGTACACCGTATACTTGCGAAAATTAGCACCTATAAAATATGCTAACAGAACATTGTTATAACTGGACTTCTTCTAGTTGCCTCTCGTTTTCGGATCAGTGATCTATTTAGAGTCAATCAGATATTGAATGGCATGCCTCAGTGTTTTGCTATTGTCCGTGGCATGTCCAGTGTGTTGATGGTAAGCGCAATACTCATCCTCCTTATGTCCTGGTCATCCTTGGTGTAACACCCCTCACCCAAGTATAGCATACCGTATGGTAATATAGACAGTATGCGATGATGGGTGAGGAATGCTATGGGCAAAGCAAGCCGGAAACACTAATATAAGCAGAGCTATAAAAATTTTTCTCAAAACATACAAACATCCACAATACAAAAGACCTTCATATACTTATCATTACATTGCTCACTAATATCTTATTACATCCCAATCACTTAATACAATACTAATTAAGAATTACTTTACACAGATGGACTATATTTCTCAAACATTAGCTACTACTACAGACTGAATGGCCAGACTGTTGTGGATTATCCTCGGCGACACGACTAACTCCAAACCTGCATGGATAAAAACCCATGCTAAGCACCAAACTTAGTGGGGAAAACACATAGTGTGGACGACCATTCACAATGGCCGTCAGTCACAACACACAATAGATAACCAACATCAAGTCATTTAACACATATATACATAATTGGTCATAATTAGAATATTTTAATCATAATCATTTATAAGATTAAACAGGGTGACAGTCTTGCTTGATACATGCTTTTCATGTTTTATTAATCATATATCGCATGTCATACACATCATTTTATTCAGCCGATACTCAGATCTCTAATTACAATAATTCTCACATATCAAGGAGGTCATGATTAAGCCGCTAATAATCTAACTTCATGCTCAAAGCATATAAATGTATCTCATATATATATAATCACTTTCGTTTAATTACTTCCTTCAAATTGTTGCATTACTATTGTGACATTAACGCATGTTAATAGTACAAAGAAAATAATCAAAGCTGAAGCATATGAACTTTTAAAGACATTACCACATTTACGCATAGGGATCCCATTGGACCCAAAACCATAGGTGCGCGAAGCGCGACTCATGCCAAAATATAAGTCTTATCGCACAAGGTGATCACATTCTCATTGATTGCATAAATTTATACAAAGCTTAACATATCTTTATCGATTCACACGTATCATTCAGTTCACATGAATATGCTCGTTAATGCCTGCTAAGTCAAAAGGGTGGATAACGAGTAATACATAGATACCCGAAGGTACCAGAAATATTCTCATAACACATAGATACCCGAGGGTATCAAAACAATCTTTTTATTCTTGTTCCTAAGTATTTTCACATAGAATCTTAGGTAAGATTCAACAGAAAGATCACGAAGATCCATTCGGGGGACCTGATCAGGGTCCAAATCGTACACATGGCTGCAGCTTCACATAACTCTATTAGGCATGCCTAATTATCCACGACTCGACTAATGCAGGCTAAAACGTACTTGTTTCTTTTAAAAATGCTCATGCCATAATATAAAATATTTTTCAAAAGTACATACTTTTATTATAATCGCATAATAATCCGATACATAAATTGTTCATAAAAATAATGGTTCACGTGATTATAACAATCCGTAATCTTTAATTATAATCACATTTAATTTTAATACATGCTCCACAAATTATTACAACTATAATTTGCATGGTATCGCACATTTTAAATTACACACTATGTCACATGTGAATCACAAGGCAAAACTCGTGTCAAATAGCTCAATCAATCATCTATTCATGGCATATAAAAGAGTCGCGCTCGCGACCCTTGTCACGATCGCGACAGAAAGTTAAATGGCCTCTGTCGCGCTCGCGACAGAGCCCAACCATACACTAGGAATCGCGCTCGCGACCACGATAAAACCAGATGGTCTCTGTCGCGCTTGCGACAGAGCTAAATATCATCCTTCTTTCTTCTCTCACTTGCATACACTTCACATAGAAACATACTTACTTTTGTCGTGTCCATAACTAATTTTCTTGAACATTATTTTCCCTAAATTCGTACGTAGAACCCAAGAATTCCAACATAAGTATCCCAACTACTCAGTTGGTTATGAATCATTCCGTCATTAAATAATCAAATTAAAAATCGTTTGAGATACGAAAGGTTCATTTCAATTTCGATTTACGACACACTTAATTCTATTATTTACTTCATTCTTAACATCTCATATAAATTCTAAACTATAAATAAATCTCCTCAAGTCTTGAATCATTAAAGACTCGCAGGCTTTTGTCGGTCTTACACAAATGGGCCACAATTATTCCTAACAATTATCAAAGCACTAGTAAGGTTCAATTAATACACTCTCCTTCAAATCCGATTGAGCTTCTACGCTTTGGTTTGAACTTAAAAGGGTGTTCCAAACCTCCTATGTATCTCGAAGGGTTAAGAATCCAAACCCCATAATCCTATTAGCTCAAAATGCAAGTTATGAAATTTCACTTCAAATTGCCTAAAATATTATAAATTAGGTTATAACGAACACATTCGGAAGTGTTTGATTCATTACCTCTAAATAATAAAGTTAATATTCTTGTTTATAACCTTAGACAATTGTATTCCTAAATGATATCTATTTATTTGCCCATTTCCAAACTTTAAACATGTGATGAATATATCTTGAAAGGTTCCGAGGAAGTTCGGGTGTGTTTCGGGATGAAAAACATAACAAATTACGCATCCTAAAGAATAGGAAAGAGGGGCAAGGGTTCATACCAATTATGAGGCTCAAAATGAAAGGAAAAACCTTCCACAAACAGGTTCTGTCGCGCTCGCGACAGAGAGCTCTTCCAACTGCCCTACGAAAACGGACTTACGAGACAGTTTTCCATATTCGACTTTGTATCGCTTAAAAGACCAACTAAAACTAATTTTTAACGAAAATGTCCTTCTTAAAAATTGTTAATTAGGATGTTAGATTTCAATTGCAACAAATTTCAGATCGATTGGACATCTAAAACTCTAGATATGAGCTACACAACCTACACTGCTCCTATAAACCTGTTTAAGTACAAACACCCCGGTGTTTACCATTTTTAAGGGTCGTAGAATCAGAATTAGGTTCCGGTCCTTCAGAGACAATGTTAGATAAATGAATTATCTTTCAAATGGCATGCGTTTCATCTCATTTGAACATCTATAGCTTGACTTATAGCTAAAACAAACACTAAAGGTCCAATGGAATCTGGACAGAGTATCCCAAAAAAAAAGAATTCAAATTTGCTAAACACAAGCCAATCCACACAACCACATCAACACAACTAATCACTTTTAAATAAAATACACTTCAAAACATAAACTCATTCATACACAAATCAATAATTAAGGATTCACAACAAAGCATATAACTTTTCCCAAACCTCAAACTCCTTTGCTCCATTAGCTTCAATGGTTGCTCTTCTTGCTTCCACACTCTTTCTTCAATTTTATTATTCCAATTTTCTCATCAAAACATAAAATACTACTTAAGATTTCTAATTAAACAAAGAGGAATTGCAAAAATCAAAAGTTATAACTTACCCTTCTATCTCTAATCTCTCATAAAAGTACTTGAGCTACAATCCATTATACACAACTTGGACTTGCAAGAAGAGAGAGAGAGGGGCTGGTGTGAGATGAAGAAGAAGAGGAAGGGAAGAGGAGAAAGGAAAAACATGAAGAAAGAGAGGGAATGAGCAGAAATCTGTTCTTACTCCCTTTTTAATTAAGTGAAGCCTATCTCAAATGCCACATGGCACCCCCCTATTGGCCCACATGACAATTCTCCTTATTGGTCCCTTAACTCTTCTTTAATCCTTCCTTCACATAATAAATAAATATAATTTTACATTGGCCAACAATTAAATCTTATCCCCTTCAATTAAGTCATAAATTAATACCTTACAAATTTGCAATTGGTCTCACTTGCCGAAACTTTTGCACTAATACCGAATTCGTCCTTTCGGCACACCTAACACCACATTTCACATACATTCTGTCTAATATTACTCCATTTTCATAAATTAGCCCTCGTAATTATTTATTCGATTCAATCAAATCCATATTTGCAAAATGACCAAAATACCCTTGGCTCACTTTTTTCTTAATTCTCACCATATCTTTTCCTACTACTTAATCACTCCGACCATCAAATCACACGATTTCGATCGTCAAAATCCCCGAAAATACATAAATCCTTCTAGGGTACATTTCGGGGTGTTACACTTGGCTTTGGACCAGTCTAGGCGCTAAAGGCTACAACTTTCCCTCCTTCATTAGCCTTTTTAGCACCCAGAAGAGAGACCTCCCTAGGTTTGAAAAGTGCCTCTGACCAACTCCTGTGGCTAAGACCTCGGCTGTCTTGCCTGTCCTACTACCACTGCTACAGCTTGTTGGTCTGCTCACTCCCTAGTTACTATTGATCCTTTTAACATAGGCCTCATTACTCATTCTCCTCACCAAGTATTCACTCTCAACCTTTATAGCTATATCCTTCAAGGACTCCCAGTCCTTCAATCCTTTCATTTTTAATCCATCCTTCAGATATAGGCTGGCATTTTAGATAAAAAAGCTTTATCTGGTCTGAAGTGTTCGGCTTCGTCTTTATCTCCATCACACGGTTCCTTCATCAGGTCAAGTATTAATAGAATGACTCCCCTAGTTTCTACTATAGCAGCTCTAGATCTTTCAGAGTTACCTCAATCCTCGTGCTATAATCGTATTGCCTAAGGAACTCTTTTGTCAGCAAATCCCAATCTTTCTCGTTCTCCTATCCAGTCCATCGCGGGACCTGTCAAGCTCAAGAAGAAATACTCTATCTTTTGCCTTTTTGTTAAAGTTGTATCCTTCATTACCAGCGAGTACTGCTTAATGTGTGTGGTGGGGTCCGATATATCATCAAACTTCAGAATGTCAGGCATCTTGAAATTCTAATGGATTAGATCCTCCCCCTCCAGCTTCTTATCTTCGAGGTTCATCCCCTTTCCCATTGTCAGCATTCGAGTCATCGCCTCGAACTTCTCCTCCATCTTCCTCCATATAACCTCTTCTATCAGAGGTGCCTTTCCTCTCTCCATTACGGGTTCTTCATACTCCTCTTCCATGTAATCATTCTCAAGCCTGTGGGCTCCCCCTCTTCTCTAGCCCAAAGATGTAGTAGCTCTGAGATCAACTAGTGGAGGACGTACCTCCTCAGGAGGGGTCATCTTTAACTGCCTCTCATTCATTCTGTCCTTTTGGGGGGACAACTGGGTTTGGTCCAATAGGTAGTGCCATGGCTGCTATTAGATTCCCCATCATGGCCATCATCTAATTTTTGAATTCCTATAGCCTCCTACCTACTTCCTCGGCAATCATGGTGCGAGATCAGCCTCTCTTTGTGGGTTTGCCATATCGCTTTCTATTGAGAATTGGAAGGAGGTAGCTTTGCTGCTTTTTGAGAGTGACTCTGAGTATTCTACTCTTTCTGGCAATTCAAAGAAAAGGTTTCAAACTAGTCGTCCATCGAGACCCCTGGACCACCTGGATAGATCTATGATGGCTGCAAAACATAGTTTGTTAGGATAATGCATGAATGACACATGATACATGGTCGTTCTTTATACAGCATTCACAACCACATGCAAGAAGGTAGATCCTTCCAACCTTGTTACTCCCACACACGAGGTCAGATTGTCTCTTTCCTAGGTGGGCTTAATCCATGGGTTAGTGCACGGTGAAAACCCGACAGCATAACATCTCTAAATTTAAAGCGCACATGCATGGCTTTTGACCATTATGTATTTAGGGAGTCCAAATAAATCAACATAGGCCTGTTAAAGCATGAAAGCCTTTTGATATAGTGACCATCCAATTTATCTAGGTCTACTCAGTACATAATGATCCACATAGCAAGCATCGTATTAAGGTTCATACCGCCTAGGGGAAGTATTTATTTTCATTACATGGGCTTTAGCCAGGGTGATGATACTTTAGGTCTACCTAAGCATGATTCCTAGCAATGGGTCTAGCTCGTTATGAGCATACCGACCAGTTGGTCATCATTTGACATACCAAATGGTACTAGACTTGGGCTGGTGATTATTCCTAACACTTCCCCACATTGAGTGAACGTGGTTGTGCTTTGGAAATGCATCGAGGTTAAGAGAGGGATCAAACTAGCATAGATCTAAGGCTCTGATGAATGGTATGTAGTTTCGAAGAGGGATGAAATTTTAAATTAAAACCCAATTATACGAATTAACTAAGGTATTTTTTAAAGCGAAGTCTCATAGTCCCCAGTGGAGTCACCACTGTGATGCACGCTGAATCCCGGAGTCCCCGAAAGCCTGCTTTCAGGGAGTTCAAGAGAGGTTTATAGAACTTGCAAGGATTACAAGGGCATCTATTTTCGGTAACAAGACGTGTTTTAGAGTTGCCACCCAATAAAATATTGGAAAAGTTCATCTAGCCTCATTGAGCCTAAGACAATGCGTATATATCTATTTTGGACAATAAGTGATATTTTGGAATTCCTATTCCAATAGACCATTGAAAAGGTTCATCTAGCCTCATGAAGTCTAAGATGGTGCATTATAAGTGTATTTTGGGTAACGGGAGATATTTTATAATTCCCTTCCCAATAAAACATTGGAAAGGTGCATCTAAACTCATGAAACCTAAGACCAGAGAGAGTCTAGGACTTCACTGTTATTCATATCTTCGTTAAAGATACAATTGAGTTTTAGAAATTAAAATTCCATTCCTTTTCTCATGCAATTTAATGCAATAATTAATGCACAGATCAATCATATAATAGAAGCTGTAAATAAGTTAAGATTAAAATAAAGTAAATAAAAAGGGCATTAATTTACAATAACCTATGGGCGGAATACAACCCCTAATAAAAAAAATATATGTATATCAAACATAAGATGGGATATTTATTCGAGGTGAAAACATTGGTCCTTGCATGCATGGTTGCAAAAATAACATTAAAATGACAGTTTGGTCCGGGAAAGAATTAGGACATTGGTCCTATTTTATGAGAGAAAAACTTATTTATTTATAGAAATCTTTTATCGCTTTTTATGTTAATGAGCATTAAAAACTCATTTACGATAATGAATAGAAATTGAAAAAGTAAAGTAATGAGGGAAATAGAGTATAAGGATTGAATCGAATCGATGTCTTCGAATCATCCGAATTAGTTCCCTTTTCCAGCATCCAAAATTCAACAAAATTAAAAAAATTCACAAAAAAATGAATAACACATTAGCAGAATAAGATGTCAAAAGAAAAATAAATAATTTAAATAATAGGAAATATGGAAATGAATTGCCTAAAATGTTTAGAAACAAATAATAAAAGAAAGGGATAAAAATAATCAAAAGAAGGGGGAAGAAGGAGACCTAGGGACGGCCAAGGGGACGAGTGACGACCATTCTTAGGGTGATGAACGGGAGGAAGAAGTTCCTTGCGACGACCGTCGGTGAGGCCTTCAGCCCATCGGTCATCTCCAGACCTCAAAAAACGGGACAAAACCAACTTAAATCCAAGATTTCACATTTTAATTCATTTTTCATGCAATAAATTACCAATAAAGAAAATAAAGTGATAAAACGGATTAATTGAAATGGATTAATCCATATTTTGAAATCAATTTATATATATCATGTCAAAATGCTGAAATTACCATAAAAAATGGATGATCCATAATGTTTACCCTCAGAACGTTCATTTTCGGAAGGTGGAAGTTGTATAGATCTCCCTTGAATTCTACAAGGATCGGTTGACCAATGAAAATTATTAAAGAAAATTTCTTTTATAAAATCCTTTCAAATGATTTGAAAATTTTCAGGAAGCTAAATCAAGAGAAGGAAATTGGTTTTCTCTTTCTTGATTTCTCTTTTGTCTTTTGCAATAACTTTAAGTCTTAGGAAAATAGATCGAGTAGAGAGAATTGATTTCACTTTCTCGAGCTCTTCCTAGTTCTTTTTCAAAGGGTTTCAGAAGGAAAATCCAATATAGAAGGAAAACTTTTGCTTATGAAAATATCCAACCAAAGAATTGCCAACTAAAGAATAGCCAACCCTTTATCTCGACCCTCAGCCTGCTATTTATAAGCTAACTGAAATAAAGATAAAAAAATTCAAATCTTTTTACAATTCTAATTATCCTTAGAAATTGATATCAAATTTCTTTGAATTCAAATTGATAGCCAACCCTTCACGGGTGAGCGACGGGCACCCTCTCGAGCTATGCGATGGGCGTCCTTCACCTGCACGAACCCGCTCGCACTAAGCGACGGGCATTCCTCACTTATGTGGGCGACAGGCACCCGCTCGCGAGAGACAGCTGTCGTTCAAGCACGAGTGACGGGCCGCCTGTTGATCGACGGGCGTCGGTCAACCAAAAAGCAAATTTCTTCACGAAAAGACTCCTGTTGACAAAAAGGGTTTTTTGGTCACCAATATCCCTAAAATTTGTGAATTTCAAGGGCGATGGCCTATAACCTTAAGCCTTTACCCATGGAACAGGTACCGGTATCTTTATCGGGTAACTCTGATTTGGGCTGCCTCGGGACCCGATGTCTACACTATGTCTTTTGGATCCAACAAGTGCATTAAATGCTCCTTTGCTCCTCTGCGGTGTTCAACTCTATCCTTGCCCATGTGGACAACTTACCATTAAATGATTAATGACTCCACATCTAAAACAGGCCCCAGTTAGAAATCTATATTTGTCCTTGTGTCGTTTAGCACAATGTGGATACTTTAATGGCCCATTACCTTGCCCGATTGAAGAGTCTCTTCTAATTTTAGGTGTTGATAAACAGCCCTGCCATGGAGGGATAGAGAGTGGATGGATCTTGCTCCATTAGATTGACACTCTCAATTGTTTCTTCAACAGCTTCGCGGGATTCCTCTATACTCTAGTATCTAAATAAAATAGGGACATCTGCATTAGGCCGACCTATATCTCAATCCACATTTACCTATATGCACATTTCTTAGTCTCATATTGGCCAAAAATGCCTTAATGGGGATCTGATACCACCAAATGTAACGCCCTTTATCTAAACCTATAAAACCCTGCACATAAGACATACATTCCCATACATATATTGATGTACTAATTTTATTTTGCTCTATAATAAAGATAAAAAGTTGGCATTACATGCACAAATCCAGTTTAGTTTTACAAACTATCTTAAAATACAAAAATTTAATTACATATACATGAAAAATACATAACTAAAAAGATTATACACCTATAGCTTCACATTTTGCTTTAGTTGGCTTTGGACCTGCAGATTGTCCCTGAGCTAAAATTCTATCACCTAAACCTGCACGGATAAACACTCGTGCTAAGCTTTTGAGCTCTATAGGGAAGCACTCAATTTGGATGACCTCTCATAGAAGTCATCCACCAAGCACGCAAGTATAATAATATACTAATGTTTAATTAAAGTATGAGTATAGACATGAACAAATGTAACATTCATATATTATGCAAACATATCATAAAGCCTACATATTTATGTACAAAAATCATATAATGTTGCTCACCTGTTTTTCCATGTCAATTTTCTTACTTATAAAAATTTAGTTAGTTTTTGTAGTTACCCTGTAGTTTTATGTGGACGTGGACAATGAGTGCGATAGATACCCGAAGGTATCGCATATAGATACCTATAGGTATTGGTAGTAGATATCCTTAGGTACCTCATATAAATACCCAAAGGTACCAGACTATAGAGACAATCCAATCTCAACTATAGGCATCAACTATAGACACCATGCTTACGCCTAGTGATGTACACTACAAAACAAACTGCAAAATAGCGAGAGAATTTTGGAAGAAATTTTGTTTGTAAATAGTGAGCAATTTGCAATAAATTCTACAAATAGCAACACATTAGCGACAAAAAAAATAATCCCTCATAATTTTTGCATGCAAAATTATTGGCGTGTATTGTAGCAACGCCTCTGCAAGAGATTGTCCCTCATTAATATTTGATAAATATTGGGAGGGATACTGCATGGGAATTTCCTTTCTCATTTTATAAATTAAAATTATTTTTATTTAAATATTTTTCTCAGATTGGTTCCATAACAACCCAAGCTCAATCCACACATGGTTTGACTTGGTAATAGAGGAAAACTTTAAAAGTTTTGTTAGGTCCGGTCCATGGCCAAGTCTAGTAGATATGGTTAAAGTATTTTGAAGTTAAACGGTGCTCAGGGAGAGGAAGTCCCAATATGGGTGAGCTATTAAGAAGAAAAGGTTAGTCACAAGTTTGAACCTCCTAGGAAGAAAAGGTTAGTCACGAGTTAGACCTCTTAGGAATCAAATGTTAGTAACGATTTTGAATTCCATATGCATGAGATGAAGGTTTCAAAATGAAATTTCTTAAAAACTGAATAATCAATAGATCTCAAGATTGGGTCCTGCAAATTGCACATAAAATGTCTCAAAATTGGGAGATGTGGATTAGGCAATAAAGTTCCTTAAAAAGAAAAAGTGAACAAATGATACATCCTAGGTTTGGGTCTGGCTAAGTGGCATACAAAGTGTCCCCAAAGTGGGAGATGTGGATTGGATTCAACTAGTTGGCACATGACGTGTCTTGAAATTGGGAAATGTGGATTTAGTTCGTTTAGCTAACACGTTGTAAACACCAGAAGAATTACCTAATGATTGGACTTATTGACAAAGAATGTGAGATTTCACGTGAAATGAGAGAGCCTAGACCCCATCGGTTATTATGGAGTAGTTTTGGCTTGAAAAGCCAAAATGGACTTTCTGGCCAAAATGGTCATTTTGCAAGTTAAAATGCCCGTTTTCATTTTGGTGGAAACGATTGTTTTGGTTGAAATCATGGTTATAAAAACAGGACCAAACCGGCCGGTTCAATCAGTTGAACCGCGAACCGGTTGGTTCAACTGCATAAAACCGGATTGGAAAAAACCGAAAAGAACCGGATTGAATTGGTCAAAATCGGGTTGAACCGGCCAAAACTGGGTCTAGTTTAAAATAATTAATAAAATAAGTATTTTTTCATAAAAATAAAAAATAAATAATCTAATAAATTTTATTTAAGAAATAATTGATTTTTTTACTATTTAATTACATTTGAACTTAATGAAAACAATATAATTATTTAATAATTCAATAAAATACAATAGAATAAAAATTGAATAAATTATTAAAATTGGTGAACTTAAAGATAATTTTTTATCTTTTTTTTTTAATTTCACCTACAGTTATTGAATTATTTAATTTTTAAATTAAAACTCATAAAATAAAATATTTTAACAGAAAATACCTAATCAAGTAATAATTTAAAAAAATAAAAGGTGAAAAAATATTATTGCTAGTATATTTGAGACATATGTTAAATGTTTTATTTGATTTTTTTTAGTAGTAGTATTTATAAAAATTATACTAATTAATAATATTTAAAAAAAAAAATTCGGTTGAATCCGGTCGAACCACGAACCCTCAGTTTTACCGGTTCTTTATTCGGTCCGGTTTCAATAAAATTGGTTGAAATGCCCCATTTTGACTCATGTTTTGCCCTAGTCTAGATACAACACCATTCCTAAAAAAATTGTTGTTTTACACTTATAGAAAAATGGCCATTTTGGCCTTTCGTACATTATCCTCACATCTGTTTTGGATGTCTAATGATTTGACGCATGAAAACCCTTTAAAACGACTATTTAGTCTTACAAAATACTCATTTTGATAGGTTTGAGTCCGGAAACAAACTCCTCTATTCTCCGTTGACTTGGCAATAAATAGCAAGACAAAAGAGAAGAGAGAGGGAGATCTTTATTCACTAACTACCTAGTATTTATGATAAACTAAATGGTCAAGGAAAAGTTAAATGTATCTTCCTAGGTTTCTTAGCAAAAGTCCACTCTAGCTGAGTGGTCTTTTACAAAATTAGTTCCCGCCTTTTACAACACCAATACCAGAAAATCTCCTAACTAGTCCTTGAAAATTATTTTTTTGGTCTCGAAATTATTGCAATTGTCAAGGCTCTCACCATTTTCTCTAGGAAAAATCTTAAAGGTTATATTTCCTAAGCCATAATACTCTTCCTTTTGTGTCTGTTAGGGTAGATTTACCCATTCATTTATTGGACATGGTAAATCTACCCTCTCATTTATTCATCCTCTTTAAATGCATGCTCTTGTAGTTATTTTGGTGGAGTATTAGAATAAATCAAGAAAATATATTCGGTTGCTAAGAATATTTATTGTTTTGGTAAATTTATAGCTAGTTTCATTCATAATAAATGGTTTAGTTTTCTTATTTTCCTTGCAAATAAAATAGCCAAATGCATTTATTGTTTCCTGAAAAAATATTTGCTAAGTTCTAACATTTTTCAAAATAATAATAAGGGATTTAAATATTTTATAGGTATGAAAATTCTGGGTTTCATTCATTAAAAGTAGTTTTCATTGCATGAAAAATAGTTTTGTTCCCTAGTAGATCTCCCAGGGACCTATTTGGAAATTTTGCTTACAAAGTGGCTAAGGATAGAGGTTTGAGAGCTTCAGATTGAAATTTGGGAAATCCAACCAAAATGACCATTTTCTTTTCTCCCAAAATGACTATTTTGTTCTCTACGCACTATTTTGGGGCACCATCTAGCAACCTACCTAAAAATGGTCATTTTCCTTTTGTGTCTTTTTCAAAATATCATTTTAAACCCCTTTCATTTCCGATCATGTGCACTTTAGGATTTAGTTTATGTATAATGTTTAGCATATTGTGTAATATTTAGATTTAAATTTCAATATTTATCTATCGAATTCTTAGTGTAAAAATCAGAATATAGTCAAAAAAACTCACATAAATAGTTTATTACAATAAAATGGGATTTTTGATAAAAAAAAATGGACCAATATCCTATTTTCTATAACCAAAATTACACCAAAAATATTATTCATTAAATTGGCTCAATATAAATAAGCCTAGGACATTGGTCCTATAATGAAAAAACTTTTCATACTTGATTAAGAAATCAAAACCATTTTGATTAGTAAAAAACCATATAGAATTAATTATGTATAAAAAACTTTTGATTGAGCTTTTAATCGTGTAAAAAATAATTAAAGGTATAAACATACAAACATGCTTTTTATATTGATAATAATAAGAATAAGAAAACAATAAATAAAGGATATAAACCCTTAATATATACATCTAGACATACACTTAAATCTACCTCATACACACATACATACACATATATAAGTAAACATAATAATAAATAAAACAACATGAATAAAATTATCCAACAAAACATGCAAATAAGGAATATAAAATATGCAAGACATGCCAAAGAATTGAACAAACAAACAAAAAAAAAAAAAAGAAAGAAAAAGGAACCCACGCTCGGCAGCCGAGCGCCCTCTCGCGTTCGGGACACATGTCGCGATCACGACAATGAGCTCTGCTGCGATCGGCTCGGCGGCCCACTTCCGCTCGGTCACGCGCAGGAGCTGGCTTCACCAAACTCTGTCGCGACGTCGTGATCGTGACAACATCGGGATTTCCAGTTCTTACGCGATTTCTGCAGAATTTTTCCAAAATCAAAGCACCCAAACCTTCAATCTCAACTACAACTTAATGCAAACATCAACTTACCTAAAATCCACCTTCCATTCGTTACAAGAAACATAAAATACAACTTTTCTAACAAATAACCCAATCAAAAACATATATGAACATAATCAACTTCTCAAGAACACAAACCCAAAATTTTTAACCAAAAACTCATCAAACTTCAAATTTTGCCTAAAACTTCAACATTCATGCATCATAACTTAAATCAATTAATTACCCAAAACATTAACACTATAATATAACTCATCAAACATCAATTTTCCAAAAATCACATACAAAAGCATAAATCACCATATGAACATCAAACAAGCAAATTCTAATTAAAATCCCAAACCTAGAACTCCTTAGCTCAAAATCTACTCGGTACCACTTCCACACGCTTTCTCCTTTCTCTTGGGATTGCAAGGAGGCTCAATTAGAAATGATACCCACAAATCACACAAAATACCAACCCTAGATTATAAACCCAAACCAGAAATGAAGAAGAAAAGAAGATTAAGAAGAAGAAATGCTATAAAACTTACCGATTGAGGTCAAGAGATGATTAATCCCACCACTTTTCCTTGGATCCAAGCTAGGGAACTCTAAGAGAAGAGAAAAGGAAGCAGAAGGGTAGAGAGAAGGGAAAAACGGGAAATGAAGAACAATTTATGCTTTTTCTCCTTTTCTCTTTCTTCCTCTATTTCTTTTCCTAACCCTAGACGTATGTCATTTCCTCATTGGTGGAGATTAACCACTCATACCCAACAAGCATCCACAACACACACATAAGGCTATCCTCACTAATGCATACCCTACCAACATGTGAGCATGCACAGACTAATGCCACCCACACACTCACATCCTACAACTCTACATGCACTCACACTATGATAAAACCCACAAAATATGCCTTTTACCCAAATGCCCGTATCACATGCCATCACACACCCAATACACACATGCACAAATGGCTCCAACTTCTAGGGGTAAATGGGGTGTTACGACTCTCTCCTACTAACAAGAATTTCGTCCTCGAAATTCTCACCTGAACTGAATAGCTATGGATACTGAGCTCTCTTTATTGCCTTTGGTTCCCAGGTTGCTTCCTCAACTCCATAATGATGCCATAACACCTTAACGAAAGGGACTTGCTTATTCCTTAACTGCCTCACTTCTCGGGCTAAAATGGCCTTTGGTTCCTCATCATAAGAATAATCTGGTTGTACTTGCACATCTTAAACTGACAACACATGTGAAGGATTTGATCGATACCGATGAAGCATGGAAACATGAAATACATCATGCAACTTTGCTAACTCCATCGGTAAAGCCAACCTATAGGCTACCGGACCAACCTTAGCTAACACCTCATAAGGTCTAATAAACCGAGGACTAAGCTTGCCCTTCTTGCCAAACCGCAACACTTTCCTCCAAGGTGAAACCTTAAGGAAAACTTTGTCCCCGACCTCAAACTAAATATCTTTCCTCTTCAGGTTAGCATAGGACCTCTGCCTATCCTTAGCCACTTTAAGATTCCGCTGCACAACTCTAATCCTCTCCTCAGTATCTCTAACCAACTCTGGCCCAACAATGGAATGCTCGGTCAGCTCTGTCCAACAAACTGTTGTCCTACATGGCTGACCATACAAAGCCTCATACGATGACATACCGATGCTCGACTGATAACTGTTGTTGTAGGCAAACTCCATAAGCTGCACATATCGATCCTAACTACCCGAAAATTCCAAAGTATAAGCCGGCAACATATCCTCCAAAATTTGAATGATCCTCTCTGACTGCCCATCTGTCTGAGGATGAAATGCCATACTGAAATTCAACTTGGTACCTAAAGCTCTCTGCAACTCCTTCCAAAACTTCGATGTGAACCTTGGATCTTGATCTGACACTATAAACAATGGCACTCTATGCAATTTGACCACCTCATCCACATAGATATTGGCTAACTTATCCATCACATAATCCACTCTAACCGGTAGAAAATGAGCTGACTTCATAAGTGAATCTACAATAACCCAAACTGAATCATGCTTCCTCTGAGTCAACGGCAAGCCCGACACGAAATCTATAGCGATGTCATCCCATTTCCACTCGGGGACAGGCAAAGGAGTGAGCAATCCCGAAGGGACTTGGTGCTCAGCCTTTACCTGCTGACAGATCAAACACTTGGCCACATAATCCACAATGTCTCTCTTTATGCCAGGCCACCAATAGAATTGCTTCATGTCCCGATACATCTTCTCACTACCAGGATGCATAGTGAAAATCATGGTGTGTGCCTCACACAAAAGCTATTTCCTTAACTCAACATTCTCGGGCACATATAGACGATTCCTATACTTAAACACCCCATCCAAAATCGAGAACTCTGACTGCTTACCCTATTGAACCTTTAGCAAAGTCCATTGCAATCTCACATCATCCTTCTGAGCATCCACTATCAACTGTCTTAAAGTAGGCTTTACTCTCAATTGGGCAACCAAAGCCCCATTTGAATCAAATCTCCATTTGAACCGTCTCAAAAATAAAGCCAAAACTGACTTTCTACTCAGAACATCTGCAACTACATTGGCCTTACCTGGATGGTAATCCACAATGCAGTCGTAGTCCTTGAACAACTCTAACCATCGACGTTGCCTCATATTCAACTCTTTCTGTGTGAGGAGATACTTCAGACTCTTATGATCCGTAAAGATCCTACACTTCTCCCCATACAGATAATGCCGCCAAATCTTCAAGGCAAAGACCACAGCCGCTAATTCCAAATCGTGTGTCGGATAATTCCTCTCATGTGGCTTTAACTGACGGGAAGCATAATTCACTACTTTACCCTCTTGCTGTTAGTGTTAGCCCTAGCCCCAATACATTGTAATAAAACACTTTAGCTAATAAATGACGCATTTTTTTTATCCATTGTATTCCTGTGCATGTTAATTGATAGAATTATCCAAGAATGTTGTTTCAGTTTAAGTTATCATGTGTGAGGCATATGGTTGTAAGACCTTAAAACAAATGAGACTTCATTCTAAATATCCCTAGTCAGTCATTGTTATGGGAATAACAAATGAATTAAGACTAGTATGCTCTCTCTGATAAATTGAGTTCTGTCTTACGGATCATAAGGACAAGAGTGTCAATCAGAGATCATAGATAGATGTTTACAATATGGTATCTGGATTCGATCCATTAATGAGAACACTACATGGTACAAGTCATAAGTGTTTCTCATATGCAAGTTTTGTATCGGAGTTCTTAGACCTGAAATCTCTATGAAACTCTTTATGAATTACTGTGTACTTTGACATACACCTAACGTGCTCGTAATAGAGTGACAAGTATGGGTATGCTTGGGTATACATTAATTCATGTCAGAGAGCATGAGAGAAGTGAAGGGATTACCCCTCTCTATAAGAGAGAAAATATCATCGGCCACTTGATCAGTGAACTGAGAAGTGTATGGCCATACCGAGATGAAATAATGAGTAACCATTATTTATCTGAGAGTTCAGTGTCACTGGAATATCAAGAAAGGAATTAACTTACATATAAGGATGACTAGTTCCATGCCTTATATTAATTCTGATATTTATGGGTAAGGGACTATGCAAAATTGCATTAGGTCACTAAATGCCATTTGCATTTTCATTTAATTTGGAATGCTATAATATCTTGTTAGAGAATATATATAGCCTTTGAATTAATTCATTAATTCATTGCCAACATTAAATGGACCTATAGGATCGCACACAAAGTATTGGGCTTAAAATATTTAAATAATGTATTGGGCATTAATTTGGGCTTTTAATTAAAGTCAAATTAATGTATGTAATGGGTATTAAAATTGCTATTGGACCTTGGCCCATGAGAGAGGAGAAATTCGGCCCACATGATTTAATTTCAATTAATTAATTATATGATTAAGTTAATTGAGTATTAAATCCTAATTTGAATTTTAAATTCAAAAGGGTTTAAACTAATATTTGTTACTTATCTCTAGGAAGTGTTTAAGATTGAATAAACTATCTTAAGGTAGTAAAATTCAGATTAAAAGACTTGCCATATGATAAGGATAGATATTGGAAAAGGATAAAAACTCTAGGTGAGGTGGTGTAGAAAAAGGATTCTCTCTCTCACTCTTTTTTTTTTTCTTTTGGCCGATTTTCACAAGGGGTTTTTTTCTTTTCTTGTTTTCTTAGGTTATTAGGCATGAATAGCACCTAAAGGAAAGAAAAGAAAAAAACTTGTAGCTTCAATTCTTGCCATTACACAATACTAATAATTGAGAGCTAGCAATCTCGGTTTTAAGCCTTGCTTGCAAGTGTGTGTGTGAACATAGAGAGGATTGGCGTAAAGGCTGTTCCTTGGCATTGGTGGTGAATATCAAAGGTGGACAAACTCATCTTAGTTGCTGGTCATCATCAAATTCAATTTGGAATTGGCATTTAAAGTTGTAAGTTTTAAAAACCCTAAAAGTGCATGTTTCGATTCTTGTCATGGAATTGCTTGGCATGTATGATTCTTTTTCATGTTTTTCCGCTGCATAATTATCATATTCATTTCATGTCATATTCCATCAGTGGTATCAGAGCCTAAACATGCTTATTTTAGTGCTTTAGATGCATGAAATAATTAATTAAAAATCGTTACTTTTAATACATGCAATGCTGAAATTTTCTATTTTGAGTCTTTTGCATTGTTTTGGTGTAAAAACGATTTTAATTGATTAGATAGGTATTATAATTAATATGACATGTTAATATAATGTCCTAAGATGTTCTAGGAGCTTTTATTGGTCATATTTAATTGATAATACCTGATGGTATATGTTAATATTAAAACTAGGTGCTTTTGGCATGTTAATTGTTAGTTTAACAACTAGTTTTGAATATTAAATGTAAAAGCGTTTTTGGCATGTTTGTAAGTGATTTTAAAGATTAAATATCAGGTCTGGACATTTTTAAAATTTGGTTTTAATTCTGGTCCATGACAATTTAATTGATTAATTTTAATATCACTTAAAACAATGACTAGTTTGTGTTTGTTACATGTTTAATCAACATTGTTTGTTTTGATTTGATTAAAATGGTAAAAACACATTTAGATCAGATTGGTACAATATATTAAATCATTTTTATGACCTTATTTGAATTATTTAATGACTCATAAAATTGATTTAAGTATTTGTGCATTTTTGTGGCATCACATAAGAATTAAACAACTAGTTTTGTTGTTTGTTTGTTTTTATATGTATGCCGTGTATCATATATATGTTCTTCATGATTTTTTTGTTTTAATTCATGTCGGTACATATTATATGTATTTTTAATGTTTATGGGCAGTATGACATAAAATTAAAAATGGCAAAATTGGAAATTATACTAGAGTTGATTTATAGCACAAATCTAACTAGTTTGTGTTTTGGGCTTTTAAGAGAACTTATTCAATAAGAGGATTTAGTCCATTGGGCCTCTGCCTAAGCCCATCATGGGGTCATCTCTTAAAGGTTCAAGTACACAATTTCCATTAAGAGACTTGGCTAAATTAATTAAAATTGGACTTTGTTTGATCCATGAATATTATGTATATTTATTTGCTAGTTTGGTGTGATGAATGGATATGCATGGTGCATTCATGGGCCCTGTTTTTAATTAATTATGGCCTGCGAGCCATTATGTTTTATTGTAAAAGTTTCATTAATTTCTTAGAATAGAATTTACTTGAAGACTTTGTAAATCAAAGGTGAAGCCCACCGGAGCAAAGAAGCCCAACTCGAAGATTCTTATGTAATAGTATAGAATCTTAGTTGTAGGTTTTTGGGCCCATGTTTGTCACGCTTTACTTTATGCAATTATTTAAATATGCATGCTATAAATGGATGACAAAGCATATGCCATGTAAGCCGTAATAAAATGAATCCCTAATAATAATAGTAAGTCACAAAGTTGCCTTCCTAATTCGAAACATGTCAAGGCATCGATCATCGATAACGTAGACTGGGAGTCCTAGATACACTCGATTATCTTTGTGAGGCATGGGTTGTGAATGTAGGTTGGACTTAACATGGAAAGGGATGCTCGGACCTAGGCAACTAATAAATGGGTTTGTGCTATAACATCTTGAGATGTTAACCCATTTGATCCAAGAGTCATGTATGAAACATGATTGGAGTTTTTCCTACCTAAGTAACTTAACTTGTTAGGTGTACAAGCTCAGCTTGACTAATAAGTTGTTGTGAAAAGTGGATCTTGGCCCACATTAAATCACTAACGCGAATTATTTAAAGGGATATTAATTCGGTTTGTGGGATTATAAATAAGACCTCATTTAATCTTGCTAAAATTTTTATTGTAGATTGACAAATGGCATCTTCAAACAATAATTTCTCATTGCGATCGGTCCTTGAAAAGGACAAATTGAATGGCACCAATTTCATAGACTGGTCTCGAAACTTGAGAATAGTGCTTAAGCAAGAGAAAAAGTCGTATGTTTTGGATGCACCCTTGCCTGTTGAACCTGGCAGGAACGCCTCTGCGGTTCAAAAGGAAACTTTTGAGACCAAGAAGAGTGACTCCAATGATGTGACCTGTTTGATGCTGGCCACTATGGTGCCTGACTTGCAAAAGCAATTTATGGACCAAGAGGCTTATGCGATCATGGTGCACCTAAAGGAGATGTTCCAAGAGCAAGCTCGTCACGAGAGATTTGTGACAACAAAGGCCTTGATTTCCTGTAAGATGGCTGCGGGTACTCCTGTTAGTACACATGTACTCAAGATGAAAGGGTATCTTGATACTCTAGAAAAGCTTGAGGTACAAGTGCCAAAGGAATTGGCCACTGACTTGATATTAGGATCATTGACTGATGATTATGATCCATTTGTAATGAATTATAACATGCATGCAATGAACAAGTCAGTCACTGAGATTCATGGGATGCTTAAGAATGCTGAAGAGAACATTCGAAAGACCAATCCCATACTGATGGTTCAAGGGGGCATTAAGAAGGGACCGGCTAAGGGAAAAGGAAAGGGAAAGGCAAAACCCAAGAATGACCTGGCTCGGTTCAAGTCAAATGGGAGTGCACCTCAGGCCCAATCCAAGCCCAAGGCGCAAAAGCCCAAGGAGAGCGAGAGCACTTGCTTCCACTGCAACAAAATAGGGCATTGGAAGAAGAACTGTGCTCTCTTCAAGGAAGAACAAAAAAAGAATGGAGCAAATGCGTCCAGTTCAGGTATTTTTGTTGTTGAAATTAACCTTTCTATTTCTACCACTTGGGTCCTAGATACCAGTTGTGGTTCTCACATTTGTTCAAATGTGCAGGGGCTAAGAAATAGGCGGTTACTTGGGAAGAATGAAGTGGACCTCCGTGTGGGGAATGGAGCACGAGTTGCTGCCATAGAGATAGGCGACTATCAACTCACTTTACCTTCCGGACTTTGTTTAGTTTTGAAAAATTGTTATTATGTACCTGCTATGAGCAGAAACATTATTTCAGTTTCATTGTTGGATTTGGATGAATTTGATTTTATTATTAAAAATGGCAATGCTCATATTCGTCGCCAAGGCATTTTATATGGCAATGCCATGTTGCAAGATGGCCTTTATATCCTTGATTTACAAAACAAAGAGTCCATATACAACATTAATACAAAGAGGGTTAAATCAAACGAATTGAACCCTACTTACTTCTGGCATTGTCGTTTGGGATATACAAACGAAAAACGCATTTCAAGACTCCACAAAACTGGAGTACTTGGGTCATTCGACTTAGAGTCTTATGATACATGCGAGCCATGTTTGCATGGAAAAATGACAAAAAGTCCTTTTAATAAGAAAAATGAGAGGACTAATGGCTTATTGGAACTAATACATACCGATGTATGTGGACCATTAAGTACACAAGCTAGAGGTGGTTTTAGCTACTTCGTAACGTTCACAGATGACTTCAGTAGATATGGCTATGTCTATCTAATGAAGTATAAATCTGAAACTTTTGAGAAATTCAAAGTGTTTAAGAACGAAGTAGAAAAACAACTTGGCAAAAGTATAAAAGCCATTCGATCTGATCGAGGTGGCGAATACTTAAGCCAAGATTTTGACGGTCATCTAAAAGAGTGTGGTATTATTTCACAGCTCACTCCTCCTGGAACACCACAATGGAATGGTGTGTCCGAAAGGAGAAATCGAACTCTATTAGACATGGTTCGATCTATGATGAGTCAAGCAAATCTTCCTATCTCTTTTTGGGGCTATGCATTAGAAACTGCTGCGTTTCTACTAAACCGTACTCCAACTAAAGCAGTTGAGAAGACACCATACGGGGTATGGACTGGGAAAGAACCCAATATGTCATTTCTTAGGATTTGGGGCTGTGAAGCACATGTTAAGAAATTAACATCTGACAAACTAGAGTCCAAATCCACTATCTGCTTATTTGTGGGTTATCCCAAAGAAACAAAGGGATACTACTTTTACTCACAAGCCGAGAACAAAGTATTTGTTGCTCGCAAGGCTGTTTTCTTGGAAACGGAGTTCCTTCTCAAGAAAGATAGTGGGAGTAAAGTAGAACTTGGAGAAATTCAAGCGCCACAAATTCCTATAGAGGATGAGTTGGAAATGGGATCAAGTTCACAACCACTTGTGGAACAAGAACCCATTACACAAGTACCTAGAAGGTCCGGTAGGGTACGTCAGGAGATTCATAGATATGGATTTCTAATCACCGACAGTGACACTATTGAGTTAGTAGATCGTGAGGATCCTACTACCTACCGAGAAGCTATTAAAAGCCCAGACTCGAAAAAATGGCTTGAAGCCATGAAATCCGAGATGCAATCAATGTACGATAACCAGGTTTGGACCTTGGTTGATCCACCGGAAGGTGCTAAGGTAATTGAATGCAAGTGGCTGTTTAAACTCAAAGCTGATCAGACCTACAAAGGTAGACTAGTAGCAAAAGGTTTTCGACAAACTCATGGTATAGACTATGATGAGACCTTTTCGCCTGTAGTCATGCTCAAATCCATTAGGATCTTGCTTGCCATAGCTGCATATCATGATTATGAAATATGGCAAATGGATGTCAAAACTGCTTTCCTCAATGGATATTTACTTGAGGAAGTGTATATGACACAACCTGAGGGTTTTGTCAATCCCAAGCATCCTAAGAAGGTTTGCAAGCTTCAGAAATCCATTTATGGATTAAAGCAAGCATCCCGAAGTTGGAATATTCGTTTTGACGAGGCAGTCAAAGATTTTGACTTCGTCAAGAACGAAGATGAGCCTTGTGTATACAAGAAGGTTAGTGGGAGCATAGTAGTATTTTTGGTCCTATATGTGGACGACATCCTTCTCATTGGGAATGACATTCCAACATTGCAAATGGTTAAGCAATGGTTGGGGAAATGTTTCTCGATGAAAGACTTAGGTGAAGCTGAGACAATACTTGGTATTCGGATCTATAGAGACAGATCGAATCGGCTTTTGGGACTAAGTCAAGAAAAGTACATAGACAAAGTACTAAAGCGTTTTAGTATGGGAGACTCAAAGAAAGGGTACATACCTTTGGCTTTGGGAGTTCCTTTGACTAAAGAACAGTGCCCTAAAACCAAAGAGGAAAGGGACAACATGAGTAGAATCCCATATGCATCTGCTATTGGATCTATAATGTACGCTATGTTATGTACTAGGTTGGATGTTGCTCATGCACTGAGTATAACCAGTAGGTTTCAGCAAGACCCTGGTGAAAAGCACTGGTCTGCTGTAAAAGGGATTCTAAAGTACCTACGAAGGACTAAGGATCACTTCTTGGTGTATGGTGGTCAGGAAGAGCTCGTCATACAAGGCTATGCCGATGCTGCTTTTCAAACCAGCACTCAGGACTCAAGATCGCAATCTGGATTTGTTTTTATTTTAAACGGTGGTGCTGTCAGCTGTAGAAGCTCAAAGCAAGAGACCGTCGCCGACTCAACTACAGAATCTGAGTATATTGTAGCGAGTGAAACTGCAAAAGAGGCTGTTTGGATTAGAAATTTCATTTCTGGATTAGGAGTTGTCCCAAACATCCTAGATCCATTAGAAATTTTTTGTGACAACAACGGGGCCATTGCACAGGCCAAGGAGCCCCGGTCACACCAGAAATCCAAACACATACTCAGGAGGTACCACCTGATCAGAGAGATCATTGATCGTGGAGACGTCAAGGTTAGCAAGATAGCAAGTGAAAATAATGTAGTAGATCCTTTGACGAAACAGTTGCGTCCAAATCTGCACGAAGCTCATTTGAGAGCATTCGGTCTTAGGGCTATGCCCAATTGGGACTAGTGCTAGTGGGAGATTGTTAGTGTTAGTGTTAGCCCTAGCCCCAATACATTGTAATAAAACACTTTAGCTAATAAATGAGGCATTTTTTTTATCCATTGTATTCCTGTGCATGTCAATTGATAGAACTATCCAAGAATGTTGTTTCAGTTTAAGTTATCATGTGTGAGGCACATGGTTGTAAGACCTTGAAACAAATGAGACTTCATTCTAAATATCCCTAGTCAGTCATTGTTATGGGAATAACAAATGAATTAAGACTAGTATGCTCTCTCTGATAAATTGAGTTCTGTCTTACGGATCATAAGGACAAGAGTGTCAATCAGAGATCATAGATAGATGTTTACAATATGGTATCTGGATTCGATCCATTAATGAGAACACTACATGGTACAAGTCATAAGTGTTTCTCATATGCAAGTTTTGTATCGGAGTTCTTAGACCTGAAATCTCTATGAAACTCTTTATGAATTACTGTGTACTTTGACATACACCTAACGTGCTCGTAATAGAGTGACAAGTATGGGTATGCTTGGGTATACATTGATTCATGTCAGAGAGCATGAGAGAAGTGAACGGATTACCCCTCTCTATAAGAGAGAAAATATCATCGGCCACTTGATCAGTGAACTGAGAAGTGTATGGCCATACCGAGATGAAATAATGAGTAACCATTATTTATCTGAGAGTTCAGTGTCACTGGAATATCAAGAAAGGAATTAACTTACATATAAGGATGACTAGTTCCATGCCTTATATTAATTCTGATATTTATGGGTAAGGGACTATGCAAAATTGCATTAGGTCACTAAATGCCATTTGCATTTTCATTTAATTTGGAATGCTATAATATCTTGCTAGAGAATATATATAGCCTTTGAATTAATTCATTAATTCATTGCCAACATTAAATGGACCTATAGGATCGCACACAAAGTATTAGGCTTAAAATATTTAAATAATGTATTGGGCATTAATTTGGGCTTTTAATTAAAGTCAAATTAATGTATGTAATGGGTATTAAAATTGCTATTGGACCTTGGCCCATGAGAGAGGAGAAATTCGGCCCACATGATTTAATTTCAATTAATTAATTATATGATTAAGTTAATTGAGTATTAAATCCTAATTTGAATTTTAAATTCAAAAGGGTTTAAACTAATATTTGTTACTTATCTCTAGGAAGTGTTTAAGATTGAATAAACTATCTTAAGGTAGTAAAATTCAGATTAAAAGACTTGCCATATGATAAGGATAGATATTGGAAAAGGATAAAAACTCTAGGTGAGGTGGTGTAGAAAAAGGATTCTCTCTCTCACTCTTTTTTTTTTTCTTTTGGCCGATTTTCACAAGGGGTTTTTTTCTTTTCTTGTTTTCTTAGGTTATTAGGCATGAATAGCACCTAAAGGAAAGAAAAGAAAAAAACTTGTAGCTTCAATTCTTGCCATTACACAATACTAATAATTGAGAGCTAGCAATCTCGGTTTTAAGCCTTGCTTGCAAGTGTGTGTGTGAACATAGAGAGGATTGGCGTAAAGGCTGTTCCTTGGCATTGGTGGTGAAGATCAAAGGTGGACAAACTCATCTTAGTTGCTGGTCATCATCAAATTCAATTTGGAATTGGCATTTAAAGTTGTAAGTTTTAAAAACCCTAAAAGTGCATGTTTCGATTCTTGTCATGGAATTGCTTGGCATGTATGATTCTTTTTCATGTTTTTCCGCTGCATAATTATCATATTCATTTCATGTCATATTCTATCACTTGCATCAACACACAACCAAAGTCCAACACCGAAAGCATCGCTGTACATCACATACTCTTTACCCGAGATGGGTTGAGTAAGTACAGGAGCTTCGACTAACAACCTCTTCAACTTCTCAAAATAGGCATGACACTTATCTGACCATTCAAATCTAACTCTTTTTCTCAACAATCTAGTCATCGGAGCAGCAATGACCGAAAAACCCTTAATAAACCGATGGTAATAGCCTGCCAAACCGAGAAGGCTTCTCACTTTTGGAACATTCTTAGGCACTTTCCAATTAACAATCGCCTCAATCTTAGATGGGTCAACTTGGATACCCTGAGCTAAAATAATATGCCCTAAGAAGGACACTTCCCGACCAGAAGTCACACTTGCTAAGCTTCGCAAACAATCGATGCTCCCTCAACACTTGCAAAACCAACCGGAGATGCTCCTCATGCTCACTCTTATCTCTGGAGTAAACCAAGATGTCATCTATAAACACCACTACAAATCGGTCAAGGTATGGGCTAAACACTCGGTTCATCAAATCCATGAAAGCCACAGGTGCATTGGTCAAACCAAATGGCATCACTAAAAACTCATAGTGGCCATACCGAGTCTGAAATGCAGTCTTAACCACATTCGCATCCTGAACTCGTAACTGATAGTAACCTGACCGAAGGTCAATCTTGGAAAAGACACCCGCACCTCTAAGCTGATCAAACAAATACTCGACTCTAGGCAAGGTATACTTGTTCTTCACTGTGACCTTATTAATTTGCCTATAGTCGATACACATCCTCAAAGAACCATCTTTCTTCTTAACAAACAAAATCGGAGCTCCCCATGGGGATATGCTGGGTCTAATAAACCCCTTATCCAATAACTCTTGTAGTTGAGTTTTGAGTTCTCTCAACTCTACAGGAGCCATCCGATAAGGTGCTTTCGAAATGGGCAAAGTACCCAGCATAATCTCTATGGACAACTCCACCTCTCTCTCTGGAGGCAAACCAGGCAATTCACTCGAAAACACAACACTAAACTCCTTAACAATGGGGATTTCCTCAATCTCAACCTGATCACGCTTTGAATCCAAAACAACTGCTAAAAAGGCCTCACAACCTTTTCTCATAAACCTCTTAGCTTGCATGGCAAAAATCACATTACTTAAAGAACTAGGACCTAAGCCCTTAACAATCACATAAGACTGATCTTTATCCCGAAGCACAACTACCTTCCTATGACAATCCACTACAGCCCAAGCCAATCCATACTCAAGATCAAATCAAACTCTCTAAAAGGCAACTCAATCAAATCTACGGAAAACTCAGCTCCTTTAACCAAAAAGAGGATAATTCCTATGCACCCAACTCACATTGACACTATACCCTAAGGGACTGGTCACATATATCTCATAGTCTAATAGATCTACATCATGCAACTTATCACTTAACTTATCCGTGCACAAATATGAGTGTGTGGAACCAGGGTCAATTAGAGCATATAATTCAGTGTTAAGGAGTAGAAACTTTCCGGCTATCACATCTGCAGCATCCTACTCCTCCCGAGCCCTCATAGCATAGGCTCTAGCTGGCAATACCACGGGACGCTCAACTGACTCTGACGCAGCTCCATCTCTAGGTCGATCGCCTTGACCTCTACCGTTACCTCTACCTCTACTACGACTCGCTTGCGGAGCATTAGAGCCGACTTAGCCTCGCACTGATCACCAGAAGCTTCATTATACCCCAGACAATTTGCCAAGTAGTGATCAGTACTACCACATCTAAAACAACCACCCGTGAGCCATCTACACTCACCCCAATGGCGCTTCCTGCTGTGAGAACACTCAAGCATAACGTCAGTCCCATTTCCAAAACCACCTCTGCCAGACCCTATACTCATGGCTGAACCCTGCCTCCTGCCTCTCGAAGTCGGGCCTGAAGATGACTCATCCTGCAGGTTTCAGTACCTTTTACCCAAGGATGAAGAAGATCCAGATCCACCACGGGGGGGATTCTTCCTTTGAGCTCTCTCTCTTAGAATCGACCCAGATCTCTCAGCTCGAACTGTAGCTTGCATAATCTGATAATACCCAACACCCGGAGTACTCATCAGCGAAATTAGCATGACCCTCAAAGATTCATTCAATCCAGTCTCAAAATGCCTACATCGAAAATCCTCAGTCAGAACACCTTCAGGAGCATACTTAGCCAATCTGTTAAACTCCTTCTCAAATTCTGAAACTGTCATTGCCTTCTGCTTCAGACTCAAAAACTGTGCCCACCAAGCATCCTTGTACTCCCAAGTCATATACTTACTTATAAATTCCCTATCGAAGAACTCCCCTGTGAATAGGTCAGGAAACTGGGGATGCCTTCGAACTAACTTCCACTAGTCGAAGGCGGATCCTTGCAACAGGGCTATAACACACTCTACCCGCCTCTCCTGAGGACATCAAATCTCATCTAAAGCTCATTCTACCTTCTCCAACCACTTCTCAGCATATTATGATTCATCCAAACTAGTCCCATAAAAGTCCTCTGCACCGGCCTTCCTCAGATTCTCAGTAGGTACTCTAGGAGCGGTCACAATCTCAATGACCCTAGCCATATCCTGCGAAATCTTCAACATGACCTCAAAGGGCATGGCTGCAGCCTCAGGTTGCACCCTAGCAGGTTGAGCTGACACAGACATTGAAGGATCAACTGCTTGGGGATTCACACTTTCAGCAGCGACCCTCGAACAGAATCAGAATCCATCTAAAAGAAAGATAGACATCCGCATCAGCTAATACAGTCCTAAACATATATCTATACACAACAATCACCCAGAAACTCCTAAACCTGACTCTGATACCAAAAACTGTAACACCCCTTTCTCATACGTAGGAGAACCCAACCATAAGGGAGTGAGACTCGTATGAGTAAGGGTGTCACCAAACATAACAGTACACCATCATCCATTCACATGATATAAACATACATACAAATAGCGAAAATTAAAAACTTTGGAAACATCAGAATGATCATGCATTAATATAATAGCATTCATTACAATAATGTTCTGATAAAAAACTGATCTTACAAAATAATTACAACTGTCAGAGATACATGGCGAAAGTTGAACAAAATATAAAATACAAAGAGAGTTATAATACAAAAGAATCATGCTACAAAAATAAAGTCCTAACACTCTGTGTTGGCTTGACTGGCAGCAACTCTCCCAAAAGCTATATTCCTTCCGCACCTACACGGGTGGAAACACCGTGCTAAGCGATAACTCTTAGTGGAGAAATAAACAATAGTATATGGACGGCCATTCACAATGGTCATTAAGACAAAACACATACGACATGGCATACAGAATATCACCCTATATAATCACAATGGAATTCCCTTCATAGCTATTCAAAGGTTCAATAAATAGATTTATATGCCAACAGATTCATATACTCATATCAGAGTCATTCGGATTCGCATACTTATGATCATATCATAGCAAATCATAACACCTGCTGGCTCAAACTAGTAGATAACGAGTAAACGCGTAGAGGTACCTTATGGGTATGAATCGTTATATAGCGGTACGGTACCTTACGGGTACGAATCGAAAAACAGTATCACTTTATATCTTTTCAAAACATTTTTACAGAAGAATCTTAAACAAGATTCAAACACGTAGAAGTTCGCGAGGAACTAAACAAGGACCTGATCAGGGTCCAGAACAGTAAAGAGGCTGCAGCAAAAGGACTCTTTTAGGAATGCCTAACTATCCACTAGACTGACTCTTGTATGTCATGCATAATACAATTCATGCTTAAAGCGTAACATATAATTTATCATGGAGAAATCATTATAGCACATATATATAAGCATAAGCATTCTCATTCTGTAGTAAAAACCAAAAAAGAAGTGATACAAAATTCATTTTGGAAGGAAAGGCAAAATCGAAAAAACAGGACATTAAAAGGGTTATTGTCGCAATCGCGATAGTGAGCGGCCACAAAGGCTGTTGCGACCTCGCGTGCTCGAGAGAGGGGAATACCCAGCGGCTCGGCAGCTGAGCGCTCTGTCGCACTCGCGACATGCATCGCCATTGCGACAGTGGACTCTATTGCGCCGCTTGACAAAACTGCCCGCTCGGCAGCCAAATTCGCTCGACAGCCGAGAGCTCTGTCTCGTTCAGGACACACGTCGCGATCGTGACAGTGAGCTCTACTGCAATCGGCTCGGCTGCCCACTTTCGCTTGGTCACGCGCAGGAGATGGCTTTACTAAACTCTGTCAAGACATCACGACAATGTCACCATCGCGACAGCGTTAGGATTTCCAGTTCTTACACGATTTCTGCATAATTTTTCCAAAATCAAAGCAGCCAAACCTTCAATCTCAACTACAACTCAATCCAAACATCAACTTACCTAAAATCCACCTTCTATGAGTTACAAGAAACATAAAATACAACTTTTATAACAATTAACCCAATCAAAAATAGACATGAACATAATCAACTTCTTAAGAACACAAACCCAGAATTTCAACAAAAAACTCATCAAACTTCAAATTTTGCCTAAAACTTCAACATTCATGCATCACAACTCAAACCAATTAATTACCCACAACATTAACACTATAATATAACTCATCAAACATCAATTTTCCAGAAATCACATACAAAAGCATAAATCACCATATGAACATCAAACAAGCACATTCCAATTAAAATCCCAAACCTGGAACTCCTTAGCTTCAAATTTACTTGGTACCACTTCCACACGCTTTCTCCTTCCCCTTGGGATTGCGAGGAGGCTCGACTAGAAATGATACCCACAAATCACACAAAACACGAACCCTAGATTAAAAACCCAAACCAGAAATGAAGAAGAAAAGAAGATGAAGAAGAAGAAATGCTATAAAAGTTACCAATTGAGGTCAAGAGATGATTAATCCCAGCACTTTTCCTTGGATCCAAGCTAGGGCACTCTAAGAGAAGAGAAAAGGATGAAGAAGGGTAGAAAGAAGGGAAAAATGGGAAATGAAGAACAATTTATGGTTTTTCTCCTTTTCTCTTTCTTCCTCTATTTCTTTTCCTAACCTTAAACACATGTCATTTCCTTATTGATGGAGATTAACCACTCATACCCAACAAGCATGCAAAACACACACACAAGGCTATCCTCACTAATGCACACCCTACCTGTAACACCCCGCCATCCCCGTTGGAAGGATACCGGAGTGCCACGCGGACAAACACATATAACGAATCCATATACACATGCATAAACAAAAACCAAATGAGATGTAAAGAAACTTTTAATCATGTAATGGTAAATCCTTTTTACATATAACATATATCAATATCGTTTTACAAAAAGAGGCTCGTAAGCAAATACATATACAAAAATAATATTTGTTCCTTTACAAAGGATTTACTTTGCTATACACAAGCCATATACAAAAATTACAGCGGAAGACTCAAAAATAACTTCATCCAAAAAGACTTCTAGTGACCGACCTGCAGATATCTGACTTCAAATCCAAACTCGCCACCTGCACGGGAAAAGAGCCCGTGCTAAGCGATAACGCTTAGTGGGGAGGAACAAAATAAACGAACAATATGCATATACAATATTTATAACAATACAAGCAATTAAGTACTCAATTCATAATTTTCATCATTCCAGGTATACAGATACAAGGTGCAAACTATAAGGCTATGCAAAAATTCATGTGCATCATATACTTGTAATCATGTCAAAAATACATCTCAACATTTGTAACACATTTAAACATACATCCTGATTAGTCTAAAATACTCTCTAGAAGTGGATGCGGTCAAATGGACACTGATAGGACACAGTATCCCAAGCATATAGAGACATGAGTCTCAAACATGTACTTTTCATATAGAGACCGAAGTCTTGCATTAAATCCATATAGACCAAACATGGTCGAAACAAGGATCCAAACGGACCCACGTAAAACGTGTTATCATATAGCAGCTGCACACACACTCTGACCTAAGTAAGCGCTTACTTGTCCACTACTATGACTATTCAGGCTTAAAACTCAACTCATCAATTCAAGCACCAATATCAATATGAGAATTGAAAATAATACTGATTTATAGTCCATGTATACAGGTATACTGATCACATTTAAAACAAGTAACTATAAATATTAAATACAACTAAATGCAAATACATATTTCACGTGTACATGTGTCTAGATCAAATTCAGAAACATTTAAATATATCCAGTATCAATTATTGGAGGCAGAAGTACAAATAATTCTCATTCAAGACAATTTATGTTCATGTAAAATATAAACTAGTAAATTATGTACATTAATTATTTAATCAAGTATACAACTCAATACTAAGCAATTATTAATTACAATTCAGATTTTAAACCCAAACATTTGTCATGTAGTGCAAAAACTTCTTAAAACAGAAGTTAAAACTTTGTTTTTAATAAAACAGGACAGCAGGGAAGGCTGGTCACGAGACACCCAGGCAGTGGTGTCTCGTGACGCTGGTCTCTCTCAAGCGCCATGCAGAGGAGCAGGCAGTCACGGCATGACCATCAGTCACGTCTCGTGACGCCTGAGAGGAGAGGGAGAGAGGTCAAGAGATGAGATCTCGTGACACGCAGGGAGACAGGCGAGAGGTCGCGAGGCGTGATGCTCCATCACGTCGCGACTTCCCGAAGGGAGGGAGGTCACGGCGTGATGCCCCATCACGTCACGTGATCTTCCTCTCACACTCCTTCATCTTCTCAAAACAAATTTCCAGAATTCCCAGAAAAACGTGAAAAACCAGAAGATCAAGAAAACAGAGTACAACCTAAACTCCAAACCCCATTTTGTCTAAAATCATTTTTCATGCAAAAATCATGCTAACACGTACCTTTAAGTCTCCAGAATACATTTACAGCAATTTCACTCACATTATTCACATTATCATATAATCACAGTAATTAAACAGAGAGAGAGTCACAACTCAGAACTTCACATTCAAATACATGTGTAAACGTCTCATTTGCAAACTCATATTCATTCTTTCTCTACCTAAATCATGTATACACAATACATTTCTCATGCATCTATATAAATGAACACACATAGCTAATATTAACATCAAACAACAACTAGGATCCAAGATTAAGTAAAGACAAACACTCCCAAACCTGGAATGAAACTCAAAAACGTCCACTGTATTCTCAATCCACAACCTTCTCTTTCCCTTTATCCCTCTTCTTCTCTTCAGCAGATTTCATGAACCGACAAAACAAAACCAAAAATTCAGATAACCAAAAACCAAAACTTCATACCCCAAACCATCCTTAACAGAGGAAGACAAATGGAGAAGTTCAGCCACAACAACTTATTTACTTACCTTCTGAAGCTTTTCAATGCTCAAAACCCTAGCTCATAACAGATGAACACTCATGCAAACAGAAAGAAAGAACAAAAATGAAGAGAAATGGAGTGGTTAACGTGAGAGAGAACTTTTCGTTCCCATGAAGCTCAAATTCTCAGACATCTCTTTTCTCTCACCCACATGTACACACTCACAACTCCACATGGCACACATGCACAGTTTACTAATCCTTTAATTACTCTTTTACCATCTGATCCAATAAATATTACCAATAAGTCCTTATCAAATTACCTTTCACTCACCAAACTAAAAATCTGTAATTTAAATCTTTTATTTCCTTGCAATCAAATCCTCTTTTCCTCAAGCAAATTACCCACTTGCCCTTAATTGTCCAATTAAAATTGCTAAATCAAATTAAGCCACTTATGGGGTGTGACAACTCTCTCCTCCTTAAGAAAATTTCGTCCTCGAAATTTCCTCGCTTACCAAACACATCTCAAATACCAAAACCGAAACGAAACAAAACTTAACATATAAACACTTACCCGAAGGTCCTGCAGCAACCGTTACATTTTCAGCAATCATAGCATATGCCCTATGCCGGTTATGATCCTCCGTAGCACCAGGTCGTTGCACTGTCTCTGATGGTGCCCTCGGAGCTCTACTTCCATCACGATTGCTTCGGGTGACATTAGATCTTTTGCTTTCTTGTTGATTCTGGTCCTCTTGTCGATCAGGGCAACTTGCAAATAGATGTTCCATACTTCCGCACTTAAAACATGCCCCGGTAATCTTGCGACACGTACCCCAATGGTACCTATGACAATGCTCACACTCCGGTGCTCGGTTTCCCTTGCTAGCATGCGGTGCCACATTTCCCACTTCTGAAGGCACCTGAACAGACCCTCTATTTCCTTGCTCAACTGGAGCACCCTTAGACTTCTTAGTACTCGCAACTCCCCCTTCTGGTGCTCTCCTCTTCTGTGCTATCTTCTGCTTGACCATTTCAGATTCTTCTAACTTCATCGCTGCAGCCACAAGCTGATAATACCCCACTGGTTGCAATACAATCATCGCAGACAAAGGACCTCTGAACACCTCACGAAGTCCCTCAAGAAAGTGTCTACATCTGAACTCACCAGTCAACAACTGTTCGGGCACATACTTACTCAGCCGGTTGAACTCCTTGTCATACTCACTCACAGTCATTCCCCGCTGCTTCAAACTGATGAACTCTCTCCACTTAGCTTCTTGGTAAGCCTTCGTCACATACTTTTGCTCAAACTCTTGCTTAAAATATTCCCATGTCAATTCAGCTGGTCGCTGAGGATTCCTCATCACAAGTTCCCACCAATCATATGCTGATCCCTGAAGCAACGATACTGCACATGAAGCTCTCTGATCCGCGGGACATCTAATCTCTTGCAGAATCCTACCTACCCTCTTCAGCCAAAACTCAGCCACATCTGATTCATCTAAGGCAGTCCCATGAAAGTCTTCTGCTCCTCTTTTTCTTAACAATTCAATTGGAGCCTTAGGAGCAGTCAACCTATCAACCACTTGCAGTAACCCTTGCACTAATGCTGGATCAAAACCAGCTCCTCTATTTGCACCCACAGCTGGTGCAGGTTCCTGTGCAGGCCTATCCTGTCTCACTGGATCACCTCCTCTGATCGGACTATCTCTACGACCCATATAGACACTGTCTATTGTGTCGCCCATATACTCACTTGGATCCGACTCCATACAAACACTACAAAACACAAGACATCTGCATTAGGCCACTACACAAAACTGACTCTCATGCATAGACTTAACTCTATACTCAAACAATCACAAAATAACCCAGAACCACCAAACCTGGGCTCTGATACCAAGCTGTAACACCCCGCCATCCCCGTTGGAAGGATACCGGAGAGCCACGCGGACAAACACATATAACGAATCCATATACACATGTATAAACAAAAACCAAATGAGATGTAAAGAAACTTTTAATCATGTAATGGTAAATCCTTTTTACATATAACATATATCAATATCGTTTTATAAAAAGAGGCTCGTAAGCAAATACATATACAAAAATAATATTTGTTCCTTTACAAAAGATTTACTTTGCTATACACAAGCCATATACAAAAATTACAGCGGAAGACTCAAAAATAACTTCATCCAAAAAGACTTCTAGTGGCCGACCTGCAGATATCTGACTTCAAATCCAAACTCGCCACCTGCACGGGAAAAGAGCCCGTGCTAAGCGATAACGCTTAGTGGGGAGGAACAAAACAAACGAACAATATGCATATACAATATTTATAACAATACAAGCAATTAAGTACTCAATTCATAATTTTCATCATTCCAGGTATACAGATACAAGGTGCAAACTATAAGGCTATGCAAAAATTCATGTGCATCATATACTTGTAATCATGTCAAAAATACATCTCAACATATGTAACACATTTAAACATACAGCCTGATTAGTCTAAAATACTCTCTAGAAGTGGATGCGGTCAAATGGACACTGATAGGACACAACATCCCAAGCATATAGAGACATGAGTCTCAAACATGTACTTTTCATATAGAGACCGAAGTCTTGCATTAAATCCATATAGACCAAACATGGTCGAAACAAGGATCCAAACGGACCCACGTAAAACGTTTTATCATATAGCAGCTGCACACACACTCTGACCTAAGTAAGCGCTTACTTATCCACTACTATGACTATTCAGTCTTAAAACTCAACTCATCAATTCAAGCACCAATATCAATATGAGAATTGAAAATAATACTGATTTATAGTCCATGTATACAGGTATACTGATCACATTTAAAACAAGTAACTATAAATATTAAATACAACTAAATACAAATACATATTTCACGTGTACATGTGTCTAGATCAAATTCAGAAACATTTAAATATATCCAGTATCAATTATTGGAGGCAAAAGTACAAATAATTCTCATTCAAGACAATTTATGTTCATGTAAAATATAAACTAGTAAATTATGTACATTAATTATTTAATCAAGTATACAACTCAATACTAAGCAATTATTAATTACAATTCAGATTTTAAACACAAACATTTGTCATGTAGTGCAAAAACTTCTTAAAACAGAAGTTAAAACTTTGTTTTTAATAAAACAGGACAGCAGGGAAGGCTGGTCACGAGACACCCAGGCAGTGGTGTCTCGTGACGCTGGTCTCTCGCAAGCGCCACGCAGAGGAGCAGGCAGTCACGGCGTGACCATCAGTCATGTCTCGTGACGCCTGAGAGGAGAGGGAGAGAGGTCACGAGATGAGATCTCGTGACACGCAGGGAGACAGGCGAGAGGTCGCGAGGCGTGATGCTCCATCACGTCGCGACTTCCCAAAGGGAGGGAGGTCACGGCGTGATGCCCCATCACGTTACGTGATCTTCCTCTCACACTCCTTCATCTTCTCAAAACAAATTTCCAGAATCCCCAGAAAAACGTGAAAAACCAGAAGATCAAGAAAACAGAGTACAACCTAAACTCCAAACCCCATTTTGTCTAAAATCATTTTTCATGCAAAAATCATGCTAACACGTACCTTTAAGTCTCCAGAATACATTTACAGCAATTTCACTCACATTATTCACATTATCATATAATCACAGTAATTAAATAGAGAGAGAGTCACAACTCAGAACTTCACATTCAAATACATGTGTAAACGTCTCATTTGCAAACTCATATTCATTCTTTCTCTACCTAAATCATGTATACACAATACATTTCTCATGCATCTATATAAATGAACACACATAGCTAATATTAACATCAAACAGCAACTAGGATCCAAGATTAAGTAAAGACAAACACTCCCAAACCTGGAATGAAACTCAAAAACGTCCACTGTATTCTCAATCCACAACCTTCTCTTTCCCTTTATCCCTCTTCTTCTCTTCAGTAGATTTCATGAACCGACAAAACAAAACCAAAAATTCAGATAACCAAAAACCAAAACTTCATACCCCAAACCATCCTTAACAGAGGAAGATAAAAGGAGAAGTTCAGCCACAACAACTTATTTACTTACCTTCTGAAGCGTTTCAATGCTCAAAACCCTAGCTCATAACAGATGAACACTCATGCAAACAGAAAGAAAGAACAGAAATGAAGAGAAATGGAGTGGTTAACGTGAGAGAGAGAATAAGAGAGAGAACTTTTCGTTCCCATGAAGCTCAAATTCTCAGACATCTCTTTTCTCTCACCCACATGTACACACTCACAACTCCACATGGCACACATGCACAGTTTACTAATCCTTTAATTACTCTTTTACCATCTGATCCAATAAATATTACCAATAAGTCCTTGTCAAATTACCTTTCACTCACCAAACTAAAAATCTGTAATTTAAATCTTTTATTTCCTTGCAATCAAATCCTCTTTTCCTCAAGCAAATTACCCACTTGCCCTTAATTGTCCAATTGAAATTGCTAAATCAAATTAAGCCACTTATGGGGTGTGACACTACCAACTTGTGAGCATGCACACATTAATGCCACCCACACACTCACATCCTACAACTCTACATGCGCTCACACTATGATAAAACCCACAAAACATACATTTTACCCAAATGCCCTTATCACATGCCATCACACACCAAATACACACATGCTCAAATGGCTCCAACTTCTAGGGGCAAATAGGGTGTTACTGTTACACTCACCCTCTAACCCTTAATAAGCATGCTTATCTATCCACCACTATGACACTTCAAGCTCAAACCAACTCTAATATTGTCATATAAACATTTCCTTGATAAATGTATATAAACTAAGTTACCATAACTCAATTCATACAAAACTATCCAATGGAATAAACATGTGGTTCATGTATTCATTTATGCAATCAAGAATAAATATTACAAATATAATCATATAATTCCCATAAGTCAGAAACCATGCAAAGGATTTTAAACAAATAACATTTACAAAATAGGGGTGTGTCACTCTCACGATCAAGGTCGTGCCCACGACAGATGCCAAATCTACACTGGTCGTGGTCACGATAGAAGACTGGGGCCTCGGTTGGGCCCACTCATGCCAACGCTCTCGAGATAGGGACCGCTCGCCTGATGCTCGCTACCGCGCTCTCAGTCGCACTCGCGATAAAATGCGCTCGGCAAAAGCTCGACTGGAGTTCTAAGCCTGAGCTCTCACCCCAGTCTAAAACCCGAGCTCTCTGTTACGCTCACGATAGGGACAAGCTCCTAGACCTAGAAATGCTCAAACTCTAACTGAACTCATGCTCAACTTGACCCAAAATAAATTTAACATGTATACAACCTCAATTCATTAAACATATGCATTTTAAACATGCTAATAATCTTATGAATAATAAATTATACTTATTATAAACAATTAAAGTGGCAAAAAGAGCACAATTAAACTACAAACTCAGAAATTTCTCTAAATCATACAATTCCATATTTGAACTATCTTAAGCAAATTAACTCTAACATGTCATACATATATCAAAACTCAACTCAAAACATGCATATCAGCCTATTTAGCAACTCAAAATCAAGAATTCAAACCAAAATCAATCAATTTACAAAACTCCCAAACCTCTATAGAAGCTCTAAGACCACCCTCTTCAAGAACCAACTTTCTCTTTTCCCTTGCTCTTCCTCTTATCACCAGATTCTTGCAATCAAACAAACCAAAACACATAAATCAAAAACCCACATAACCCGAAAATCATCCAAACAGAAGAAAAGGAGAAGAAACCCATACAACCAACTTAACTCTTTAACCAAACTCTTAATCTTATAGAAACCAAACTCAAAACCTTGAAAATCCAACCAAGAAGGAGAAGTAAGGAGCAAGAAATGAAAGAAGAAGAAGAAGAAGAAGAAGGAAGAATGGGGGAGAAATGCAGGAAGAGGGAAAATCAAAGGCAAAAATCTAATTTTTCCTCTTCTCTCTCTTCCTTTCTTCTTTTCCCACATTAATTACTCCCAACCACCAAGCTTAGGTGTCAATTCCCTATTGATCAAACTTATTTAATCCTTGTCTTTTATCTCTTTGGTTCCTTGACATATATCCAATTACTCACTAACTTAATTTTTTTCTCTTAATGCTTTAATCCCTTTTCAATTTAGTCCTCATTAAATCCAATCTTTACTTGTACAGTTACAATTATGCCCTTTTTCCAATGTAATAACCTTGTAATTTCTGCTAGGGTTCATTTTGGGGTTATTAGGCGTATTTCTACACGCTAATTCCGCAAGTATACGGTGTACCGATTATAGTACAAAAAATATCGATCCCACGAGGAATGTAGATTAATATTACACACTATTACTACTAAATTTTAATCTTGTTTACAATGATCTAAAATTTGCAAGTTAATTCTAAACTACTCTTATTATGTAAATTAATTAAACCTAGTTAATCATAATCAAAGAAGACAAAGTATATAATGAAGAACTAATAATTATGAAACTTGATTCCATCATTTAATTGTAATTTTAGTCTTATAAGCAAGCCAAGTTGGAATGTTATTCTAATTCACTCTCTCGACCATGAACTAGAATGCCTAAAATATGCAATTGAAATCCTAATCCTTAACTCTCATTAATGAACTAATTAATTCCAATTACTTATTCTAAGATTATTCACCGACCTATCGCAATTATCTCAACATACTGATCTCTCTAGCTATGCTTTGATAATGAATTCCTATTAGATGTTAGTTAAAATGAACCTCTTAATTCTACCTTAACTTATAATGATCATGCAAATGATACTAACAGAAAATTTTGCATTCAAAGAATACTAATATAGATGGAAATAGAAAATAACAATAGTATCAAGTTCATTAAATAACATTCATCTAAATTACAGAGAAGAAAGTAATAGATAAGAGTAAGTAGAAAGAAATCTCTCGACCCTTTTCTCAAACCCTTATAATAAATTTTTCTCCTCTTTGATCTTCTTCTTCAAAACATGAAATCTAATTTTTCAACTTTAACTACAGAACTATTCTCCCAAACTTACAGAAAAATAAATTAGTTAAAAATTTCATCATGCTCATATTACAGTTGAATTACATATTTATAATGTTCTAAAGGTTGTGTCCCTTTCTTCAAAAGATTGCAAAGGTTAGCGGAAAAGTATGCCCCTTCAAGTGACTTTTTGAAAGTAACTGTCCAACGTCTCTTTCTATCTTGCTCGCGACACTGTCATGCTCGTGACAGAATGCAGTTTCCCCTTGCTTGCTCTCCTCTTCTTCTTACTTTTCTTCTGGTGACCAACTCGTGCTGGGCTGTCCGAGTCGTGCATTCTCTTTCTCTTTTCTTTTCTGGCTTTTCCAGGCGATGAACGACTTGTGAAGCTTTGTCCGAGTCATGCTCCGCTTGATTCTCCGTTTGAGTCGTTCTTTGCTTCACGAGTCTTGCAAGGCTTCATGAGTCTAGCACCTTTCTTTCATCTTCACGAGTCATGCATGGGTTCACAAATTGTACATTCCTACTTTATCTTCATGAGTCATACATTTTTTCATGATTCGTGCCTCTCTTCTTCACCCAAATCACCCTACAAAGCATATAAATACATAAATTGGACAAAAACAAATGAAAGATAAATATATTTACATACTTAACTTTCTAAACTTACAGAGAATATGCACTAAATAATATATCAATTAAACAACTATTAAATTCCCCCACACTTAAACCTTGCTTACCCTCAAGTAAGAGAAAAGAATGAGAAAATTTAATACCAAAATACACTAAGTAAATTTTATTATACAGCATTGTTCATTATGCATATGTGATAAGATTGAAAAGAAATCAAAAATCTTAAAAACTCAAAATACTAGTGAATCAATTCTTAGAGCATGTATTCTAAATTTAAGAAGTCACCTAAATTTACTAATTCCAACATAAAGAATATAGAGTCTCAAAACTAAAGAGAAAATATTGATCATAAACTTTGAGAGTCTAAGGTTTCTAGTTGCCTTTTTAGGACAATTCATAAGCACACATACCCTTAATCCAATCTCATGGCATTTTTAGACTTTTCTTTTCTTTTGTTCTTTTTTTTTTTCTGAACATGGGTATACTTTTAGACTTTATCCCATGAATTAAAATAGCAAGAGAATGTAGTATTGGGTGCATTTTACGCTCCATCCCACACTTTATTTCAATTTTGGATATACATCTTGCTTTACATTTTTTTTGAGCTTTAGGAATATTGCGGGTGCATTTTATGCTCCATCCCACTTTATTTTTTTCTTTTTAAGTCTTCATCTATTATTGAAAGGGTCTAAGGGTAAGTATTATGGCTATAGCTTTCATGAGACAACTAAAACCCTAAAATCTTAAACTAAATAAGCAATTCCTAACTTTAAAGCATAGTTAGTAAATAGACTAAATAATCTAAAATGTTGAAAGATGTAAAAGGAGATAACTTAAAAAACATAAACACATACTAAAAGTTTTGAAAGACTAATAAAATAAGCACAAAAGGTAAATGACTCACTTACAACCGATATTATATACAAAAGAACAATGCTTTATAATAAAACTCACTAAAAAGCTTAATTGAAAAACTAATACACATAAACACACATGCAAATAATATATAAAACATACACACAAAACTCATAAAACACAAACAAACATGCAAATATAAGCATACTCCTCCACACTTAGAACCAATATTGTCCTCAATGTGAAGAAATAAAATTAAAATAAAAAGAAAGAAAAAGAGAAAAAGAAGATAAGAAAAACTTCCCTGATCATCATGGTGATGGTGGAGGAGAGGATACTATATAACCAGCTTTGGCAATGAAAGTATCCATCTTATGTTCAAGCCTGTGCTGACATCGAGCTAAGGAAGATAGCTGATCTTGCATGGTGGACTGATTCCTCAAAATTTCCTTTAACATGGCTGGCATGTTAAGGGAGGAAGATCCAACAGTAGACACAGCATGAACATCAGCCATATCCTCATCACCAGCTTCCTGCTCCTGTTGCATATCTTCATCCCTACTGCTCTCATCATCACCAGCTTCCTCTTGTTGAGCAGCGGATCCTACAATATCCCTCCAACAAGATCTTGCATGATATGGAATGGCCTGAAATGTATTACTCACAACCTCTCCACGCACAAACAGATGTTTAGTAAAAAATATACAAGGATGGACTCTAGTATAAGTACGAAGATCAATATCCAAATTCCTTAAGATCGCAAATATAATATCCCCATGTGTGAGAGGTGCATCATGTCGACCAGCACATTGCAATAACTGATTAAAAACCCAATATGACCAACACACTAATTTTCCTTTATGCATACACCACAGCAAAAATAACTCATGAGTAGATACTCTGTTAAATTCAGATTTGTTAAAAACTAAGGAAGCAAGAATTTTATGTAAAATCCAATACTTCAAATCCTTAATAAACATTGACTTAGCTTCCCTAGATCTAAAAGATGTTGCCAAACCAGTGAAAAAAGACCAAAATTCATTAGGATGAAAAGATTTAGGAGGGACACATAATCCAAATTGCTTAAAATCAAAGAATATGTGCATCATGAAATAAGTGAGAGTGTGATCCCTACTTGCTAATCTAAAGTTTAACAGCCTATCGTTTTCCTCATTAGTTTTCAAATTAGTATAAAATTCTAACACTAAATCAGGATAACACTGCTCATGTATGTTCATAAATCTTCACAATCCACACTGTGATAGCATTTCATTAATAGTATCCAACATACGTATTTGCTCAAGCAGAGAAACAGGAAAAAACTTACATTGCAGTATTGCTCTCTCCTTAAGAGCAAGAAAACGGTTACCTTCTTCCACAGATGAAATTGGAAAGCTAGCACCAAACATGTCTGAAAGGTCACCTTGCTCCTGTCTCACTTGATCAACTCGTGAGGATGAGGGGTTTTTCATTCTGACCATTGTGTGTTAAAGCAGAAATTGAAAGGCAACAAGAATGTAACACCAAAGGGAAAAAAGAAAAAGAATGAAAGCAGAAAAAGAAGAAATGAAGCAAAGAGAAAGCCGAGGGAAAAACACACTCATGAATGGCTAACTGAAACAAGAAAACGAAAGTTTAAAAGGGAAATATCGAACCGAAATGGGAAGCTAAGGGTCGTGCTCGACTTGTGAGTGTCTAAACACGATTAAAGAAGAGAATAAAAATAAGTAGGAGAAGTCGAAACGACACAATAGAAACCAAAGGTCACGACATTTAGAAAAAAATTATGGCTTAGAAAAATACTCGTTTTATTTTCCCCTTTTTTTTCCTTTCTGTTTTTTTTTCTTCTTAAATTAAATTAGATTAAATTGAGACACCCAATAAACACATAAACTGGACAAAAACACATGAAAGATGAATATATTTACATTCTTAACTTCCTAAACTTATAGAGAATATGCACTAAATAATACATCAATTAAGCAGCTATCAGGGGTGTTACACCCCTTAAGAAATTTCTTCCTCAAAATTTCCACACTAAAAAAATACGATTACACCAGTATCTCAATAACTAAGAACACAACTTAACAAATCACTACTTATCGGAAGGACCTGCGGGCTCTTCGCCATCTTCCCAAATCATAGCATAGACCCGAGCAAGACCACCAGCAGCAGTAGCTGGTTTCTCCATAGTATTGGATGGTGCCTTTAAGGCTCTACCTCTACTTCTATTACTTCTCATTACTCTAGTTATATCTCCACTAGCTCTACTCTCTTATTGATCCTTGCTCTCTTTTTGATCCGAACAATTAGCAAATCGATGCTCCATACTACCGCACTTGAAGTACGCTCCTGTGATCTTTCGGCATGTATCCCAGTGTCATCTCTGGCAATGTTCACATTCCGGTGCTCTACTACCTCTACTAGAGGGCAGTGTTACACTTCTTACCTCTAAAGGTACTTGACCCGTCCCTCTAGCAACTTGACCACTTGCAACATCTCTAGCTCTCTTATTACCAATACCCACACTATCAGGCACCCTCTTTTTCTGCTCTCTTCTTTGGTTTGCCATTTCTGACTCTTCTAACTTTATTGCCTCTGAAACCAACTGATAATACCCCACTTGGTGCATAACGACCATCACCGACAAAGGTCCTCTAATCACTTCTCTCAAGCCATCCTCGCATTATCGACACTTAAAGTCCTCAGTTAATAAAGCATCTGGTGCGTACTTACTTAAACGGCTAAATTCTTTCTCATACTCACTAACTGACATACTCCTCTATCTCAAACTTATGAACTCCTTCCACTTTTCCTCTCGATAGGCCTTTGTGACATACTTCTTTTCAAACTCTTGGATAAAAAATTGCAAGTATAGCTCAACTAGTCTTTAAGGATTGTGAAGCACAAGCTTCCACCAATCATATGTCGCCCTTGCAATAACGATACCGCACAAGTTAGCCTCTGGTTCAGGGGACAACTGATCTCTTGTAATATCCTATCCGTCTTCTCTAACCAAAATTTTGCTACATTTAATTGGTCCAAGGAAGTTCCATTAAACTCTTTCGCTCCTCTCTTTCTTAAAATTTCCATGGGAGCCTTAGGACTTGTCAGTCTATCAACGAATTGCAATAACCCTTGTACTAGTGCTGGATTCTCATATGCAGGACCAGGACCCTCTGCTAGAGCATGCTCAAGTGCAGGCTGATCAACTCCTACCGGATTCACACTACCCGTCGTCTCACCCATGTTCTCACTGGGATCAGACTCCATCTAACTCTATACAAGACAATATCTACATTAGGCCACAACTCTAGATAGACACTCACATGCATATACTCTATATTCCATCATCTTATATACCAGAACCGCCTAAACCTATGCTCTGATACCAATAAAATTGTAGCACCCCAATATCCCTTGGGACGATATCGGAGCGCTACACACAAAATAACAAACACATAACTGAAGCGGAAGCATTTAAACTAATAAAGAATACCAAAAATAATCCATACAATATAAGTGGATACACAAGATTACCAAAAGCCTTCTTATAACGAACACATGTACATATAGAAATATCCATTTACAAAAACATATATATACAATTTGGTCCTAATATACCTTACATAAACTTATACAAAACTGTACAACTTATAATAGCCAGAAATACAAAAGGATTACAACTGGAACTCTTAGTGGCTGACTTGCAGATGCCTAACTCCGAAAGCGAACCTGCCACCAACACGGGAAAACACCCGTGCTAAGCGATAACGCTTAGTGAGGAGGAACACAAATACAAAGACTTTTATCGCAATCTCAATATCAAGAACAATACTATAAATCATGATCAACATATAATATCATATCAATATTACTATAATAAGAAACATGCAACAGACATATACATTTAAGTTATAAGAACATCTCGGTTAGATTCACATATAATTAACATGCAATAATATAAATTTTATTTTCCATCTAATTGAACCAATCATGCAATAATATATCCACATATCTCCAGAACATATTTAAGCATATAAGTACGTAACCACTATGATCAGTGTAATAGTAGAACAATAACTCACTACCTCTTGCCATTATTCAATTACATACACATATATCAGATTAGCATTTCCATAACACTAACAATGTAGACATGTAATAGCCTGAGTTCACAATAATTAGTGGATATGGGTACTATTGATACTGATAGGACACAGTATCCAAAGCATATAGAGACATGAGTCTCGGAACATATACCCGAAGGTAGAAGGGGAGACTGTAGACACCGAGTCCTGAGTCAAGGGTAACATCTAAAAAATGGCAATTTTAGCTTTCTAAGCTCCTTGATAATTTCTCTAAAAAAATATATATAAAAGCTCAAATATATATATATATATATATATATATATATATATATATATATATATATATATATATATATATATATATATATATATATATATATATATATATATATTTATATATATATGCATGCACAATTAAAATTTAATTAGTTAATTTATTAGTTATTATTGTGAGATAATTAAAATTAAAAAAAGAAAATAAATATAGTGTCTAATTAAGTAAAATGTGTAATAATTTAAGTAAATTAATTAAATTAAAAAAAAAAGTAAAAAATATGGAGAAAATTAAGGGGTTAGATGTACCCTAATTTGAGGGGTATAAAAAGAAAAAAGAGAGGGCAAAAATGAGAGGCCGGCAGATGAGGAAAACTAAGAAAATTAAAATAGAAAGAAGGAGCAAGAACAAGGGGTCAGCTGATGGGGAAAAATAAAGAAAAGAAAGATAAAAAGATAAAGAAAAGAGAGAGTAAGAAGGACCAGGGAAACCAAATGAAAGCCAAAAAGAAAGAAATAAGGGAAGAGGAAAGAAAAGAATAAGGGAACAGAGGAGAAGGCCAACGAAAATGCAGGAACCGAAGGAAGCGGCGCCAGAAAAGAGAGAAAGAGAGGGAAGAAGGCGAGGGCGCCGCCGGCCAGCCACGGCACCGGACCCGCGCACATGCCCCACCGGTGGAACGAGCGGGCCCGGACTAAACCGGTGGTGGCTGCCGATCAGCGGCACTCGCCGGCATGGAGGAGATTGGCGAGGGAAGAGAAGATGTTGCCGACGCGATTTCTAGCCAACTCCTGCGACCTTTCGGCAAGTGACCGGCGGCGATGGACTCCCGGCAGCTTGATCTACCGTCCGGCGATGGAGGTGTCGAGCACCTCCCACTTCCGGCGGCTCCGGCAAGGTAAATCCGGTGGGCTCCTTTTCTTTATTATTATTATTATTATTATTATTATTAATTATTATTATTATTATTATTATTATTATTATTATTATTATTATTATTATTGTTATTATTATCTTATTTATTCATTATTGTCGTTATTGTGTTATAGTAATATTATTGTTATTAGTATTATTTAATTTATGTCTATTTTACATTATTTATTATTATGAGAATTTGTTATTATTATCAGTTATTATTATCGTTATTATTATTTGTTTGGTACATATTCCTATTATTATTATTATTATTATTATTATTATTATTATTATTATTATTATTATTATTTTGTTTTAGTATTTGCTATTATTATTATTATTATTATTATTATTATTATTATTATTATTGTTATTGTTGATGTTATTATTTTTATTGTTATAATTAATATTATCATGGTTATTATTGTGATTATATTGTGGTATTATTATTATTATTATTATTATTATTATTATTATTATTATTATTATTATTGCCACTGAAGGAAATATATACAATATGCCACATGCATATGTGGAGGTAACATAAACGGATTATATGGTACCTACCTCTTGTAGCGCAGATACTTTGGTGGAAGCGTTAACAAGGATCTTTGCCGGCGTCACTTGTTTGGTTGATATCCACGAGGGGGATAACGACAACTAGATCACAGTCTAAAAGCCACTTGGAGTGAAAACGAGGCGAGGGGAAAAACCGACAGAGTTTCGGTATAAGAACTCTTTCTCCCTTACTTCCTCAAAGGAAGAGCCTCCTATTTATAGGCATACATCTCCCAAAGGAGATGAATGCTCTATAAATAGGAGCATCAACTCCCATTAGGGGAGTTACCCCAATTAAAAGGGGAGTATGTAACTTCCCTTTGCATTAAGAGGGAAGTTACAATGTTAGTGGAATATTAAGGGACACAATCCCTTAATCAAGACCAAATATGGAACTTTTCCCATATTTGTAGGATTTTCGGACTGACAAATATATTCTGGGTCCACCCGAGAAGTCATGGGCGCATCCCGACTCCAACATCTCCCACTCACACATGACTGAACGATTTTCAGTCGAGTTCTCCAGTTATACAAGCAGATAGACCGTGTGACCAGCATACATCGAGAGCACTAGTGCTATACACCTGTTAGGGATATATAGCATCTCGAAAAGACGAGATCCTCTTATACACGTATGCCAAAACCCGAGATTGCCTTCTCACATTCATTGTTTTAACTCATGATCTCATAAAACAATTTTTGTGTTCACTATTATGTCTCTACTCATAGAAATTATAATAGGCGTGCCGGTGAACCACGAAACAATTGAATGTGATGAAAAAGCTATCTTCCCCTCTTACTATATGCCATCCATCAAGATTCATCTCGCTTTTCTAGTCAGGTCCGCCAGACACAAATTATTCCGTGGCCTCTTGGACACTAACTAAGCTAGCCACGCTGAACCATATTTCAGGAATAAGTTAAGGGTTCTAAGGGTCGAAAAATAGTAGGGTCTCACAATAGGGAAAGTTAAGATCAATAAAATTTACTTTCTATCCCTTGGTCACATAAGCACACATGGTATAAAACATGTATTATGGTGTTCATTCCTTCCCTTAAAGGAGCGCATGTCTTACATTTAAAATGATATATATATATAACACCACACAGAATCGTAAGATTGCGATGCACCGAAGCATCCAACTTTAGTCCACTTACTTAAGGACTACTTCTGGCCTTTTTAGACAGAACATGGTAGTTACATATAACTTACCATTGGACTTCATACAATACTTATTTGGATCTTAATCCAAAGCATACAACTTTATGTATGTCTTTATCTTACACCTTAATAAGACTCATCTTATAATTTTTGCAAGACGGCACTTTTATTTTGAACAGGCTCTCGAGCAATCTCATATGTTCAAATTTTCCTTGTTAGCATATTTTATAGGTGCTAATTTTCTGCAAGTATACAGTGTACCGGAATAGTACTTAAGATATCAATCCCATGAGGAATGTGAATTTGCACACTATTACTACTTAATTTTAATCTTGTTTACAATGATCAAATAATGGTTAAGAAGATTTAAAACTACTCTAACATATAAACTATTAAGCCTAATTATTGATAGTCAAAGAAGATAAAATGATGAATGATGATGAGTATAAAAATGGAAATTTAATTGATTATTTTTAATGATTAAAGTATTCTTGTCATGCAAGCCAAGTTGAATAAATTTCCTACTTACTCTCTCGACATAAATAGGATTGCCTAAAACATGCATATGTAATTCTAAATCCCAATTCTCATCTAAGATTTAGAGTGTTATACATGCATATTTCAAGAATAGAAAACAACATATAGCAACCAATTAAACATTATGATCTCTCAATTAATGATTAAATGATTAATAACTATTAGATTTAAGTATGAATTTATCTCTCGACTAAAATCAAACTTATGAAGATCAATGCATAAATTACCAATAGAAATTCTACATACAAAAGTACCAAATGATATGAATTATGAAACTTAGTATTAAAATATTCAAGTTCTTAAATACATCATATAATAATTACAAAGAAGAAGAGAAAGATAAGAAGTAGAAGAAAGAGATCTCTCAACCCTTTTTCACTTCACCACATGTAGTCTTCTTCCTTGTAAAAGTCTTCTTCTCAAAACATAAATTCTAACTTAAGCAAATTTACTAAAAAAAAAAACTGTTCTAAACTTACAGAAATTTTTACTCAATAAAAATATTCAACCCTCAATTACAGTTATAAAATGAAATTTATATTCTCTGAACATGTCTCTTGAGTTATCTCTTCATAAAGGTTGCAATTGTTGATGGAAAGACATGACCCTTCAAAGTGAAACTTGAAAATTTGTGTCTAACGGACCTCTCTGTCGCGATCGCGACATCGTCGCACTCGCGATAGAGCTCACCTAACTTCTCGCTCCACTTTCCCCGCAGCATCTTCCTCTGTGCTATGTCGCGATCTCGCGACATCGGCCTTGCTCGCAACGGCGCCTTGCTCCTTCTCCTCTGCTCACTTCAAAGGCGCATCCTATCGCGCTTGTGACAGAACGGTTCTTTCCTTTGTTTACTTTTCTTCTCTTCTTTTCTTCCTCTTCTGCTGGCGATCCCTATCGTGCTCGCGACAGAAGGAATTCTTCCTTTGGCTTGTTTTTACTCCTTTTTCTCCAATCTTCTCCATTCTCTCCAATTTTTTCCATTTTCTCCTACACACACAAAAACTCAAATGAAAACATAAAACATACATATTTCTAACACATATAACTAAACATAAGCATTATTTTCAACTTAAAACATAGATTAAATATGAGTTATTTAGACTCATATCAAACTCCCACACTTAACATTTGCTTGTCCCCAAGCAAAATAAACACTCAAAAGACAAAATTACATAAAAAATATGGAGCTTACTTAGATGTTTGATATACATTTGGAAATGGCGTGTGAAATCTTTTATCTCTTATAAAGTAATCTAAATATGCAACATCTCAATCAATACCATTATCCATTCTACTTGAACAATCATGCACATTTTGGAAAACCATTAAGTGGCAAAACACAAGAATGTTGGACCTCAAGATATTGAATATCTTAACACATGTAAAGACTATTTCACACAAGTCATTTGCCTAAAATAATTCTCACTCAAACACTATTTCTTCCTTAAGCTCTCAATCACTCAATGTGTTTCAAGGTAGTGTTTCGCTCATTCCTTAAATATACCATTGCATACCATAAGCTTGTAAATAGTAAAAATCTCCACTACTAGTATAAGGCAGTAAAGAAGATCAAAGGTTCTTATAAGGGTTGTAACTTGTCTTAGGTAAAGGTAGGATATTTTTGATTTAGATAACTTCTATTGTGTAGAGAAAAAGTATTAACATAACATAGGAGATTCACAAATCAAAACAGAACATGATAGTCTTACATCTATTTGAATTCCCTTCTAAGATCATGCTAGTTCTTTGTATCTTTCTTTTTATATATATATATATATATTTTATTTTATTGAGCAAGAGAAAGTAGTATGGGTGCACTTTACGCTCCATCCCACACTTTAACAATTTGGATGTACATCTTACTCTTTTATTTCTATACACTCTAGTGGGTGTGTTTATTCTCCATCCCACTTTCGATATATTTTTCCTTTAGAAACTAGCATTTCTAAAACTAAGTTGGAAAATAAAGGAATATCCATTACACTTCAACTACTATCATGCTTTTCTATAACAACTACATCTCCCATGCTATATCAATCCTAATTCTTTCCACAATAAGGGTGAGTCACAAGAAAATGTTTATTTTTTAACAAAAGGATATGGCTAAATTTATGCTTAACAACAAAATAGGTTATAAGCTCAAACTTGGCTACCTAAAGTCAATAAGGTAAGTTCTTTAAAGAAAACCAAAAATGGTTCATTCTAAGTGCCCTTATCATATCTTGCGTACAACCCATACTAATAATGTAGTCTCAAAATTTACCAAAAATAAGTTCTGGAGGATATGGCATATCAAGGCTCTCATACAAGAAAAATTTTGTGTATAAGGCTCAAAGGCTCACATAGCTATAGGTCAAACTATCCTAAGCAATGAATTGCCAAAATATTCCTTATATACATGTAAAAAGATACTTAATTTAAAAAGATCCTACACTAAAGTGCTTTGCCAAATCATGACCATCACTATGTACATTGAATTGCCCAAATAAAAAGGAAAAATAACGTTTTTCAAGATATGGCATATATAGATATAATTTAAAGAAATATCAGCTTACTCATGCACATATCCCCAAATATACATCAAAAATATAAGCTCCAAAATATACATAAAGACAAATACACACATATGTACAAATCTAATCTCAACATACCTAAAATTATCTACCTAAAACTAGCAGCGCATGCAAAACACAAGCTACACTAAACACAACAGCATAATATAGCATAACAACAATAACAATAAGGCCCCCACACTTAAAGGACACAATGTCCTCATTGTGTAAAAGCTATAAAACAGATATAAACAAACACAAAACACCATGAAATAAAAACAAAAAGAAAATTAAAAAGAAAAGTGTGTAGAGAGAACTTAGCTCAATTCCCACTAGGGGAATCAGGTGGAGATGGAGATGCTTCAACATGTTGTTTGCAGAAAAAGGAGAGAAGCTTTCGACTGATGCTGTTTTGACTTTTGTGGACAGCCCTCATTGTAGTTTCCAGGACATCCATCCTCGCTGCCAAACTTTAGTTTGCAGCCTTTATTCCATCCAATCTATGCACCACTTGTTCAAGCCCAACATGAGATCCAGAATCTGCTGCATGCCTGCCAGCAGGAACGTCAACCCCAGCAGCCTCCTCGTCTTCAGATGAATCCTCATCTGAAGAGTCATGAGCCACAACTGCTGAAGAAGACTTAGGAGCTTTTCATTTCCCTTTATCAATGCGTGAACTTTTGACCTGCAAACCATGATTAATAAACTTGGGCGGCCAACTGCCTTTTGTTAAAAGGTTAGCACGCCTCAAATAAACAACATCAAGCATGGTCACAGATTCACCTTCCTCTAAACGAAAGTTATGCAAGTCCCCTAAACATCCTAAATTTATACCAGTTACCATATGACACATACCCACTGTTTTACTTTTAGCTATTGAAGCATAATATAATCCATCAAAAATAAAATCAATAGAGCAAGGGGTTTTCTTAGATTGTAATAAATCTAACACAAATAAATCCTTAGTCTGCACTTTAGAACTTTCAACCCTACCAAATAAAGCATGACACAAATATTTATGAAAAAGCATTAACACACCATCTTTTATTTGGCAATTCATTGAATTCTTATTATTAAATGCATCAAGACCAGACAACCTCTTCCAAACAGGCTTAGGATCAAATAAATGTGGATCAAAAATCTTCCCATTTAGAGGAAACCCAAACCAATCATGCATTTCTTGAAACCCAAAAACATATTCAGTACCCTGATGTCTAAATTTTAATTGAGTTTGACATTTCTCAACATACTCAAGGGTAAAAAAAAACTCAAGGGCCCAAGCACGGTTAATAGGAAGATCCAATTTTACAAATTTCCCCCATTTTATGTATTTCAAATATTTTTCAAATTTGTCAGTGATGCCTAAAGTATTTAACAGGTTGAAATCTATATGCCACATGCCAACATATGATTTCTTGTTAAAATATTCAAATTTCTCACCTTCCTCCTCATAAATTATAGGGAAAGGGCATTCAAACCGGTTTTGAAAACGCACAAGATCTGGGCACTCACTGGATTCTGCTGCCGCCTGCTTCCCTTTATCAGCCATATGTTTTGTACGCACCATCTTGGTTGTGAATGAAGGACGAAGAAATTCTACTATAAAAACTCATAAATAAGAGAGACGGGCAAAATAAAAATGGAAACCGACGATTCTTGAGAGAAAAAAAGAGAGAAATTTAAAAGAGAAAAGAAGGAAACGCAAGAGACTTACACGAAAATGAAAAGAAAAAAACGGAAGTTAGGGCTTAAAACAATTAAAGGGGAGTGAAAAGTAGTTACAATGGTTTGAATTTTAAAATTTTCAAATCCCATGCTTTGTCGCGACCTCGCGACATCATCGCGATTGCGACAGAAGGGTTATGCACAAACTTGAATTTTCTCGTCATGCACTTCCTGCCAGACGCGATCGCGACAGCTACTTGTAAAATTAATTTCCCTTTACTGTCGCGCTCGCGACAGAACAGAACATTAAAAGAATAAAATTTTTGCTTAATCACAACAACACTATATTTTGATAAGGTAAATTCCTCACTATCTAAAACAGCCTGTGGAAACAAAAACAAACAATGTTAGTAATATATTTTAAAACCAAAACATACAAGAATCTAATTAGCAATATACAAAACAACTTAAATTTATACTAAGTACAAAAATAAACAGACATGACAAGTAACTTTTTAAACTATGGTTAAAGAGATATAAGAAACACCTCTTCTATGAAAAGTTTCCTCCAAATAGACTTTACATCTTTGACCATTTGTTTTAAATAATTCTCCCTTTCTATTTTTTAGCTCTAAATAGCCATAGTTAAAAACTTGTGCCACTTCAAATGGACCACTCCATCTCGATTTCAATTTCCCAGGAAATAACTTTAATCTAGAATTGAATACGAGGACTTTATCTCCAACCTTGAAAGTCTTATATCGAATATGAGCATCGTGCCACTTCTTGGATATTTCTTTATAAATTTTTGCATTTTCATAAGAAAGAAGGCGTAACTCATCAAGCTCATTCAATTGCAAACACCTTTTGATACTAACATCCTTAAGATCATAGTTCAAAGTCCTAATTGCCCAATAAGCTTTATGCTCTAACTCTACAGGTCAATGACATGCCTTACCATATACTAGCCTATAAGGTGTCATCCCAATAGGTGTTTTGAAAGCAGTGCGATAAGCCCATAAAGCATCATCAAGCTTATGTGCCCAATCTTTCCAAGAATTAAAGACTGTTTTCTCTAAGATCCATTTAAGCTCTCTATTGGAAAGCTCTACTTGGTCACTTGTTTGAGAATGATAAGGAGTAGCTACTCTATGACGCACTCCATATTTATGCAATAATGAATCAAAAGAACGGTTAATGAAATGCTTACCTCCATCACTTATGATAGTTCTTGGAACTCCAAATCTTGTAAAGAGCTTCTTCAAAAACTTGATCACCGCCTTTGAATCATTGGTTGGCAATGCTTGAGCCTCAACCCACTTTGACACATAATCTACCCCAACCAATATATAGTTTTGACCAGAAGATGTAGGGAAAGGACCCATGAAGTCTATACCCCACACATCAAAGATTTCAACTTCTAAAATAAAATTCAAAGGCATTTCATCATGCTTACCAATACTACCAGCCCTTTGACACTTATCACATTTAGCAATAAACATTCTAGCATCATGAAACAAAGTAGGCCAATAGAAACCACATTCAAGCACTCTAGAAACTGTCTTATTAGCACCATTATGACCCGAATATAAAGCAGAATGACAATGTGTCAAGATGTTCACATAATCCTCCTCACTCACACATCGACGTATAAGACCATCTCCACTTACTTTAAATAAATAAAGTTCCTCCCAAAGATAATTTTTGACATAATTATAGAACTTTTTCTTTTGTTGCCATGTCAAACCATTAGGTACAATCCCAACAGCAAGTTAGTTAGCAAAATCTGCATACCAAGGTACATGCATTTGGTCAATTGACATTAACGACTCATCCGGAAAGGAATCATTTATTTCAATGCTATCTCCTATATGTCCTTCATTATTTTCTAACTTTGACAAATGATCAGCTACTAAATTTTCAATTCCTTTCTTATCTTTGATGACAAGGTCAAATTCTTGCAACAACAAAATCCAACGAATTAACCTAGGTTTAGCATCTTTCTTTGCAAACAAGTAACTCAATGCTACATGATCAGTATATATAATGACTTTAGACCTTAACAAGTAAGATCTAAATTTGACACATGCATATACAACTGCCAACATCTCTTTTTTGGTAGTTGTGTAATTAATTTGAGGAGGTGATAACGTATGACTAGCATAATAAATCACATGCAAATGCTTACCTTGTCTTTGTCCTAACACACATCGAACTGCAAGGTCACTTGCATCACATATAATTTCAAATGGTAAATTCCAATTAGGAGAAGTGATTATAGGTGCACTTACAAGAGCTTCCTTTAAAGTATTAACAGCATTCATGCATTCATTAGAAAATTCAAAAGGCACATCCTTTATCAATAAATTAGATAAAGGTTTAGCAATCAAAGAAAAATCCTTAATGAATCTCCTATAGAAACCAGCATGTCCAAGAAAAGATCTTACACCCTTAAGTGTAGTAGGTGGAGGTAACTTTTCTATCAATTCTGTTTTTGCTATATCCACCTCTATCCCCTTTCTTGAAATCTTATGCCCAAGAACTATACCTTTTTCTACCATAAAATGGCATTTCTCCCAATTTAGAACTAAATTAGACTCCTCACATCTAGCCAAAACTCTATCTAAGTTTTTCAAACATAGATCAAATGAGTCACCATAGACAGAAAAATCATCCATAAAAACTTCCATGATATCTTCTATTATGTCCCCAAAAATAGAAGTCATACATCTTTGAAAAGTAGCTGGTGCATTGCAAAGCCCAAAAGGCATTCTCCTATAAGGAAAGGTGTAACACCCCTTACCCGTACTCAGGCGATCCCATCCCATGAGGAGTAAGATGCCGTACGAGTCAGAGTGCTACCAAAGAAAGCAGAGAACAATGCATAGATAAACATACACCAAAGCGAGGTAATTAAAACTTTTGCGAAGTATAAGAAAGCGAAAGCTGATCATGAATTAATATAACAGAGGCATTACATTACTGTTCTGATCAACTAAGAAATACAACAATTAATTGCAAATCCCAAATTACATAAACAAAAGCGGAAGCTATTACAAAACTAATATAAGAGAGTTCTAAACAAAAAAAATCTCAAAATACAAAACTCAGTCCTATTCTAAACCCTGCTGTGTTGGCTTGGACTGCGGCGACTCTCCCAAAGAAACTCCTTCCGCACCTGCACGGGTAAACACACCGTGCTTATAAACGCTTAGTGGGTAAACACACATATATCAAAGGACAACCATTCACAACAGTCGTCAAGGCAAAACACAAGCGTACATCATAATATACCATACACATAGCACATCAATTGCATAAGCATGCATATATACTAAAGCCATACATTCAGAATCTCATAACAATATTCATGTTCCCATAACAGATTATACTTTTCACTTATGAGTTCAAACATGCATCACATACATTTCCTCATAACACAATTCATACCAGGCACCTGCTGACTCGAGGGAGTGGATAACGAGTGTACAGATAGTACTTTACGAGTACGAGCCGATCACAAATAGTACCTTACGGGTACGAATCGAAAAACCAAGATACTTTTAACTTTCACAAAACATTTTCAAAAGGGATCTTAAACAAGATCCGAACACAAAGGGGTTCGCGAGGAACCAAACGGGGACCTGATCGGAGTCCAAACTTAACAAAGGGTTGCAGCTAAAAGACTCTATTAAGCATGCCTAACTATCCACTTTCTAGACTCTAGCAGGTCATGCATAAACCCTTCAATCCATTTCATAACGTTCCAAAATCATCATCATACATGTACATAGTCATATCATGGATCAGTATTTATATAATTCATAAGATATCAAGCATAAATCTCATAAACATTAAAGGGAACTAGAGTTCAAAAACCGCACACATCAAAAGAAAACTCATTCAGCATACAGGGAGCTGTCGTGCTCGCGATAGAGACCAAAGTCTCTTCGCTGTGCATGCGCGACGGATTTCGCGACCTCGAGGAGGATGGGGGGGCGAGGCTCTATCGCGCTTGCGACAGAGAACAAATATTTCTATTGCGGGCTCACGATGAATAGCGTGCTCGCGATAGCACTTGGCCAACATCGCGCTCTGTCGTGATCGCGACGGTTGTCGCGCTCATGACAGAGGGTGCTCAACACTTCGGCTATCGCGGACTCGTGACGGAATTGCGTGCTCGTGACAGCAAAGCTCCAAAACACCGAACTCTGTTGCGCTCGCGACAGCATCAGGTTTTCCAAAATCTGCAGAATTCTGCATATTTTCTTCCTCCCACACTCAACCACAAACACACGCAAAACTCATCCAAGAACCTCTTACCTCAAACCCAATCATCGATTAGCATCAACAACCATAATATAACATTAATCAACAAGAAATTTCACACGATTCATTAATTTAGACCTCCAATTCCAAGAATCTTCCAAAACCCCAATTTATGCACAAAACCACATCAACTCCAACATTATCACAATTAACTCATGCTCTTGCAAGATTCGCATTCCAAAACAAAAACCTATAGCATATACATCAAAATAAAGAACATATAACAACCTAATTCTAAGAAACCATCAAATCTCATACATAAACATAAATATATATGAAAACCAAGATATTCCCAAACCTTAAAATCCTTAGCTCCTATTGCTTGGATCCACTAGTTCCAGCCTTCTCTTTGCCCTTTGGCTTGCGAGGAGGCTCAACTAAGCACAAACAAGCACCCAAACACCAAAAACACAAACCCTAACTTAGATCCAACCCAAGAAGAAGAAGAAGAAAATGCATAAATAACACAAGGAACAAGCAAGAACTTACCAAGGAAGATGTAAGGGAGTAATTAATTCCACCACTTGAGCTTGAATCTAAGTAAAGCACTTAGGAGAGTGCAAAGGAGGAAGAAGAAGAAGGAGGAGGAGAGAAAACGGGAAATGGGTTTCAAAAATCTGATTTTTCCCTTTTTCAGTTTCTCTTTCCCCTCTTTCTTCCCCCTTTACACATGTCAACCATCTAGTGGAGGAGATTACTTACTCACACCCTAACTAAATGTATCACATGCACACAATGAAACACCCTAATAATGCACCCTACACATGTATGAGCAACACACACAATGCTCCCTCAAGGATACACCCTACAAATGTATTAATGCCTACACACCACAAAAACCCACTAGTGCATATCCTACTATGGTGCACTCATACACACACAAATCTGTCCTAACTAATTCACACCATGGTGCTACACATGCACACACACACCAGAAAAACCCCAAATCATACAATATTACCAAAATACCCTTATTATGCTAGACTCATGCAAATGCACACACATACATATATGGCTCATTCAACTAGGGGGCAAACGGGGTGTGACAAAAAGTCCCATAAGGACAAGTGAAAGTAGTCTTTTCTTGGTCAACCCGAATAACCATCAAGAAAACACTAATGAGAATGACCCGCTATCCTCTTTAACATTTGGTCAATAAATGGTAAAGGGAAATGGTCTTTTCTAGTGGCTGAATTTAACTTCCTATAATCAATGCACACCCTCCAGCCGGTTGTGGTTCTAGTAGGAATTAAATCCACATTCTCATTTTTTACTACAATCATCCCCCTTTCTTTGGCACACAATGAATGGGACTCACCCAAGCACTATCCGAAATTGGATAGATAATCCCAGCATCAAGCAATTTAATAATTTCTTTTTTAACTACCTCTTGCATATTTGGATTTAATCTTCTTTGTCTATCCGCTTTTGGTTGACACTCATCTACCATGTTAATCCTATGCATGACAACATTAGGACTAATTCCTTTTAAGTCAGAAATTTGCCAACCAATACTTTTTATCCTTTTTCTAACAACCTCTAATAATGAAGACTCTTGCTCATTAGATAATTTGTTAGACACAATGATAGGCAAAGTATGATTAGGGCCAAGGAATGCATACCACAAATGGCTAGGTAGTTCTTTTAATTCCACATTAGGAGGACTTACTATAGAAGGTGGTAAAGGTGTTTCATTTCTTAATAAAGTTTTTGGCCTTGAGCTTTCTTGTTCCACCTCTTTATGAACTTTATCTTCATTACTTTCCTCATCATGATCTGCACTTTCCATTACTTCCACAACACATGCATCAATAATATCAACTTTCATGCAAACATTTTTATCCATGGGGTATTTTAGTGCTCTATCCATGTGATATTCTACACTATCTTCCCCTACTTGCAAGACTAAAGTGCCTTCATATACATCAACTACAGCCCTACCAGTTCTCATGAAAGGCCTTCCTAATATCAAAGGGCATTTCACATCATAAGCAAAATCCAATATAACAAAGTTAGCAGGCAATATGAATTTATCTACTTTCACAAGCACGTCTTCAACAATTCCAAATGGTTTCTTAATTGATTGGTCAACCAATTGCAATACCATTGATGTAGGCTTAACATAATCCAATCCTAATTTTTTAAAGATAGACAATGGCATGAGATTAATACTTGCCCCTGAATCACATAAACATTTGGGAAACTCAACATCCCCTAAAGTACAAGGGATAGTAAAACTCCCATTATCTTTAAGCTTAGTAGGCAAATTATTAGAGATTATAGAACTACATGCTTCAGTTAATGCCACAGTAGATATGTCTTCCCAATTCCTTTTCTTAGAAATTAAATCTTTAAGAAATTTTGCATAATTAGGAATTTGTGTTATAGCCTCAATAAAATTTAAATTTATGTGCAAGTGCTTTAATTTATCATGGAAAGATTTGAATTGCTTATCTTGATGTCGTCGCTTAAGTCACTGAGGAAATGGAGGATGAGGTTGAAAAACTTTAGAAGAATTTGCCTTAGATACCCCTTCTGTCGCGCTCTCGACAGGTGTCGCGATCGCGACAGAAGACTCTCCTCCTGCTGTCGCGCTCGCGATGGGTACCGCACTCGCGACATTGTCCGTTCTCTCCTCTGTCGGGCTCGCGACAGAATGGTCATTCTGCTCCCCATTTTCCTGCACATCTCCACTCTTATTAGTATTAACAAATTCATTAGTGTAGGATGTACCTGACCTCAATTTGATGGCTTTAAGATACTCCCTTGAATTTTCCTCTGTATTGCTTGGTAAATTCCCTTGCATTCTTGAAGGTAAAGCCTTGGTAATTTGCCCTATTTGCACTTCTAAATTATGGATGGATGAGGCTTGGTTCTTTGTAATTTGATCAAATTTTGTCTCCAGTCTCTTTTGGTTCTCTTCTTGTGAGTTAAACTTCATGTTAATCCCCTCTAAAAACCTATCCATCTTGACTTCTAAGGCTTCAAACCTATCTTGAGTTGGTTAAAAACTTACACTTCTATTTTGGTTGCTGCTATTATTTCCCCATGAAAAATTTGGATGGTTCCTCCAACCAGGGTTATAAGTGTTTGAATAAGGGTTCCCATGCCCTTGACCTTGAATAAAGCTAACTTGATCTTCATTAATTGTTAACCCCAAATTATACCCTTCACTAGAATGCCCTAGTTGCCCACAAATGTTACAACTATTTTGTTGATTTCCTCCCACTCCTAAACTATTAAGTTTATGAGTTAAAGCTTCTACTTGAGCTTGCAAGGCAACTACAGAATCAATTGCATGCACTCCCCTAGTATTAGAAGAATTAGATGAAGGAATAAGTGATGGTATGTGTATGTAGATAACGCAGCGGAAAAATATCGAAAAACGATCATACACATCAAACAAATCCACGACAAGAATCGAAACATGCACTTTTAGGGTTTTTAATAACTTACAACTTTAGATGCCTATTCCGAAATGAATTTGATGATGACCAGCAACTAAGATGATATTGTCCACCTTTGATCTTCACCACCAATGCCAAGGAATAGCCTTTGCGCCAATCCTCTCTATGCTCACACACACACTTTCAAGCAAGGCTTAAAACCGAGAATGCTAGCTCTCAATATAAGTATTTTGTAATGGCAAGGGTTATAGCTACAAGATTTTTTGATCTTGCACTTTCTTTTGGTGCTATTAATGCCTAATCACACAAGAAAGCAAGAGAGAATTCTTCTCCTTATGTATTTCGGCCAAGAAAAAAATTTTGAGAGAGAGAGAGGGAAGTTCACGCCTACTATCTCTTTTCACTAGGGTTTTTCTTTTCAATCTTTATCCTCATCTTATGGCAAGTGTTTATTCCGAATTTTACCACCTAAAAGTAGTTTATTCAACCTTAAACACTTCCTATAGATAAGTAACAAACATTAATTTAAACCCTTTTGAATTTAAAATTCAATTAGGATTTAATACTCAATTAACTTAATCAATATTATTAAATTAATTGACATTAAACCATGTGGGCCGAAATCTTCCTCTCTCATGGACCAAGGTCCAATAGCAATTTAATACCCATTACATACATTAGCTTGACTTTTATTAAAAGCCCAAATTAATGTTCAATGCCTTATTTAAATATTTTAAGCCCAATGCTTTGTGTACGATCCTATAGGTCCATTTAATATTGGCAATTGAATTAATGAATTAATTCAAAGGCTATATATATTCTCTAGCAAGATATTTATAGCATTCCAAATTAAATGAAAATGCAAATGGCATTTGATGACCTAATGCAATTTTGTATAGTCCCTTACCCATAAATATCAGAATTAATATAAGGCATGGAACAAGTCATCCTCATGTGTAAGTTAATTCCTTTCTTGATATTCCAGTGACACTGAACTCTCAGATAAATAATGATTGCACATTATTACATCTCGGTATGGCCATACACTTCTCAGTTCACTGATTAAGTGGCCGATGATATTTTTCTCTCTTATAGAGAGGGGTAATCCCTTCACTTCTCTCATGCTCTCTAACATGAATCAATGCATACCCAAGCATACCCATACTTGTCCCTCAGTTACGAGCACGTTAGGTGTATGTCAAAGTACACAGTAATTCATAAAGAGTTTCATAGAGATTTTAGGTCTAAGAACTCCGATACAAAACTTGCATATGAGGAACACTTATGACTTGTACCATGTAGTGTTCTCATGTGTGGATCGTATCCAAATACCATGTTATAAACATGTATCTATGATCTCTGATTGACACTTTTGTCCTTATGATCCGTAAGACAGAACTCAACTAATCAGAGAGAGCATACTAGTCTTAATTCATTTGTTATTCCCATAACAATGACTGACTAGGGATATTTAGAATGAAGTCTCATTTGTTTCAAGGTCTTACAACCATGTGCCTCACACATGATAACTTAAACTGAAATAACATTCTTGGATAGTTCTATCAATTGACATGCACAGGAATACAATGGATAAAACAAATGCCTCATTTATTAGCTAAAGTGTTTTATTAAAATGTATTGGGGCTAGGGCTAACACTAACAATCTCCCACTAGCACTAGTCCCAATTGGGCATAGCCCTAAGACCGAATGCTCTCAAATGAGCTTCGTGCAGATTTGGACGCAACTGTTTCGTTAAAGGATCTGCTACATTATTTTCACTTGCTATCTTGCTAACCTTGACGTCCCCACGATCAATGATCTCTCTGATCAGGTGGTACCTCCTGAGTATGTGTTTGGATTTCTGGTGTGACCGGGGCTCCTTGGCCTGTGCAATGGCCCCGTTGTTGTCACAAAAAAATTTCTAATGGATCTAGGATGCTTGGGACCACTCCTAATCCAGAAATGAAATTTCTAATCCAAACAGCCTCTTTTGCAGCCTCACTCGCTGCAATATACTCAGATTCTGTAGTTGAGTCGGCGACGGTCTCTTGCTTTGAGCTTCTCCAGCTGACAGCACCACCGTTTAAAACAAAAACAAATCCAGATTGCGATCTTGAGTCCTGAGTGCTGGTTTGAAAAGCAGCATCGGCATAGCCTTGTATGACGAGCTCTTCCTGACCACCATACACCAAGAAGTGATCCTTAGTCCTTCGTAGGTACTTTAGAATCCCTTTTACAGCAGACCAGTGCTTTTCACCAGGGTCTTGCTGAAACCTACTGGTTATACTCAGTGCATGAGCAACATCCATCCTAGTACATAACATAGTGTACATGATAGATCCAATAGCAGATGCATATGGGATTCTACTCATGTTGTCCCTTTCCTCTTTGGTTTTAGGGCACTGTTCTTTAGTTAAAGGAACTCCCAAAGCCAAAGGTATGTACCCTTTCTTTGAGTCTCCCATACTAAAACGCTTTAGTACCTTGTCTATGTACTTTTCTTGACTTAGTCCCAATAGCCGATTCGATCTATTTCTGTAGATCCGAATGCCAAGTATTGTCTCAGCTTCACCTAAGTCTTTCATTGAGAAACATTTCCCCAACCATTGCTTAACCTTTTGCAATGTTGGAATATCATTCCCAATGAGAAGGATGTCGTCCACATACAGGACCAGAAATACTACTATGCTCCCACTAACCTTCTTGTATACACAAGGCTCATCTTCGTTCTTGACGAAGTCAAATTCTTTGACTGCCTCATCAAAACGAAGATTCCAACTTCAGGATGCTTGCTTTAATCCATAAATGGATCTCTGAAGCTTGCAAACCTTCTTAGGATGCTTGGGATTGACAAAACCTTCAGGCTGGGTCATAAACACCTCCTCTAGTAAATTTCCATTGAGGAAAGCAGTTTTGACATCCATTTGCCATATCTCATAATCATGATATGCAGCTATGGCAAGCAAGATCCTAATGGATTTGAGCATGACTACAGGCGAAAAGGTTTCATCATAGTCTACACCATGAGTTTGTCGAAAACCTTTTGCTACTAGTCTACCTTTGTAGGTCTTATCAGCTTTGAGTTTAAATAGCCACTTGCATTCAATTACCTTAGCACCTTCCGGTGGATCAACCAAGGTCCAAACCTGGTTATCGTACATTGATTGCATCTCGGATTTCATGGCTTCAAGCCAATTTTTCGAGTCTGGGCTTTCAATAGCTTCTCGGTAGGTAGTAGGATCCTCACGATCTACTAACTCAATAGTGTCACAGTCAGTGATTAGAAATCCATATCTCTGAATCTCCTGACGTACCCTACCAGACCTTCTAGGTACTTGTGTAATGGGTTCTTGTTCCACAAGTGGTTGTGAACTTTATCCCATTTCCAACTCATCCTCTATAGGAATTTGTGGCGCTTGAATTTCTCCAAGTTCTACTTTACTCCCACTATCTTTCTTGAGAAGGAACTCCTTTTCCAAGAAGACAGCCTTGCGAGCAACAAATACTTTGTTCTCGGCTTGTGAGTAAAAGTAGTATCCCTTTGTTTCTTTGGGATAACCCACAAATAAGCAGACAGTGGATTTGGACTCTAGTTTGTCAGATGTTAATTTCTTAACATGTGCTTCACAGCCCCAAATCCTAAGAAATGACATATTGGGTTCTTTCCCAGTCCATACCTCGTATGGTGTCTTCTCAACTGCTTTAGTTGGAGTACGGTTTAGTAGAAACGCAGCAGTTTCTAATGCATAGCCCCAAAAAGAGATAGGAAGATTTGCTTGACTCATCATAGATCGAACCATGTCTAATAGAGTTCGATTTCTCCTTTCGGACACACCATTCCATTGTGGTGTTCCAGGAGGAGTGAGCTATGAAATAATACCACACTCTTTTAGATGACTGTCAAAATCTTGGCTTAAGTATTCGCCACCTCTATCAGATCGAATGGCTTTTATACTTTTGCCAAGTTGTTTTTCTACTTCATTCTTAAACACTTTGAATTTCTCAAAAGTTTCAGATTTATACTTCATTAGATAGACATAGCCATATCTACTGAAGTCATCTGTGAACGTTACGAAGTAGCTAAAACCACCTCTAGCTTGTGTACTTAATGGTCCACATACATCGGTATGTATTAGTTCCAATAAGCCATTAGTCCTCTCACTTTTCTTATTAAAAGGACTTTTTGTCATTTTTCCATGCAAACATGGCTCGCATGTATCATAAGACTCTAAGTCGAATGACCCAAGTACTCCAGTTTTGTGGAGTCTTGAAATGCGTTTTTCGTTTGTATGTCCCAAACGACAATGCCAGAAGTAAGTAGGGTTCAATTCGTTTGATTTAACCCTCTTTGTATTAATGTTGTATATGGACTCTTTGTTTTGTAAATCAAGGATATAAAGGCCATTTTGTAACATGGCATTGCCATATGAAATGCCTTGGCGACGAATATGAGCATTGCCATTTTTAATAACAAAATCAAATTCATCCAAATCCAACAATGAAACTGAAATAATGTTTCTGCTCATAGCAGGTACATAATAACAATTTTTCAAAACTAAACAAAGTCCGGAAGGTAAAGTGAGTTGATAGTCGCCTATCTCCATGGCAGCAACTCGTGCTCCATTCCCCACACGGAGGTCCACTTCATTCTTCCCAAGTAACCTCCTATTTCTTAGCCCCTGCACATTTGAACAAATGTGAGAACCACAACCGGTATCTAGTACCCAAGTGGTAGAAATAGAAAGGTTAATTTCAACAACAAAAATACCTGAACTGGACGCCTTGGCTCCATTCTTTTTTTGCTCTTCCTTGAAGAGAGCACAGTTCTTCCTCCAATGCCCTATTTTGTTGCAGTGGAAGCAAGTGCTCTCGCTCTCCTTGAGCTTTTGTGCCTTGGGCTTGGATTGGGCCTGAGGTGTACTCCCATTTGACTTGAGCCGAGTCAGGTCATTCTTGGGTTTTGCCTTTCCCTTTCCTTTTCCCTTAGCGGGTCCCTTCTTGATGCCCCCTTGAACCATCAGTACGGGATTGGTCTTTCGAATGTTTTCTTCAGCATTCTTAAGCATCCCATGAAGCTCAGTAACTAACTTGTTCATCGCATGCATGTTATAATTCATTACAAATGGATCATAATCATCAGCCAATGATCCTAAAATCAAGTCAGTGGCCAATTCCTTTGGTACTTGTACCTCAAGCTTCTCAAGAGTATCAAGATACCCTTTCATCTTGAGTACATGCGTACTAACAGGAGTACCTGCAGCCATCTTACAGGAAATTAAGGCCTTAGTTGTCACAAACCTCTCGTGACGAGCTTGCTCTTGGAACATCTCCTTTAAGTGCACCATGATCGCATAAGCCTCTTGGTCCATAAATTGCTTTTGCAAGTCAGGCACCATAGTGGCTAGCATCAAACAGGTCACATCATTGGAGTCGCTCTTCTTGGTCTCAAAAGTTTCCCTTTAAACCGCAGAGGCGTTCCTACCAGGTTCTTGAGGCAAGGGTGCATCCAAAACATACGACTTTTTCTCTTGCTTAAGAACTATCCTTAAGTTTCGAGACCAGTCTATGAAATTGGTGCCATTCAATTTGTCCTTTTCAAGGACCGATCGCAATGAGAAATTGTTGTTTGAAGATGCCATTTTTCAATCTACAATAAAACTTAGCAAGATTAAATGAGGTCTTATTAATAATCCCACAAATCGAATTAATATCCCTTTAAATAATTCGCGTTAGTGATTTAATGTGGGCCAAGATCCACTTTTCACAACAACCTTATTAGTCAAGCTGAGCTTGTACACCTAACAAGTTAAGTTACTTAGGTAGGATAACTCCAATCATGACTCGTACATGACTCTTGGATCAAATGGGCTAACATCTTAAGATGTTATAGCACAAACCCATTTATTAGTTGCCTAGGTCCGGGCATCCCTTTCCATGTTAAGTCCAACCTACATTCACAACTCATGCCTCACAAAGATAATCGGGCGCATCTAGGACTCCTAGTCTACGTTACCGATGATCGATGCCTTGACATGTTTCGAATTAGGAAGGCAACTTTGTGACTTACTATTTTAGGGATTCATTTTATTACGGCTTACATGGCATACGCTTTGTCATCCATTCATAGCATGCATATATATAAATAATTGCATAAAGTAAAGCGTGACAAACATGGGCCCATAAAACCTACAACTAAGATTCTATACTATTACACAAGAATCTTCGAGTTGGGCTTCACCACTCCGGTGGGCTTCATCTTGATTTACAAAGTCTTCAAGTAAATTCTATTCTAAGAAATAAATGAAACTTTTACAATAATACATAATGGCTCGCAGGCCATAATTAATTATAAAAACCCAGGGCCCATGAATGCACCATGCATATCCATTCATCATACCAAACAAGCAAATAAATATACATAACATTCATGGATTAAACAAAGTCCAATTTTAATTAATTTAGCCAAGCCCATTAATGGAAATTGTGTACTTGAACCTTTAAGAGATGACCCCATGATGGGCCTGGGCCGAGGCCCAATGGACTAAATCCTCTTATTGAATAAGTTCTCTTAAAAGCCCAAAACACAAACTAGTTAGATTTGTGCTATAAATCAACTCTAGTATAATTTCCAATTTTTCCATTTTTAATTTTATGTCATATTGCCCATAAACATTAAAAAACATATATAACATATACCGACATGAATTAAAACATGAAGAACATATATATGATACACGGCATACATATAAAAATAAACAAACAACAAAACTAGTTGTTTAATGCTTATGTGATGCCACAAAAAAAAATGCACAAACCCTTAAATCAATTTTATGAGTCAATTAATAATTCAAATAAGGTCATAAAAAATGATTTAATATATTGTACCAATCTGATCTAAATGTGTTTTTACCATTTTAATCAAATCAAAACAAACAATGTTGATTAAACATGTAACAAACACAAACTACTCATTGTTTTAAGTGATATTAAAATTAATCAATTAAATTGTCATGGACCAGAATTAAAACCAAATTTTAAAAATGTCCAGACCTGATATTTAATCATTAAAAACCACTTACAAACATGCCAAAAACGTTTTTACATTTAATATTCAAAACTTGTTGTTAAACTAACAATTAACATGCCAAAAAGCACCTAGTTTTAATATTAACATATATCATCAGGTATTACCAATTAAATCTGACCAATAACAGCTCCTAGAACATCTTAGGACAGTATATTAACATGTCATATTAATTATAATACCTATCTAATCAATTAAAATCGTTTTTACACCAAAACAATGCAAAAAACTCAAAACAGAAAATTTCAGCATTGCATGTATTAAAAGTAACGATTTTTAATTAATTATTTAATGCATCTAAAGCACTAAAATAAGCATGTTTAGGCTCTGATACCACTGAAGGAATAAGTGATGGTATGTGTATGTAGATAACGCAGCGGAAAAATATCGAAAAACGATCATACACATCAAACAAATCCACGACAAGAATCGAAACATGCACTTTTAGGGTTTTTAATAACTTACAACTTTAGATGCCTATTCCGAAATGAATTTGATGATGACCAGCAACTAAGATGATATTGTCCACCTTTGATCTTCACCACCAATTCCAAGGAATATCCTTTGCGCCAATCCTCTCTATGCTCACACACACACTTTCAAGCAAGGCTTAAAACCGAGAATGCTAGCTCTCAATATAAGTATTTTGTAATGGCAAGGGTTATAGCTACAAGATTTTTTGATCTTGCACTTTCTTTTGGTGCTATTAATGCCTAATCACACAAGAAAGAAAGAGAGAATTCTTCTCCTTATGTATTTCGGCCAAGAAAAAAATTTTGAGAGAGAGAGAGGGAAGTTCACGCCTACTATCTCTTTTCACTAGGGTTTTTCTTTTCAATCTTTATCCTCATCTTATGGCAAGTGTTTATTCCGAATTTTACCACCTAAAAGTAGTTTATTCAACCTTAAACACTTCCTATAGATAAGTAACAAACATTAATTTAAACCCTTTTGAATTTAAAATTCAATTAGGATTTAATACTCAATTAACTTAATCAATATTATTAAATTAATTGACATTAAATCATGTGGGCCGAAATCTTCCTCTCTCATGGACCAAGGTCCAATAGCAATTTAATACCCATTACATACATTATCTTGACTTTTATTAAAAGCCCAAATTAATGCTCAATACCTTATTTAAATATTTTAAGCCCAATGCTTTGTGTGCGATCCTATAGGTCCATTTAATATTGGCAATTGAATTAATGAATTAATTCAAAGGCTATATATATTCTCTAGCAAGATATTTATAGCATTCCAAATTAAATGAAAATGCAAATGGCATTTGATGACCTAATGCAATTTTGTATAGTCCCTTACCCATAAATATCAGAATTAACATAAGGCATGGAACAAGTCATCCTCATGTGTAAGTTAATTCCTTTCTTGATATTCCAGTGACACTGAACTCTCAGATAAATAATGATTGCACATTATTACATCTCGGTATGGCCATACACTTCTCAGTTCACTGATCAAGTGGCCGATGATATTTTTCTCTCTTATAGAGAGGGGTAATCCCTTCACTTCTCTCATGCTCTCTAACATGAATCAATGCATACCCAAGCATACCCATACTTGTCACTCAGTTACGAGCACGTTAGGTGTATGTCAAAGTACACAGTAATTCATAAAGAGTTTCATAGAGATTTTAGGTCTAAGAACTCCGATACAAAACTTGCATATGAGGAACACTTATGACTTGTACCATGTAGTGTTCTCATGTGTGGATCGTATCCAAATACCATGTTATAAACATGTATCTATGATCTCTGATTGACACTTTTCTCCTTATGATCCGTAAGACAGAACTCAACTAATCAGAGAGAGCATACTAGTCTTAATTCATTTGTTATTCCCATAACAATGACTGACTAGGGATATTTAGAATGAAGTCTCATTTGTTTCAAGGTCTTACAACCATGTGCCTCACACATGATAACTTAAACTGAAACAACATTCTTGGATAGTTCTATCAATTGACATGCACAGGAATACAATGGATAAAACAAATGCCTCATTTATTAGCTAAAGTGTTTTATTACAATGTATTGGGGCTAGGGCTAACACTAACATTAGAATCCCTTACTCTCTCAGTAGGCCACATGCAATTATTCATTGACATTTCCTCCAATACATCAAATGCTGCTTCGATTATTTTTCTCATCAAAGATCCACCAGCTGCAGCATCTATTGTACCTCTTATAGTTGGGTTAACTCCATTATAAAAAGTTTGCATCAAAAGCTCCCTTGGAAGGTTGTGTTGTGGACAAATCCTTTGCAACTCTTTAAACCTTTCCCAAGCCTCATACAAAGATTCATTCTCATGTTGTACAAAGGTTGTGATATCTTTTATAATCTTGGCTATTTTGGCTAAGGGAAAATACTTTGAAATTGGTCCCAAGTAGTGATTGATCCCCTTGTGAGTGAATTCAACCAAGCTTTTGCTTTGGCTTTCAAAGTGAATGGAAAAAGCCTAAGCTTAATTGCATCCACCGAAACACCATTGATTTTAAAAGTATCACAAATTTCAAGAAAATTTGCCAAATGAGCATTGGGATCCTCATTTGCCAAACCGTAAAACTGAAAACTATTTTGAATCATTTGTAAAAGTGAAGGCTTAATCTCAAATTGGTTAGCATTTACCGTAGGTCTTACCACTCCTTGTTGAGCACCACTAAATACTGGGGTGGCAAAGTCCATTAGTCTAGGTGCATTTCCTTCTTCAGCCATGATAATCGGTCTCTTATTTTTGTTCTTTTTTCTGTTAGATTTCCGGTTACTTGACAAAAATCGTTCAATTTCAGGATTCAACGGTTCAAGCTCTTCTTGCAAACTTCTTGTACTAGGCATGAACTTTCAAATCCTGTAAAAACTAGAATCAAAACACAAAATCAAACTAAACACACAAACAAACTAAAGCAAAAGAAAATATTGTAATCTAAAATCATAAATAAAGTTTCATAATGTCAAAAATCAACATTTCCCCGGCAACGGCGCAAAAAACTTGTTAGCATATTTTATAGGTGCTAATTTTTCGCAAGTATACGGTGTACCGGAATAGTACTTAAGATATCGATCCCACGAGGAATGTGAATTTGCACACTATTACTAATTAATTTTAATCTTGTTTACAATGATCAAATAATGGTTAAGAAGATTTAAAACTACTCTAACATATAAACTAATTAAGCCTAATTATTGATAGTCAAAGAAGATAAAATGATGAATGATGATGAGTATAAAAATGGAACTTGAATTTATTATTTTTAATGATTAAAGTATTCTTGTCATGCAAGCCAAGTTGAATAAATTTCCTACTTACTCTCTCGAAATAAATAGGATTGCCTAAAACATGCATATGTAATTCTAAACCCCAATTCTCATCTAAGACTTAGAGTGTTATACATGCATATTTCAAGAATAGAAAACAACCTATAGCAACCAATTAAACATTATGATCTCTCAATTAATGATTAAATGATGAATAACTATTAGATTTAAGTATGAATTTATCTCTCGACTAAACTCAAACTTATAAAGATCCATGCATAAATTACCAATAGAAATTCTACATACAAAAGTACCAAATGATATGAATAATGAAACTTAGTATTAAAATATTCAAGTTCATAAATACATCACATAATAATTACAAAGAAGAAGAGAAAGATAAGAAGTAGAAGATAGAGATCTCTTAACCCTTTTTCACTGCACCACATGTAGTCTTCTTCCTTGCAAAAGTCTTCTTCTCAAAACATAAATTCTAACTTAAGCAAATTTACTAAAAAAAAAAACTGTTCTAAACTTACAGAAATTTTTACTTAATGAAAATATTCAACCCTCAATTACAGTTATAAAATGAAATTTATATTCTCTGAACATGTCTCTTGAGTTGTCTCTTCATAAAGGTTGCAATTGTTGATGGAAAGACATGACCCTTCAAAGTGAAACTTGAAAATTTGTGTCTAACGGACCTCTCTGTCGCGATCGCGACAGAGCGCACCTGACTTCTCGCTCCACTTTCCCCGCGGCATCTTCCTCCGTGCTATGTCGCGATCTCGCCACATCGGCCTTGCTCATGAGGGCGCCTTGCTCCTTCTCCTGCGCTCACTTTAAAGGTGTGTCCTGTCGTGCTCGCGATATAACGGTTCTTTCCTTTGTTTACTTTTCTTCTCTTCTTTTCTTCCTCTTTTGCTTGCGATCCCTATCGCCCTCGCGACGTCTATCGCGCTCGCGACAGAAGGAATTCTTCCTTTGGCTTGTTTCTACTCCTTTTTCTCCAATCTTCTCCATTCTCTCCAATTTTTTCCATTTTCTCCCACACACACAAAAACTCAAATGAAAACATAAAACATACCTATTTCTAACACATATAACTAAACATAAGCATTATTTTCAACTTAAAACATTGATTAAATATGAGTTATTTAGACTCATATCACTCCTCATCTTAGTTTTTGCCAACTCATTGACAAAACTAAGGTAAACATCCTTGTGAGTGGGCTACTTTTCTATTTGACATGCTCAATCACAAATAAATAACAGTAAATGCTTACACATAAACATTCATACTCATGTATTGCCAACAATGAATTTTGGTTATTATTCACAAATAATAGCATTAAGGGATTATAAAAAAAATATATCAGTACCAATTAAATTCTATGCAAACCTCGAGATCTAATGTGTTTCTCAAAACACAACTCTCATTATAGGTTTACTCAATGGATCAGCATGCGTAGAAATGTACTGTGAGTTTACTTCTCCTCATGCAATAATACTTCTCATGTATTAATACTTAATGTCGATATGCTTAGCTCTACTATAAGCTATCGACGACTGACTGTCACTTTAGACTGTCACTAATACCTCTGAGGCGGTCACTCTCTGTTGGTCCATAACTGTTTTAACCAAACTACCTCTTGTATTGCAGCCGCAGAAGTGATAAATTCAGCTTCCATCGTTAATAGGGCCATACAGGTTTGTTTCTTGCTACTTCACAAGATGGCACTCTTTCCAGGCAAGAATATAAAACCTGAAGTGAATTTTCTCTCATTCATATCTCCTACCCAATCAACATTTTTGTATTCTCTCAATGCGGATCATTTTTTTGAAAATAGAGAGAATATTCTGCAGTACCATTAAGGTATATAAGTATCCTTTCAATTGCTTCCAATGTGCTTCGCCTAGCTTAAATTGATATCTGCATACTATGCCCACTGCATAGCATATATTGTATCTTTTATGCAATATTGCATACATAAGATTACCCACAGCACTGGCATATAGAACATTCCTCATACATTCCATCTCCTTTGGCATCTTAGGACATATCTTTTTGCTGAGAAACTGTTTCTTAGCAACAGGGGTTTCAATGGGCTTGCAGTTTTGCATATTAAATCATTCAATGTCTTTGTTGATATATTTCTCTTAAGAAAAGAACAACAACCTTCTAGAATGATCTCTTGAAATCTTAACTTCAAGAATGTAATATGCTAGACCCATATCAAAGTTGGACAATAACCATTCTTTGATTTCATTTATGTACCTTTTGTCATTTCCATCTATTAGTATGTCGTCTACATACAATGTTAAAATGACAAAATTACTTTTAGAGCTTTTGTTATAAACACAATGGTCATGATCAATCATGTTGAACCCATTCGACATGATTGTCTCATAAAATCTTAAATACCATTGTTTTGAAGACTACTTGAGGCCATAGATTGATCTCTTCAATCTGCAAACCATATGTTCGCTGACTATTTTAATGAAACCTATAGGTTGTTCCATCCAATTCTCCATTGAGAAAAGCAATCTTCACATCCATTTGATGTAGCTCTAGGTTCAAACTTGCCACTATGGACAGAATTAACCTTATGGACGTAAATCTTACAATAGGTGAGAAAGACTTCTCATAGTCAATCTCTTTCTATTGTGTGAATCCCTTGGCAACTAGTCGAGTCTTGTATCTTTCGATACTTTTTTCCAGCCTATCGCTTTACTTTGAGAATCAATTTATTCCCAATTGGTGTCCTTTTAGGAAATTAACCAGTTCTCAAACATGATTTGATTTCATGGATGCCATTTATTCTTCCATTGCTTTAATCCACTTTCCTTAGATGGGCATGGAACAGCCTCTTGTATATTTTTAGGCTTTTCCTCATCTTGTGGGGCAATTAAAAGGACTCCGTTCAAGCCTTGGATCTCAAATCGTCAGCGCATAACTCTTTTCCTTTTAGATTTTCGCAGTTTTGAATCTTGATAAACATGTCTCATATATTCATCGTAATTCAAAATGCTACCACTGGAACCATGTTCTCTTACTCCCACTGGAGTTAGGAATACCATATTCTTTACTCCCACTGGAGTCAAGTGTACTCTCATTTAAATCAGGATCTCAAACATTCGGATCATTTGGAGGACGAAAGGCTTGGTCTTTTTCCTCTAATTTCCTCCCACTCGGATAGAGTGATCCTGATAGTTCCTTTTCCTGAGTGTGACGCGCGCCGAACCCGGTCAACCCAGCAAGGGCCCTCGCTTTGAATCCGCTTTAGGATTCGAGGTATGAAAGGTTCGCGTCTCTTGATCATGGGCGCCATGAGGCATCATCGGTGTATCCCTCCCAATAGAACATTGGGGAGAATAACCTAGCCTATTGACGCCTAAGGCACCTTTTGAGGTGTTTGGAGTCGCCACCCAATTTGCAAGAAATTAGGAAAAGGTTTCTCACCTCTAATGGTCTAAACCAGAGTTATGGTGTCCGGAACTTCCCTCTTATTCATGCTTTGGTTAATTATAAATGGATTTTTAACTTCTTAAGATTATATCTCTCATCTCACGCGATTGATGCATTTAAATTAGATAGCGCATTGAAAGCACGTAAAGAAAATAAATAAAAGCGACAAGCAAAGTAAATAAAGAAAACGGTAAACACCCAAGCACTCAATTACAAGAGAAATAGGGGCGGAATACAACCCCAATAAAAGGAGGTTGAAGATGTAAGTGGGACGGAATACAATCCCCAAAAGATAAATAAAGTTGCCCCCAAAAAAAAATTAATTACAAGGGCCCAAAGGAAAATAATGTACATAACTTTAAACACTCACGCAAGATGAAAATAAAAGAACATACATAAATCGGGACATTATTTGAGGAACGTTGGTTCCTTCGCGTTTGTTCGAAATTCAGGAACATTGGTTCCTTCGTATTATTTTGAAGAGGGTTCGAAGAGTCATTTTTGATTGCTTGAATTAAAAAACCGGGATGAGTGATCCCATTTTTGTAGAAAAAGTTGACTCTTCGTTTTAATTGTGATATTTTTATTGTTGGGCTAAAACAAGGGACATTGGTCCCAATTTTATTAGTAAAAATTGTAATTTAATTATAAAAGTATTTTTGTGACTTTTTATCGCACGCGCGCATAAATAAAATAAATATTTACAAACAAACACAATCAAAGGATAGAGAATTAGAGAGATCTCACCGAACCGATGTGACCCTCCACGCGTCGCGACCCATCCGGGGAGCCGCGGGGACTCACATAGCCCGACCCAAATTAAATCTCAGACAGAAAAATAGTATCAAAAATATTAGTAAAAATTCTAGATAAATTAATCGAACGAACGCAAAGTATAATATATAACAATGATAAATGTGGTAAAAATAATGTTGATAGTTAAGAGTCATGGCATAAAAAAATAATATAAACATAATATGATGACAACAATAAAATTACAACAGATAGTCATGGCATGATAGCAAAAATAATAATAGCGATAATAATAATAATAATAATAATAATGCTAACTAGTTAATTAGTTAATAATAATAGCACTAACAATACTAAAAACAGAATAATACTGGTGAATAAATAAATAGCAATAATAGTGAAATAGAGAGTTAAATAATAATAATGATAATAATAATAATGATAATAATGATTAATAAGATGGTAATAATGCAAATAGTAATAGTGATGAGTGACAAATAGTATGAAAACGGGATAATCAATTAGAAATAATAATAATAATAATAATGAATATGGCAATGACTCAAATAACCCTAGTACTAATAACAATAATAATAATGCAAGACTTGACAAAAGAGGGATGACAACAATATGTGAAAATAGGGAAACGACACAACTTAACAATATTTATATTAACCAACTAATAATAATAATAATGAAGGATGAGCATAAAAAAAAACAAAGCATTGCAACTAAATAATGCATTAATGGTGCTATTAACACATTAAATTACTAGAAACGAGTAATAAGAATAATAATAGCAAAAATGATATTAACAACAATAAATACTATACAATAAATGAACGAGAACGGGTCCAAAAATGTTTACCCTCAGAATTTTTGAGATTGGAAGTAGGATGTCTCGATCGATTTCCTTGTCAAATATTTCTTTTTGATGATAATAATACTTGAAATAAATATAAAATCTGTGTTCTAAACAAACTATATTGAGAAAAATATTTTTGTGGGATGAAGGAACAAAGAAAATTAATTTTTCTTGCTCAAATCAACCCAAGATTCAATGTTTTGTAATGGCAAAACTAAGATTTTTAAAAGAGAACTTGAAGAATTTTTGAAGAATTTTTAAGAAGCAAAAAGAGTTTTCTGGAGAGTGCAAAGAAGTTGAGAGGAAAAGCTAAGAAAAATTCTTGAATTCAATGTGTCGTCCTCCAAAAATGAAGTGCCAAATTCTCATTTAAGGTGGTCTTGGCCAAAAATGGCAAGTGACAAAAGAGACTTTCATTTTTAGTTAATCAAAAATGTCATAAAATGGTGAAACAAGAAAAAGTCAGACTGAAGAAAATCAGACTGAAAACGGCGAAAAAAACGGACAGGAAAAACAGGTCGCGCGGAGGAGCCAAAGGGCGCGCGGCGGCCTGCGCGTGGTGCCTTGGCACCGCGCGCGGCAGGCTGCTGCGCGCAGCCTGCCCCGCGCAGGCAGGTCGCGCGAGGCACCTGCCTCGCGCGCAGGGGGGGGGGCGCGCGGCGCCCCCTTCTTCACGCGCAGGGGGCTGCGCGCGAGGCCCCCTGCCTCGCGCGCAGGGGGGGCGCGCGGCGCCCCCTGCTTCACGCGCAGGGGGCTGCGCGCGAGGCCCCCTGCCTCGCGCGCAGGGGGGGCGCGCGGCGCCCCCTGCTTCACGCGCAGGGGGCTGCGCGCGAGGCCCCCTGCCTCGCGCGCAGGGGGGGCACGCGGCGCCCCCCGCCTCGCGCGCAGGGGGCTGCGCGCGAGGCCCCTGCCTCGCGCGCAGGGGGTCTGCGCGCGGGGCGCCTGCCTTGCGCGCAGGCGCCCCTGCGCGCTGGGCGGCCTGCCGTGCAGGCCCCCTGCACGCTGGGGCAGCCTGCCGCGCAGGCAGCCCCGCGCTGCCGCAGGCGGCCTTCGCGACTTTTTTTTTTTTTTTTTTTTTTTTATTTTATTTTAAATCTAGACACAAAATATATATATATTTTTATTTATATTTTTTTTTATTTTTTCTCCATTCTAATTTTAATTTCCCCAAAAGTATGTATTTTTAATTATTTTCCGAAAAACACACCTTTTGACAAGGAACGATCGATTCTCACATTTCTTGCCGAAAATCGGTCTTCTGTTTCATCATCGGGTAATTCTGATCTTGGACCGCCTCGGGGCCCGGTGTCTACAGTTGCCCCCAATTTTAGGGAACTTAGAACGCAGGGGCCTAAGTGAACCAAAATTCAGAAAAGAAGGGAAGAGATGCGTACCTGAGGCGGTCGCTTTCCGAACTTGGTCCTGCCAGCTGGTCGGCGTCATAGGACTATAACCGGTCACATGATTGAGGAACGTCAGCTTGTCGGCGTGAAACCAGGGCTGAGCGACTGATAAACACCAGCTTGTCGGTGTGCGAAGGCGCCAGACTTTGAAGAACGTGATTGATAGAACACCAGCTTGTCGGTGTGTGAAACCACGGCTGAGCGACTGATGAACACCAGCTTGTCGGTGTGTGAAGGCGCCAGACTTGGAAGAACGTGATTGATAGAACACCAGCTTGTCGGTGTGTGAAACCACGGCTGAGCGACTGATAAACACCAGCTTGTCGGTGTGTGAAGGCGTCAGACTTTGGAGAACGTGATTGATAGAACACCAGCTTGTCGGTGTGTGAAACCACGGCTGAGCGACTGATAAACACCAGCTTGTCGGTGTGTGAAGGCGCCAGACTTGGAAGAACGTGATTGATAGAACACCAGCTTGTCGGTGTGTGAAACCACGGCTGAGCGACTGATAAACACCAGCTTGTCGGTGTGTGAAGGCGTCAGACTTTGGAGAACGTGATTGATAGAACACCAGCTTGTCGGTGTGTGAAACCACGGCTGAGCGACTGATAAACACCAGCTTGTCGGTGTGTGAAGGCGCCAGACTTTCCTGCGAAAACGAAAGAGATTTGTATGCAAAGGTAAGTTATGCACGTGCATATGCATATGTCATGCGGAATGCAGGTGACACCGTTCATCTGAGTGGCCCAGTAGTCGAGGTGCGATAACTCTCGTTGAAACGACTCGTGGCTTCGTCTGGTCGATTATGCCCCCAGGTGCCGGAGGACGCTGTCCTGATTCAGGGGCTCCGACTCATAATTTTTCAGGGAGGTTTGCCCGATGTGTGTCTTTGCTTGAAAGGGGTTGCCCAAGGTAATGCTGCCTTATCACTCCAAGCGTCATCGTTTTGAAGGTAGTGCGTCCCTTGTGGATTTTCGCACTAGCTTTTCTTAGCGGGAGATGCGTCCTTGTCGGATTTTCACATAACCCTGTGCCTTACTTTTTTGCCTGGAATGGACCCAACCCAATCCAGCGGCTTCTATTTATTTCATTTTTTTGTAGGGCAGACTGCCTGTTGCCAGGTTTTCACCCTGCCCTTTGGCCTAACTTTTGCTTAGAGCGCCAGTCACGGTTTTCATCTCTAACGGCTTTTTTTTTTTTTTTTTTTTTTTTTTTTTTTTTTTTTTTTTTTCGGCTGCACGGATAAATTGTGCATGCTAAAAAGGGGAGTGACATGTTACTTGTTTGAAAAGAACTATTGGCATTTATTGAATAAAAGAGCTTTTCTAATGCATAACTGCATACATGTACACGTTTCTCGTGTGACTTCATTACACATGATCATCATTTTGACATTAGGCCCAAGTTACCGGACCACATCTAATCTCGAGATAGATTTTAAAAGCATCACAACTCTTGTTATCAATCAGCCCTCTCGGGTTTTCTTGATTGAACATTTTCTCTCTCATTTTTTTTTTTCATTTTTTCATTTTTTTTTTTTTTTTTTTTTTTTTTTTTTGTTTTGTCTTCAGCCGTGGAATCTTTTCAATCTGTCGACGTTGACCGGCTCTCTGAATTCATTCCCATCACTATCTGTCAGGATCGCAGCTCCTTTAGACAAAAGCTTCTTCAGAACGAAGGGTCCTTCCCAAGTTGGCCTAAACTTGCCTCGAAAGTCCGGAATCCCCGGCCTCATCTGTTTGAAGACTAGGTCTCCTTCCTTCAATGGGTGCTTTCTTACTTTCTTCCCGAATGAGCGAGCTAGTCTTTTCTGGTAGATCTGGTTGTGGTAGTATGCCCGCATCCTATCTTCGTCCAATAGGTTCAACTGTAGTAGCCGCTGCTGAGCCCATTCGGCTTCTGGTAGCTGAGCTTCTGTCACTACCCTCAATGACTGGAGTTCTATTTCCACCGGTAGAACTGCTTCCGTCCCGTAAACCAGGGAGAAAGGGGTGACCCCTGTGGAAGTTCTGGCGGTGGTCCTGTAGCCCCAAAGTGCAAATGGCAATTTCTCTGCCCAGTCTTTATAGGTTTGCACCATCTTAGCCAATATCTTCTTAACGTTCTTATTAGCTGCCTCGACTGCCCCGTTGGCCTGTGGTCGGTATGGAGAGGACTTATGGTGTTGGATGGCGTACTTCTTGAGCATCTGCTTAGTCTCAGCTTGGAACTGTACCCCATTATCTGACACGATGTGATGCGGGAGCCCGTACCTACATATCAAATGCCGCTCGATGAACCTGGCCATTTCCCGGGCGCCTATTTTCTTGAAGGATTCAGCCTCAACCCACTTAGTGAAGTAATCAATGGCGACTACGATAAACCTGTGCCCGTTAGAGGCTGTCGGGTGTATCTCCCCTATTATGTCAATCCCCCATGCGGCAAATGGCCACGGAGATGTCAGGTTGCACAATTCCGACACCGGCAGGTGCCTCAGATTAGCATACTGCTGGCATAATTGGCATTCCTTCACATATTTAGAGCAATCTGTATCCATTGTTAACCAGAAAAATCCTTGCCGCATTATTTTCTTTGCCAGGGCCAGACCATTCATATGGGCCCCACAGACCCCTGCATGGGTTTCCTCCATAACCCTTTTGGCCTCTTTCTCATCTAAACATCTTAGTTGTATGCCATCGGCTTGTCTCTTGTACAGTACACCGTCTACACTGATGAACTGAGTGGACAGCTTGCGAATCATCCTCTGATCTTTTTCAGTGGCCTCTTCTGGGAATATCGACCCTTCCAAATAATTCTGGACATCATAGTACCATGGCTTTCCGTCTGTAACCTCAACATCCCCAACTTGCTCGGTCTCAAAGTACGGCTTGTCTGAACTAGAAATGAGCACAGGCCTCAGGGCTATTCCTTCAGGATTGTCCCACATGGATACGAGAGTGGCTAAGGCATCTGCCAATTGATTCTCATCTCGGGGCACGTAGTTAAAAGTGCAGATTTCAAACTGGCCGCTTAGTTCTTTTAAACATCTCACATATGGCAACAGCCGCTCTTCCTTAACGGTCCATTCACCCCTGACTTGGCGGATTACTAATGATGAGTCCCCGAAGACCTCTACTGTTTTTGCCCCCACGGCTGAGAGCGCTTCTAACCCAAAGATGCAGGCTTCATACTCTGCTTCGTTATTTGTGGCTTTATACCTCAGTTTCTTGGCCAAGGGAAGCTTTTCACCATCTGGGGTCACTAGAATTACTCCTGTCCCAGCTCCTTTGTTATTTACTGCCCCATCAAAATACATTTGCCATTTCTGCACGGTGATAGCCGCCACACTTTCGTCAGGGAATTCATACTCCAGTCGGTCTCCTTCAATGGGATGGTCAGCAAGAAACTCCGCCACGGCTCGACCTTTAATGGTCTTTCTAGTAATGTATTCCACGTCAAATTCTTGTAGCAATATCAACCATCTTCCCATTTTCCCTAGTAAAGAGGGTGCCTGTTGCAGGTATCGGAGGGGATTTTGCTTGGCAACCGCCTGCACTTTGTAGGAATGAAAGTAATGCCTCAGTTTCTTGGATGCCCAGATTACTGCCAGGCAGATCTTTTCCACTTCAACATACTTGGCTTCATAAGGGAGGAATTTCTTGCTGAGGTAGTAAACCGCAAATTCGACCCCGAATTCATCCTCTTGGGCCATCATGGCTCCTACAGAACTTTCCTCTATTGCTAGGTAAAGGATCAGTGGCTTAGCAGGCCGCGGCGGTCGTAGCACTGGGGGATTCTGGAGGTAATCCTTAATGACATCAAAAGCCTTCTGGCAGTCATCGTTCCACCTGACTGGCTGATTCTTCCTGAGGAGCTTAAAAATTGGTTCGCACACTGAAGCGAGCTTGGAAATGAACCTACTGATGTACTGTAATTTGCCCAGAAAACTCCGAACTTCCTTTTCCTTTTGGGGCGCTGGCATTTCTCTGATTGCCTTGATTTTATCAGGGTCCACTTCTATTCCCCTTTGGCTCACCACATGGCCTAGCAACTTACCAGAAGTAACTCCGAAAATGCACTTCTTAGGATTGAGGCGAAGATTATACTTGTCGATCCTCTGAAAGAACTTTTCCAAGGCCTCGAAATGTCCTTCTCGAGTCGCCGACTTGATCATCATATCATCGACATACACTTCGACTTCCTTGTGGATCAAGTCATCTAAGATCTTGGTAGCCATCCTTTGGTACGTCGCCCCGGCATTCTTCAACCCAAAAGGCATTACTCGGTATGCGAACGTTCCCCATTCCGTGATGAAAGCTGTCTTGATTCGGTCCACAATCTTGTTAAGGATTTGGTTGTATCCCGCATACCCATCCACAAAGCTGTACATCATACAAGCGGCCGCGCTATCCACTAATACATCAATATGAGGTAGGGGAAAGTCATCTTTTGGGCAGGCCTTATTCAGGTCTCGGTAGTCAACACACACTCGGACTTTCCCATCCTTCTTGGCTACGGGGACAACGTTAGCTAACCATGTTGGATACTGGACCTCTACTAGGAACTTGGCTTCGATCTGCTTGTGCACCTCTTCCTTTACCTTTTCTGCCCATTCTGGCCTCAGTCTTCTGAGCTTTTGTTTGACCGGCTTGCACTCTGGGTAGGTCGGAATGATGTGTTCGGCAACTGCCCGATCAATCCCTGGCATATCCTCATAGGTCCAGGCGAAGACTCTTTCATATTTTTTCAAAATTCTTTCAAATTTTATCCTTTCCTCAAGAGTTACATCGGATGCTATCAAGATTTCCTTTGGATTTTCCAAAGTCCCGAGATTAAATGAGGTGGTATTGGTTGAGTTAATGTCAAATATAAATGATTCATGCTCGTGATTATGCATAATGAAATCATGAGAAACATCGCACAAGTAAGCAAAGTCATTCATATTATTAAAGTACTCAGAATTACAGACAGAATTGTCAAATAGTTCGGGAATAAAAAGTATATCAGCAAAGCTATCATTATCATCTTCCACTGGTGCTGGTGCTGAAGCCGACGGCCCCTCATCTTGAACCTCAGTTGTATTCAGACCCTTCAGTTCTGGCACCGCCGCTGCGTCTTCCATCTTCTCTTTGCCCTTCACTCGGGTGGCCAGCAGACTTTCAGTGACAATCTCCTCGGGAACCTCTCGATCCCATGCCAGAGCCTGACTGAAGATTTCCTCATCCCAGAAGGCTTCCACTGCCTTGACCATTCCCTCGGACCAGTCAAACACATCATTGAAGATTTCAAAGCCGGGGGTAATTTTGCCTCCAATCCATTGGGGCTCAGTCTCTCCACAGTAGGCACATGCCGATGCAGCTGGTACAAAACTTTCTAAAATGTGCGGCACTTCCGCAGGCTTCTTTGTAGGCTTGTCCCCCTTAGTCCCAGCAGTGTAGCCTAAACCTTTTCTGTCTTTCTGCCCCCTTGTGCTGATGGGGGCCTGGATCCCTTGTGAGCTTTTCCCCAAACCAGCCCCGGGGAGAAAGTTCATCCTTTTCATCATATTGACAACTTGAGGGCTTACCTCCGACTCATCTCCCTCATTCACCATAGCCACATGGAAACCACTGAAGGGTTGATTGGAAATTCCGAGCACTGACACTTGGTTATCACTAGCCGCTTTAATTGTTACAATCTGGCCTTCATGGGGAATCTTAATCATTTGGTGGAGCGTAGATGGAACCCCTCCCAACTTGTGAAACCAAGGTCTTCCAAGTAACACTGCAAAGTTAGCCGGTATTGGCAGGACCACAAACTCAGCCTCTATCTCAACTGGACCGGTCTTGACTTGGGCTTTAAAAGTCCCAGCAGCTTGCCTTCTCGAGTTGTCATAAGCAGTGATAGTCAGATCGGATTCACTCAACATGCTCTCATTCAATCCAAGTGAAGGTAGCGCCACCAGTGGGCACACATTAATGGAGGACCCATCATCCACCATGACACAGGCCGTGTGTTTACCATTGATCTGAGCTCGGATATATAGAGGGCGATTGTGATTACGACCCTCGACTGGCAAGTCGGCTTCGGTGTAGACTATATTTTCTTCAGATCCCCCTTTCACAATTCCCAATAACTCGGAGGGTGAGATAGTGGTGGCGACTGTCGATTCACATAAGGCTTCAACTAGCTTCTGCCTGTGGCTCGGGGATTGCCTCAATAGGTCCCAGATAGATATTTGTGCTGTCGTCTTCTTTAGCTGCTTCAGGATCTGATTCTCTTCCGTTTCCTGTTCCACTGTCGGAGGCATCGGGTCCTGTTGCTTCTCAATTTCCGGCACTACTCTTCCGCTGCGAGTAACAGCCTGTACCTCTTGCACTTCTTCTTCACCCCCAGAACTCCATAAACCCTCTGGCCCATTGGCTTCTTCAATCTCACTTTCACTGGTCGTGTCCCAACAGTCTATCATGCCGACCCGTGGCTTCTCTCCACTAACCGCTTGCTCTGGGCGGACAATTGCCACATAATCATTGCCATAGAGGTCCCTTAACACATACCATTCCGGTAGACTCGATCCTATCATGAAAACAGGGGGAGGAACGGTGTTATATCCGGTATTCTTCTTCTTTTCCCTCTTTTCAGGGTCGGAGATCTGCTTACTATCAATAAGATCTTGGACCCGATCCCTTAAAGTTCTGCAAGAGTCAGTGAGATGACCGGTGTGTTGGTGGAAAGCACAGTATTGGTCCCCTCTATGATTAGGCTGGCCGTAGGTCTTAGCTTGTCTGGCTGGCAATGGCTGAAGTTTTCCCTCCTTCATTAATCGTTCTAGGACCCAGGACAATGGTCTTCCCAAATTTGAATAGCTTCTCTGGTTCACGTCAGTGGCTGAAACTTCCGCTGTTCTGCCCACTCTGTTACTGCTGCTTCCAGCGCCACTCGACCTATTTCCCCCTTGGTTCCCAAAGTTCTTTCGAGCAAAACTGTCATTATTGGCCTTCCTTGCCAAGTACTCCGATTCGGCTTCAATTGCTATGTCTTTTAAGGATTCCCAATCCTTGAGCCCTTTCATCTTAAGCCCCTCCCTCAAGTATGGGCTTGCATTTTTGATGAACAGCCTGATTTGGTCCGACGTGTCGGGCTTCCTCTTCATTTCCATAACGCGATTCCTCCACCGCGTAAGGTAGTCATGGAAAGATTCACTAGACTTTTGTTGTAGGAGCTCTAGGTCTTTCAATGTCACTTCCATGCGGGTGCTGCAGTCGTACTGCCTCATGAACTCACTTGTAAGCAGATCCCAATCTTCTTTTGATCTCCTGTCTAGACCGTGGTACCAATCAACCGCTGACCCCGTCAAACTAAGGCAGAAGTACTCCACCTTTTGCTTCTTGGTAAGACCTGTGCCTTTCATGATTAAGGCATACTGCTTGAGATGGGCTGAAGGATCAGACGTGCCATCAAACTTTGGTAAATCTGGCATCTTAAATCTCTGAGGCAGCAGCTCCTCCTCACCCAAATCTACATCTTCGGGGATGACCCCCTTTCCGACCGACACCATTCGTGCGATGGCCTCCATTCTTTCCTCCATCTTCCGCATCACATCATCCTCTAACTTAGGAACTTTGCACCTCACCGCTTGGGGAACTACTGGCTCATCTTCCTCTTCCCCTAAGAAATCGTCCCTCGGGTCTGGGATCCTTACCCTCTGTTGCTCAACTGGTGCCGCCACTCTAGGCTCGGTAATTGGCTGTGGCACAGCAGTGGTTGGTATGGTGGTCTCCACAACAGGTGTTTCAACCGGCTCAACAATTGGAGCTCCAGATGCTTGTCCAGCGTGTGGTGTCATTTGGGCGACAAGGTTCCCCATCATAGCAAGCATTTTCCTTTCAAAGTCTTCGAACCTTTTGTCCAAGTCTTGTGTTGTTACAGCACCTGAATCTTGCGGTAATTCCGCCATTACTGATCCGGAGGATTGTTCTGAATAAGAGTCTGAGTTTCTATCCCAATCTGAACCCGAAGCTGATGCCAGACTTGACTGCTCAACTACTTGATTTCTGACCAACCTCCCGCTAGGATCTCTGGACCACTCAAATGGATCTATGATGGCTGAAAAAACCCAATTCGTTAGCATGATGCATGGATGGTATTAAGAATGCATGGTCGTGTCGATGCAGCATCCACAACCACATGCAAGCAAACAGACCCTTCCAACCTTATTCCTCCCGCACACGGGGCAATGCGGTCTCTTTCCTAGGTGGGCTTAGTTCATGGGTCAACAGGGGACCCTATGAACGCGCGAAGTGCATGGCGAAAAGCCGGCAGCATAACAGCTCTAGTCTAATGTACAGGCGTATGAGTTTTGGCCATTTACGTATTTGGACAATTCAATCAAGTTAAGGTGGGCTCACCGGGGCATGAAAGCCTTTGATAAAAGACCACTTAAATCGGTTGATTTTGTTTAATACGTGACGACCCATATCACAAGCATCGTATTAAGGAGCATACCACCTAGGGAAGTTTCTATTTGCCATTACATGGGCTTTAGTCAAGGTGATTTTCTTTAGGCTACCCAAGCATGGTTCGCGCCAACAGGTCTAGCTCATCACGAGCATAACGACCGATTGGGTTTGGTTTCCATTTTGATATACCAAAAGGTACAAGGCTCGGGCTGGTGATTATCCTTAACACTTCCCTACAATGAGTGAAAGTAGGGTCGTGCTTCGGGAACGCACCGGGGTAAGATAGGGACCAACTAGCGTAAGTCTAAGGCTCTAAAATGATATGATGCAATTTTGGTGAGAGATAGAATTTTAAGTTTTAAAAACCCAATTATACTTTAACCAAAGCACTTTCGGAGTGAAGTCTCAAACATCAAGTCCCCAGTGGAGTCGCCACTGTGACGCGCGCCGAACCCGGTCAACCCAGCAAGGGCCCTCGCTTTGAATCCGCTTTAGGATTCGAGGTATGAAAGGTTCGCGTCTCTTGATCATGGGCGCCATGAGGCATCATCGGTGTATCCCTCCCAATAGAACATTGGGGAGAATAACCTAGCCTATTGACGCCTAAGGCACCTTTTGAGGTGTTTGGAGTCGCCACCCAATTTGCAAGAAATTAGGAAAAGGTTTCTCACCTCTAATGGTCTAAACCAGAGTTATGGTGTCCGGAACTTCCCTCTTATTCATGCTTTGGTTAATTATAAATGGATTTTTAACTTCTTAAGATTATATCTCTCATCTCACGCGATTGATGCATTTAAATTAGATAGCGCATTGAAAGCACGTAAAGAAAATAAATAAAAGCGACAAGCAAAGTAAATAAAGAAAACGGTAAACACCCAAGCACTCAATTACAAGAGAAATAGGGGCGGAATACAACCCCAATAAAAGGAGGTTGAAGATGTAAGTGGGACGGAATACAATCCCCAAAAGATAAATAAAGTTGCCCCCAAAAAAAAATTAATTACAAGGGCCCAAAGGAAAATAATGTACATAACTTTAAACACTCACGCAAGATGAAAATAAAAGAACATACATAAATCGGGACATTATTTGAGGAACGTTGGTTCCTTCGCGTTTGTTCGAAATTCAGGAACATTGGTTCCTTCGTATTATTTTGAAGAGGGTTCGAAGAGTCATTTTTGATTGCTTGAATTAAAAAACCGGGATGAGTGATCCCATTTTTGTAGAAAAGTTGACTCTTCGTTTTAATTGTGATATTTTTATTGTTGGGCTAAAACAAGGGACATTGGTCCCAATTTTATTAGTAAAAATTGTAATTTAATTATAAAAGTATTTTTGTGACTTTTTATCGCACGCGCGCATAAATAAAATAAATATTTACAAACAAACACAATCAAAGGATAGAGAATTAGAGAGATCTCACCGAACCGATGTGACCCTCCACGCGTCGCGACCCATCCGGGGAGCCGCGGGGACTCACATAGCCCGACCCAAATTAAATCTCAGACAGAAAAATAGTATCAAAAATATTAGTAAAAATTCTAGATAAATTAATCGAACGAACGCAAAGTATAATATATAACAATGATAAATGTGGTAAAAATAATGTTGATAGTTAAGAGTCATGGCATAAAAAAATAATATAAACATAATATGATGACAACAATAAAATTACAACAGATAGTCATGGCATGATAGCAAAAATAATAATAGCGATAATAATAATAATAATAATAATAATGCTAACTAGTTAATTAGTTAATAATAATAGCACTAACAATACTAAAAACAGAATAATACTGGTGAATAAATAAATAGCAATAATAGTGAAATAGAGAGTTAAATAATAATAATGATAATAATAATAATGATAATAATGATTAATAAGATGGTAATAATGCAAATAGTAATAGTGATGAGTGACAAATAGTATGAAAACGGGATAATCAATTAGAAATAATAATAATAATAATAATGAATATGGCAATGACTCAAATAACCCTAGTACTAATAACAATAATAATAATGCAAGACTTGACAAAAGAGGGATGACAACAATATGTGAAAATAGGGAAACGACACAACTTAACAATATTTATATTAACCAACTAATAATAATAATAATGAAGGATGAGCATAAAAAAAAACAAAGCATTGCAACTAAATAATGCATTAATGGTGCTATTAACACATTAAATTACTAGAAACGAGTAATAAGAATAATAATAGCAAAAATGATATTAACAACAATAAATACTATACAATAAATGAACGAGAACGGGTCCAAAAATGTTTACCCTCAGAATTTTTGAGATTGGAAGTAGGATGTCTCGATCGATTTCCTTGTCGAATATTTCTTTTTGATGATAATAATACTTGAAATAAATATAAAATCTGTGTTCTAAACAAACTATATTGAGAAAAATATTTTTGTGGGATGAAGGAACAAAGAAAATTAATTTTTCTTGCTCAAATCAACCCAAGATTCAATGTTTTGTAATGGCAAAACTAAGATTTTTAAAAGAGAACTTGAAGAATTTTTGAAGAATTTTTAAGAAGCAAAAAGAGTTTTCTGGAGAGTGCAAAGAAGTTGAGAGGAAAAGCTAAGAAAAATTCTTGAATTCAATGTGTCGTCCTCCAAAAATGAAGTGCCAAATTCTCATTTAAGGTGGTCTTGGCCAAAAATGGCAAGTGACAAAAGAGACTTTCATTTTTAGTTAATCAAAAATGTCATAAAATGGTGAAACAAGAAAAAGTCAGACTGAAGAAAATCAGACTGAAAACGGCGAAAAAAACGGACAGGAAAAACAGGTCGCGCGGAGGAGCCAAAGGGCGCGCGGCGGCCTGCGCGTGGTGCCTTGGCACCGCGCGCGGCAGGCTGCTGCGCGCAGCCTGCCCCGCGCAGGCAGGTCGCGCGAGGCACCTGCCTCGCGCGCAGGGGGGGGGCGCGCGGCGCCCCCTTCTTCACGCGCAGGGGGCTGCGCGCGAGGCCCCCTGCCTCGCGCGCAGGGGGGGCGCGCGGCGCCCCCTGCTTCACGCGCAGGGGGCTGCGCGCGAGGCCCCCTGCCTCGCGCGCAGGGGGGGCGCGCGGCGCCCCCTGCTTCACGCGCAGGGGGCTGCGCGCGAGGCCCCCTGCCTCGCGCGCAGGGGGGGCACGCGGCGCCCCCCGCCTCGCGCGCAGGGGGCTGCGCGCGAGGCCCCTGCCTCGCGCGCAGGGGGTCTGCGCGCGGGGCGCCTGCCTTGCGCGCAGGCGCCCCTGCGCGCTGGGCGGCCTGCCGTGCAGGCCCCCTGCACGCTGGGGCAGCCTGCCGCGCAGGCAGCCCCGCGCTGCCGCAGGCGGCCTTCGCGACTTTTTTTTTTTTTTTTTTTTTTATTTTATTTTAAATCTAGACACAAAATATATATATATTTTTATTTATATTTTTTTTTTATTTTTTCTCCATTCTAATTTTAATTTCCCCAAAAGTATGTATTTTTAATTATTTTCCGAAAAACACACCTTTTGACAAGGAACGATCGATTCTCACATTTCTTGCCGAAAATCGGTCTTCTGTTTCATCATCGGGTAATTCTGATCTTGGACCGCCTCGGGGCCCGGTGTCTACACTGAGATTAATAGAAAATGAAATCTTTATTCACCCTGCCCAGCTTTGAAAATTTATTCTCTAAGAATATGATGACTCGTGATCTGAATTCTGTCACAGTGCCATTTTCTTACTCACCTATGAAAATATATCCTTTTGATACTTCAAAATATCTCACATAGATACACTTTTTATCTCTTGGTCCCAATTAACCAATTTTACATGAGGTATCATGGACGTAACCAGCACAACCCTAAGTTCGTAAATGGCTTAGGTCAGCTTGTTGACTAGTTCACAACTCATAAGTTATAGATGTGACAGAGATAGAAGGCACTTGGTTTAAAAATATATATGGCAATCATTAAATTATCTTCCCGATAGGAGATCAGCAAATATGCCTTTGCCATCATAGATCTAACCATATTTAGGAGAGTCCTATTTCTCCTTTTCGCAACACCATTTTGTTGTGATTTTCTAGAATGAACAACTGATGTTCAATCCCTTTTTCATCACATAAAGCTTTAGATTCATATGAAAGATTTTCCTGACCTCAGTTAGTTCTTAAAACTTTAATCCTTATGTCCAATTGATTCTCAACTATGTTCATAAAAGTCTTGAAGCAACACAATACTTCTGGCTAGTGAGCAATCAAATTGAAATGACCATACCTGGTATAGTCATCTATAAAAGGTGATGAAATAGTAGGCCCCATGCCTTGCCCTCACATTCATTTGACCACATTCATCAGAATGAACTAACTGAAATAGAAATTTGGCTCTAGTTCCTTTATCGAATGATTTTCTAATTATTTTCCTTTTTAGGCAATTCTTACATATAAGCAATTCAACCTCATTTGAACTGTCTGTTAAACCTATATGGCTAACCGACTCCTTCGGTCTAACCCACTTTGGTTTAATTCCAGCATGCCATATTTTCACATTGTTCTCATAACTATATGAAGAGGAAGTAATTAAAGAAAAAGACTTATTTTCTTCAAATAGTCATGGTACACATCCATAACAATGAAATCATTCAGCATTTAACCAGAACCATCATAATCATCATTTAAGTATAAGCATATACTGTTATCCTCAAAACATAAATTGAAAACATATTTCAATAAAGAAAGAACAGAAACAAAACTCTTAACAAAGGTATCTTGATCCCTTATTACATGATCCTTTGCTCTTGAATCTATCACTCACAAAGAATGAAATTCTGAGTTGGATACACAAATTTCACTCACTCTTGAGTCAAAATATTGTATCTGTTTGGGCACAATGCAACCTCTTGCATAGTGACCTTTCCGTTGGCAATTAAAATATTTCACTCTTGAAACGTTTACCATCCTTTTGCCTTTGGACCTCTTAAAATTCTGTTCTTTCTTTACTTTTTAGGGCTATTGAGCCTTTTTCCTTATCCTACTATAGCGACGGGATTCCCTCCTTTCCTGGCCGTTGTTATAGGGTCTGATATCCCTTTTTCCGATTTTTGGACCTACAAATCAGTTTTTTATCCCTTTTTTCAAGGTTTTAAGGCATTTTTTCCATTTTTAAAAATAAAAATAGGTAATATCTGATTTAATTAGATTTTATCCCTTTAATTATTTGATTTTTTTTTATTTTCTTCATATAAAAAGAATGAGAAGAAAACCTAAAAGGGGAATTCTTTTGGGGATTTTTTTCTCTTCATCTTTTTCTTCTTCCTCTTAATTTCTCTAAGAAGAATTCCAGTTTTTTTCCCTACAAAAAAATTGAGTTCATCTTTTTAGTTTTTTTTTTCCAATGGAATTTCTTCTAAACACTTTTTAGAAGAAGATTTATTGATGCAATTGAATTTTGAGGCAAACATGATAATTGTTTGCTCTTAAAATTCATTTTTTCAACTTGTTATTTGTTTTCAATTAAACTTTTTCAAGGTTCTTTATTATTTTGAATCTTTTTTTGATGGACAATGGATTTTGGGGCAAAACAAATAATTGTTTGTTCCTAAAATCGATTTTTTTATTTTATTTTCTAAAAATCAATTTTTTCTCATAAATGATTTTTTTTGTTTGGAACAAACAAAATAATTGTTTGTTCTTGACATCATTTTCATTCTTTTAATCAATAAAAATCATTCTTTTGGCAAAAAAATTGATTTTTTGTTTTTAAAGCATTGTTGATTTTCTTTCTTCATTTTTAAGCCTATTTTTTCTTGGAATTTTCATTCCAACATTTTTATTATTCAATTCTAATCTTGCAAATCAAGAACAAGGAAATCAATCATCTTTTTACCTTCATCGAATCTGAAACTCTGAGGGTAGACATTCCGGGCTTGTTCTTCTTATTTTTTTTGTTCATATTTAATTTATTCATGTTCATTCTTATTATTTTCAGTTATTCATTTATTTATTTTGTTTATGTTTAATTTATTACCATGTATATTTTTATTATTATTCTCATTCATTTATTTTATTCATGTGAATATTGATTTCTTTTATTTTTAACATGTAATTAAATTAATTCATTCATCATTATTTTTAACATGTAAATAAATTCATTCATTCATCATTATTTTTAATGTAATTTAATTCATTCATTCATCATTATTTTTAACATATAATTAAATTAATTCATTTTGATTGATCTTTTTGCCATGTAAATGGTTTATATCATTTGTGAACATATTTAATTAATCATGTCATTTATTTAATCATTTTTTATTCTTTTCAATTGTCATTATCATATGTTTAATATTTTGTTCACTTATTTATTTTCACTATTATTATGTTCATATTTTTGCACATTAATTAATTAACATGTTGTATTTTATTCCAATTACATCTTCTAATCCACTTATTATTCATAACACATTTTTCTCATTTATTTTAAATTGATAACATTTTAATTCATTTATGATTTTGATATCATTTCATTTTATCTCATTTTATTTTATCTTATCATTTATTTTATATTTAATTAATTTTAATTGAATAAATTACTAACATTATTTTTATTTGTGTTTTATTTTATTTTACATCTCATTTTTTGCTTGGGCATTTTTGCGAGCACACGGGGAGATCTAAGAGGCTCGTTCGGGTTACATATTTATTTTCTTTGTTTGAAATATTTATTTATTTTGGCTTTTTCATTTATTTTTGCCATGTAATTTTCTTGTAAAAATTTTTATTTAGGCCCACTAGAAAGAAAGTCACTAAATGTTTTTTTATTAATCAATTTGAAATTTTTTCTAAATAAAAATGGGACCAATGTCTCAATTTTCTCTATCCAAAATAAAATCATCACATCAAAAGTGTTTTATAATAAATATGCATGTGAGTACCAATGTCCTCATCATTAATGAACACCCCGATTTATGCATGATTTGTATTTTATTTACAATGGGGGTTGTATTCCGCTCCTAGTTTTATTGTATTTTATTTTGAGAATGTTTATTTTAATAATGCTTTACTTATTACTTTTGCCGTGAATGATTGCGCCTTAATTAAATGCATCATGTGGAAAGTTGGTGAAACAATGAATTCAAAACTTAATCATAATATTGATCAAGGTATAAATAAATGAGAAGTCCCGAACTCACTCTGGTCTTTGGGGCTCAATGAGGCGAGAGGTCTAGGACTTCCAAGATACCTCTTGAGTCCCACCAAAAGACTTAAATTTACAAATCCTAGGCTACAGGGGGTAGAAGCTGAGACCTCCAAGATCTCTCTGGCTTGCCCAAGATGGATATGTATGCGCCGTCTTGGGCTCGCTGAGGCTAGACGATTCTTCCCAATGTTCTATTGGGTGGCGACTCCAAGAAACCTCCTTGTTGCCCAATATAGACGCACTTATAAATACCTTACACGTTTTAATGAATCCCATCCCGATCGCCCTAAAGCGGGCTTTCGGGAGGCCACGGGGTTCGGCGCGCGTCACAGTGGCGACTCCACTGGGGACATACTCGAGACTTCAATTCGAAAATACCTTGATTAAAAATTATGATTGAGTTTTAGTTTAAAAATTTCACCTTCTTTCAAAACTACATTGCATCACATTAGAGCCTTAGATCTATGCTAGTTTGGTCCCTCTTTTAGCCCCGTTGCGTTCCCAAAGCACGACTCTACGTTCACTCAATTTAGGGAAGTGTTAAGGATAATCACCAGCCTAAGTCTCGTACCATCATGGTATATGAAATGGAGACCCGATCGGTCGTTATGCTCGTGATGAGCTAGACCCGTCGGCGGGGACCATGCTTGGGTAGCTCTAAAGTAACACCACCTTTTGACTAAAGCTCATGTAATGGAAATAGCTACTTCCCCTAGGTGGTATGAACCTTAATGCTATGCTTGCTATATGGATCATTATGTATTGGACAAGCCCAGATAATTTGATTGGTCACCTAATCAAAGCCTTTTATACCCCGATAGGCCCATATCAACTTATTCGGGCTGCCTATATACATGATGGTTAAAACCCATGCGTATGAACATTAGCTAAGAGAGGTTATGCTGTCGGTTTTTTCACTATGCACCATGTGCATCCATAGGGTTCCTTGTTAACCCATGGATCAAGCCCACCTAGGACAGAGACCGTACGACCTTGTGTGTGGGGGCAATAAGGTTGGAAGGACCTACCTGCTTGCATGTGTTTGTGAATGATGCATTGCATATTCATGTTAGTCATGCACAAATAAATTTCTGTATTTCTTCTACATGTATACATCTTATTCTTTGCATATAATTATTACATGTACATATTATCCTGTGTATGATTTTTCACATGTCTCACATGTATCATTGTAATCTCTTTTAGCCATTGTATACCATTTTTATTGCACAGCACGACCATGCATTGCGTATTATTCATACATCATTCTAACTCTTTGACTTTTCAGCCATCAAAGACCACTTTCCTAGCTGGTTAGGGTTTCTGACAGTCGCATTATCAGAGGGTTTTGATTGAACAACCACAATCAAGTCAAGTGCAATCAATAGGCATTCAGAGAATTTCTAGAAATGGCTGATGCATCGAGGGATGCAGATGCTACTAGGGCCTTGATAGCTGAAGAAGTAGGTCGAAGGTTAGAAGAATTCGAGAACCGAATGATGGCCATGATGGTTGCAATGGCTCAACCAGCTGCACCACAGAACCTGGCACCTCCTCCCATGAGATAAAATGAACAAGAGGAGGCTAGAGAGGATCAGCCGGAGGATGCACGTCCACCACCAGTGGACCTAGGGGCTGCCACGTCAGGAGGGCAAAAGAGAGGAGTAGCCCATAGAATGGAAGAAGACCTAGAAGAGGATGAATATAGAGAACCCCTGTCAGTTAGAAGGAAAGCACCCAAGACAGAAGATACCATCTAGAAAAAGATGGAAGAAAAGTTCGAGGCAATGGCTAAGATATTGACAAGGGGTCGAGGAATGAACCCCGAAGACAAAGAGCTAGATGGAGAAGATCTAATCCCCTTGAACTTTAAGATGCCTGATGTCCCGAAATTTGATTGTACATCGGACCCCACCGTACACATCAAGCAGTACTCTTTGATAATGAAAGGTACCACACTAACAAGGAGGCAGAAAGTAGAATACTTATGTTTAAGTTTGACATGTCCTACGGTGGGCTGGTATTACGGACTGGATCGAAGAATAAAAGAAGATTGGGATCTGCAGACGGAGGAGTTCCTCCAGCAATATGACTGTAGTACAAGGATGGAGGTCACCCTGAAAGATCTAGAGTTACTATAACAAAAGCCGAACGAGTCATTCCATGAGTACTTGACCCGATGGAGGAACCGGGTAATGGAGATGAAGAAGAGGCCGGACACTCCAGACCAGATCAGGCTGTTTATTAGGGATGCTAGCCCATACTTGAAAGATGGGCTAAAGATGAAGGGGCTGAAGGACTGGGAGTCCTTAAAAGATGTAGCCATTGAAGCTGAGGCTGAGTATGTGGATAAAATGGCTAAATCTGCAAACCTGGCCTTAGGGAACAGCAGTGGCAATGGGGGAAATACCAAGGCAGCAGAGGCCTCAACCACCGGAATGACTCCTAAACACCTCACTATCTCGGGCAAGCCTCTATCTTGGCACTTCACTCGTCTCATCAAGGAAGGGAAGTTGCAACCCTTGCCAGCTAGGTCTGCCCCAAGTCAAAGAAAATCGAGGCACAGAACAGACTGGTATTGTGCGTATCACCAGTACACAGGGCATCAGACAGACTATTGTCACCCTCTGAGAGATCGCATTCAAGAATTGGTCCTTGGCCTGGATGAAGAAAGAAAGGATTAGAGTTGTTATAATGCTTTTCATTTTCTAAAGTGTATTCCTGAGCTATGCACTTGTTTTATCTTTTCTGCTTTAATAATATGGGCTTTCCTTGTATATGCATTTTTATATTTTATTGCATCAAGCATAAACAATAATCATGATTAAGGCATTGGTTTAAAACACCGTTTCATCTAGTTTCAATAATAATCTTGGTTGCACCCAATTTGATTCCTGAAGCAAGATAAAATTTGAGAGAATTAAAAAAAAGTCTAAAGAAGTCTTTGACGGGACCCATGAAGACATGCCAGGAGATAATCGTAAAATCGCCAAACACACCATTCTAACATATCCCGATCATGGACCAGTTAAGTAGAAGCTCAGAAGCCCAGGCTGGAGGGGGCAGAAAAGGTCAAAAGGAAGAATCCACAAGCAGAGATGAAGCTAAAATTTTTTGGTCGGAGTTCAAAACCGGACTTAGTTGGTCAATGCTATCCCAAGTCAAGAAGAGAAGGGGTACGTGTATGTGTAAACTATCAGGATTAGGACAAAGCTTATCCTCGGAAAAAGAACAAGGAAAAAGAGGATAAAAAGAAAGAACAAAAAACAAAAAAAAAAAAAAGAAGAAGAAGGAAATAAAAAAGATAGAAGGAAAACATCTTGGGGGCAGGTTTTGCCCAAATCCTGTTGATTTGTACATGTCCGTATCCTAATATTCTTCTTGGTTGCCAAAAGGAAAAGGACCAAAACGCTGATCTACAAACCATCTACCCATTTTATCTGCATGAAGGGTATACTATACAAGCAACAAGTTGATGAATGACGAAGGAGCTAAGAGACGGAAGAAAACCAAGCCAAAATTTGTACGACCTATATGAATGGTTTAATGCTGGCAGAAAAGATCATGAAAAAGGATTGGGCAGAGAAATGACCCTTTTGCACTTCGAGGCTAGAGAGCCACCATTGGAACCTCTACAAGAGTCATCTATTATTCCTCGACAAAGGGGGCAGAAGCAGTATGGCCGATAGATGTGAAGCTCAAATTTTTAAGGACAGTCATGGCTAAATTTTGGAAGCCGACAGAGCATAACAACGACAGCAGCAATTGCACAAGTTGGACAAGGACAAGTCATGGGATTATCACCACAGTCAGATCCATCAGAAAACATTCTGCTTGATTATTTAGAAAGACGGCCAGAAAGCATCTGATGAAGGATGGAGATTCCATTGTCAAACAAATGAGACCAGGTGTTCCAAACATACGAGGTAAATTTGGGCCAGCGTGAGTGGGTCCCTTTGTCTTCCAGAGATTGTTATCCAAGAAAGCAATAACGGACAGAACCGATCAATGTTGACAGACTCAAGAGGGTCTAAGGTTAAGGGCTAAAAATCAAAAGAAGAGAATAAAAGCCCCGCGGGTCGAAAACCGAAAAAAGGCGGCCTTGCTAAAATTGGGTGCCTCGTCAGGGTGACAACCGAAAAAGGCATCCTGGGCAAAAATTAGAGGCTTGAAAGAAAATGTTCAATCAAGAAAACCCGAGAGGGCTGATTGATAACAGGAGATCAGGTGTACCTAAGTTGTTACTCATTGAAACTAAGTAAAACTAGTGCTTTTGTATCACATGTCTAGTCATGGTCATTCTTATTGCTATATGGTGCCTATAGATAGAAATGCATGCATAAGCTAGGCATAAACATGCAATTAGACGGTTAAGAGAAACCTGCTGTAGGCATAAGTACATACGCTGGAGCAATTATCAAAGCAACAATAATGATTTTTCATGTGACAAATCCTCCTCCTATTCCTTAAATGACAAAAAAAAAGATAAAAAAAGAAAGAAGAAGGCCGTTGAGATGAAAACCATGACTGGCTCTCTAAGCAAAAGTTAGGCCAAAGGGCAGGGTGAAAACCTGGGAACAGGCAGTCTGTCCTTAGAAAAAAAAAAGAAAAAAAAAGAGCCGCTGGATTGGGTTGGGTCCACTCCAGGAAAATATTAGGCACAGAGTTATGTGAAAATCCCTAAAGGGATGCATTTCCCGCTAAGAAAAGCTATTGTGAAAATCCACAAGGGACGCACTACCTTTAAAATAATGAATTTTGAAGCCTGGAGCAATAAGGCAGCATTACTCGAAATGACTTCCCTTCAGATAGGTGCCGTATAATGCAGAACTTGATTCAGAGTCTCAGGGGCAAGATGCTCATTGACCGGGGGGCAAAGGTACATATGGGTCAGTTCTCCTTGAAAAGATTATGGGTCGAGGTCCATAAAGCCAAGACAATGCTTTTCTAGATCCTTGGGGGCATCAGACAATATCAGCAGTTGAGCAGTACCCTCAACGAATCCCTTAACCACCGGGGATGTGGTCTATCCATTTTTGCATCTCACATGCATAAATTTTTTGCATATTGCCCTGCATTTCACGTGCATTTAGTCCATTACACTTATGGTTGTACACACAATTCTTACACACTAATCTTTTGCTTATGTCTCGTGTATATAGCTTTATATGTATATTTCATACCCGTGATTCCATACGCACACACAATCTTTTGTATATGTTGTTGTGTACATAACTTAGAGGGAAGGGATTAAATAGACCTCATGAGCAAGGATGATCCAAAGGACGGATTCAGCTCGACATGATCGGCGACTGGATCCGGCCTAAAATCAAGTAAATATGTACAGAGGTGAAATGCCCAAGAGAACAAGCCTATTCGGGCACACCATGCTAAAGGAAATCAGATGCGAAAGTAAGCCGAGGTACAGTTTCAGCTCTGCATCGGCGCTCATCCATGCCAAACAATCAGATCAAGATGAAGAGAAGAATCTCAAGGTCCTGCTCCCAAGAAGGAAAAGAATAAGCCTTTCCATGCACACCATGCCAGGAACGAACATGTAAGTTTTTTTTCTATCATAAGAGGCACGTTTACATACATCACACAATAAGTGTACAAAATCTAAATTCAAATGTACAAATTCTCAAAGCAAAATAACAAAACAAAAAGAAAAAGATGTTTTCGAGGCCTTGAAAATCCAACATACTGTAAAAATTCAAATGCATCCAAAGTGTAAAAATTCCAGGAAAGAAAATCCCAAAACAAAAACAAAAACAGAATAATCACCAAAGACATGGAAACCTATCCGCCTGAGGGCATGCAACCAAAACCTCAAATAATAATTTTCTCTTTGGAGGCTCAACATCAAAGTCTCCCAATGAGCATCAAAGTCTCTTTGGAGCATTATCTTTAAGACCTTTTTAAGGCATTCTCAGTCTCTTTGGAACATTATCTTAAAGACCTTTTTTTAAGGCATTCTCAGTCTCTTTGGAGCATTATATTTAAGACCTTTTTAAGACATTCTCAGTCTCTTTAGAGCATCATCTTTAAGACCCTTTTTTAAGCCATTCTCAGTCTCTTTGGAGCATTATCTTTAAGACCTTTTTTTTAAGGCATTCTCAGTCTCTTTGGAGCATTATCTTTAAGACCTTTTTAAGGCATTCTCGGTCTTTTTGGAGCATTATATTTAAGACCTTTTAAGGCTTTCTCAGTCTCTTCGGAACATCAAGTTATTTTCAAAAGTATTCCAAATCCCTTCAATCCTGAGATGATTCGAGTGGTGGGTTCAGCTTAACCTTATCAGAAACTGCCCAGAAAAGCAAACCTCTTCATTCACATTATGCCGGGGGAATTAGGCCGGCACGAGGCTAACAGATCACAAGCAATAGAATAGATCGCAATGGGATGTGGTTAGAGAATACTGCATCTCACAGACACCGTGCAGGCCGAGATGAGGTCAGCGGGATAAATCAGACACCTTGCATGCCGAGACGAGGTCAGCGGGGTACACATGATAGATTGGATCGCGCTTCGTAAGTCTGGAGCATACTCGGTGCAGCTCAGGAGAGCAATCCTCGCGTTTTGTAAGTCTGGAGCAGACTCGGCACATCACCATCCGCACTTTGTAAGTCTTGAGCAGACTCGGTGTAGCTCAGGAGAGCAATCCTCGCGTTTTGTAAGTCTGGAGCAGACTCGACCCATCGCTACCCCACCAGCAAAAAGGTAAGGGTTGCCTCAGGTACGCATCTCTTTCCTTCTTCTCTGAATTTTGGCTCATCTAGACACTAGTGCACTAGTTTCCCCAAAATTGGGGGCAACTGTAGACATCGGGTCCTGAGACAGCAAGATCAGAGTTACTCAATGATGATAAAATGCCTTGTCACATGCAAAAAGGTTGAAAGTGGTGATTTCCTATTTAAATTTGCATTTTAGACTGAAAAGATAAAAAATAATAAAAAATATTTTAAAAATTAGTTTTGAAAAATTGGGGCTTAAAATTATAAAATTTTTAGTCAATTTAAAATTTTAAAAAAAAAATCGGACCAAGAGTGTCGGGTGCGGCAGCGCGTAGGCGCGAAGAGGCGTTGCGCAGCGTCGCCAATGCTGCAAGTCGCTATAAGCGCGCGCAGCACTGCGCGCAATTTCGCGCAGCCTTACTGCGTGAGGCCCGTCCCTCTATAGCGACGGGCTTCCCTCCTTTCCTGGCCGTTGCTATAGGGTCTAATACCCCTTTTTTCTGATTTTTGGACCTAAAAATCAGTTTTTTATCCCTTTTTTTAAGGTTTTAAGGGATTTTTTCAATTTTTAAAAATTAAAATAGGTAATATCTGATTTAATTAAATTTTATCCCTTTAATTATTTGATCTTTTCTATTTTCTTCATATAAAACTAATGAGATGAAAACCTAAAAGGGTAATTCTTTTGGGGATTTTTTTCTTGGGTTTTTTTCTCTTCATCTTTTGCTTCTTCCTCTTAATTTCTCTAAAAAGAATTCCAGATTTTTCTCCAACAAAAAAATTGACTTTATCTTTTTAGTTTTTTTTTTTCCAATGGAATTTCTTCTAAACACTTTTTAGATGAAGATTTATTGATACAATTGAATTTTGAGGCAAACATAATAATTGTTTGCTCTTAAAATTCATTTCAATTTGTTATTTGTTTTCAATTAAACTTTTTCAAGGTTCTTTATTATTTTGAATCTTTTTTTGATGGACAATGGATTTTGGGGCAAAACAAATAATTGTTTGTTCCTAAAATCGATTTTTTTATTTGATTTTCTAAAAATCAAATTTTTCACAAAAATAATTTTTTTTGTTTGGAACAAACAAAATAATTATTTGTTCTTGACATCATTTTCATTCTTTTAATCAATAAAAATCATTCTTTTAGCAAAGAAATTGATTCTTTGTTTTTAAATAATTGTTGATTTTCTTTCTTCATTTTTAAGCCTATTTTTTCTTGGAATGAAATTCCAACATTTTTATTATTCAATTCTAATCTTGCAAATCAAGAACAAGGAAATCAATCATCTTTTTACCTTCATCGAATCCGAAACTCTGAGAGTAAACATTTCGGGCTTGTTCTTCTTATTCTTTTTGTTCATATTTAATTTATTCATGTTCATTCTTATTATTTTCAGTTATTCATTTATTTATTTTGTTTATGTTTAATTTATTACCATGTATATTTTTATTATTATTCTCAATCATTTATTTTATTCATGTGAATATTGATTTCTTTTATTTTTAACATGTAATTAAATTAATTCATTCATCATTATTTTTAACATGTAATTAAATTAATTCATTCATAATTATTTTTAACATATAATTAAATTAATTCATTTTGATTGATCTTTTTGCCATGTAAATGGTTTATATCATTTGTGAACATATTTAATTAATCATGTCATTTATTTAATCATTTTTTATTCTTTTCCGTTGTCATTATCATATATTTAATATTTTGTTCACTTATTTATTTTCATTATTATCATGTTCATATTTTTACACATTAATTAATTAACATGTTGTATTTTATTCCAATTACATCTTTTAATCCACTTATTATTCATAACACATTTTTCTCATTTATTTTAAATTGATAACATTTTAATTCATTTATGATTTTGATATCATTTCATTTTATCTCATTTTATTTTATCTTATCATTTATTTGATATTTAATTGATTTTAATTGATTAAATTACTAACATTATTTTTATTTGTGTTTTATTTTATTTCACATCTCATTTTTTGCTTGGGTATTTTTGCAAGCACACGGGGAGATCCAAGAGGCTCGTTCGGGTTACATATTTATTTTTTTTGTTTGTAATATTTATTTATTTTGGCTTTTTCATTTATTTTTGCCATGTAATTTTCTTGTAAAATTATTTATTTAGGCCCACTAGAAAGAAAGTCACTAAACGTTTTTTTATTAATTAATTTGAAATTTTTCCTAAATATAAATGGGACCAAAAGTCTCAATTTTCTCTATCCAAAATAAAATCAGCACATCAAAAGTGTTTTATAATAAATATGCATGCGAGGACCAATGTCATCATCATTAATGAATACCCCGATTTATGCATGATTTGTATTTTATTTATAAAGGGGGTTGTATTTCGCCCCTAGTTTTATTATAATTTATTTTTAGAATGTTTATTTTAATAATGCTTTACTTATTGCTTTTACCGTGAATGATTGCGCCTTAATTAAATGCATCGTGTGGAAAGTTGGTGAAACAATGAATTCAAAACTTAATTATAATGTTGAATAAGGTATAAATAAATGAGATGTCCCGAACTCACTCTGGTCTTTGGGGCTCAATGAGGTGAGAGGTCTAGGACTTCCAAGACACCTCTTGAGTCCCACCAAAAGACTTAAATTTACAAATCCTAGGCTCCAAGGGGTAGAGGCTGAGACTTCCAAGATCTCTCTGGCTTGCCCAAGATGGATATGTATGCGCCGTCTTAGGCTCGCTGAAGCTAGACGACCCTTCCCAATGTTCTATTGGGTGGCGACTCCAAGAAACCTCCTTATTGCCCAATATAGACGCACTTGTAAATACCTTACAAGTTTTAATGAATCACATCCCGATCACCCTAAAGCGGGCTTTCGGGAGACCACGGGGTTCGGTGCGCATCACAATACTGTGCTATATGCACAATGACATTGACCTTAATCAGTGCCAAATAGTCCTATTCAAGCTTCAAATGACAAGCGACATCCTTAAATGTCTCGATGCTTGTTCGTTTGAGTTAGTTGCATCTTTATATGCTCCTAACTTTTGGGTAAGGAACGGATAACAGCTAAGACCTATTGCTAATCAGTCAACTTATGACCAACGTCACTAAGTTTACTAATCATTTTCATCTCTCATAGATGTTTTCGCATCAAACAATCAGACTTTTTCTGATAAGTATCAAATTTGATCACTAATTATCAAAAAACTTAATTAGAGACACGCTTCTAAACTTTTATCGTAAAGCGATTCACGGATCCATTGCGTTTTGATACTTGCTGAACTACTTAGTGATATCATCTATTGCACTTAGCAAGATGACACGAGCATTAAAATTCTTCTTTTTCTATGCCACATAGGCATTACGGTCTCGCCTATACTATGATGTAGTGTCATCCTTAGGTTCAGCCATAACCGAACTTAAGGGTCCAAGAGCCTCTTGCTCTTCAAGCACACACTGGATTTTCATACTCCAGATTTCACAATCGTTACCATTCATCTGAATATCTTTATTAAGTTTTTGCAATAATTGAATTGGAAGCAGTATTCATTAAGATTCTCTGATCTCAAATGGAACAAAAATGCACAATTTTAAAGGAGATAAGAAAATACATGCTATTTACTATGCATCTGAAATAATAACCCAGTAAAGTTTTCTATCAGGCTTCAATTCGAAAAGGCTACTAATAGTTTCCAATTACCCTCTAAGTCCTAATGTCCAACCTTATAAGTCAAAATTTTATGCATTGTAAATCTGAATTATTAGATTATTTAGTTCTCAAACTTAAGAGGGGAATATTATTGGTTTAAATTTATTAAGTCTCTACTTAATAAACATGCATTTATTTTACTCATAAAATAATGCAGGGCAATTAAAAGTTAAATAAACACATTTATTATAAAGTTAAATGCCATCATAATAAATAAATGTATTTATTCATCAAATAAATAAAATCCAATAACTCAAAATAAGACACACATGTCAAACAACAATAGGAAACATAAATCCCATTTAATAAAATTAAACGCTAACTAAAATTGACACTCATGTCAACTAATCTAGAAGTCTAGATTTTCGTAAAATCTTTCTTGAGACAGGGGCTGATACTTTGACTATCTGCATTAATTCATCAGGTAACTCATAAGTTTGTTGATGAAGCCATAGACGATGCACATTACGTCCACTTCTCAATTTCATCACAGATGTGGTGTTACTCCTCAACACTCCTCTTTTGGCAATTCTAGCCAAAAAGTGGATGATAGATTTTCTATAAATTCTATCTCTAATGTAACAGGTAGTTTCCAATAACTCCCTGAGTTCTGGATGATATATAAATGAGTCAGTCAACATTTTAATCAGGATTCTATCATCCTTTCCCATACTTAAACCGCCTAACCAAATGCACTCCTGTAATTCTTCATTCATAAACATTATGTGATGCACTATTGCATCAATGTCATCAGCTCGGATCTTCCTTCGCATTCTTATGTTGCTTACTAAATGCAATTTTACATTTCTTAAAGTAATCCCAAATGGAGTGCGAGAAACCACAAGAGTCCATATCATCACCATTTCTGTAACACATCACAGAAACAAAATATAGTTAATACACTCATGTATAAACATATATGATTGAAACACATTTGAATCAACAATAAGGACAGATCCTCAAAATTTTCAAAAAAATATTTTTTAAAATTAATTAAAGGCAGAAAAGACATTTTCCACAATTTTATAATATTTTTTAATCATTTAAAAATAAGAATTTATTTTCTAGTCATCAAAAAATTTTAAAAAAATGACCAAAAAATCATAAAAATTTTGAAAAATGGTTTTGCAAAAAAATGGAGCTGATTTGGTGGTCGGAGCAAGCCGCACGGGCCACACGCGCCGCTAGAGGGAGGAGTGACGCGCCCACGCGCCATCACGCGCGCCTCCCATTGTCCTGCCACGTGTCGCAACCTAATTGTGCCACTTGTCAGCCTTTGGTTGGTCCACCTGTCTGCCACATGGCAACAGGTTGACACGTCATTGCCACGTCGCATGACACCTTTCTGCGATGTAGCATGACACCTGTCTGCCATATGTGAACACCTTATTGGGCCACGTGGCAACAGTGACCCATCACTCTGTTGACGTGGCTTGACACATGAAACGACATCATTCATCCGCGTGGCGTTACTGGACACGTCATCTGCCACGCGGCATGATCTGGATCTGCCATGTTGCCGAATCTGATTGGCCCACGTGTCTATAGTGGCGCAACACTGTGGATGCGCGTTTGCGCGCGTGTGGGCCACCGCTCACGCACACGCGCCCTTCGTCTAGCGGTGCATGCAAACCATGCGCCGCCTTCCCGACGGATTTTGGTCTCCGAATTTTTTTCGGTGGGTGGTTTTTGGGGTCTGTGATTTTAATAGTATGGTAAAAAATTACAAATCTCAATTTTAAGTCTAGCGTTTTGAATACCCATATTCATTCCCTTAATTTACGGTACACATACACGTATTTTTAGACCCGAAAAATATATACAAATATATATTTTAGCATAAAATAATATATATCGGGTTCATGCATCCTACAGACAAATTTTGCATATAAAAGTTTAGATCTAATTTTAGCCACATGCCAGGACACCAAAAATATTGGCTCTGATACCAATGAAGGAAATATATACAACATGCCACATGCATATATGGAGGTAACATAAACGGATTATATGCCACCTACCTCTTGTAGCACAGATACTTTGGCGAAAGCATTAACAAGGATCTTTTTCAGCGTCATTGGTCTGGCTGATATCCACAAGCGGGATAACGACAACTAGATCACAGTCTAAAAGCCACTTGGTCGATAGAATTTCGGTATAAGAACTCTTTCTCCCTTACTTCCTCAAAGGAAGAGCCTCCTATTTATAGGCATACATCTCCTAAAGGAGATGAATGCTCCATAAATAGGAGCATCAACTCCCATTAGGGGAGTTACCCCCAATTAAAAGGGGAGTATGTAACTTCCCTTTGCATTAAGAGGGAAGTTATAATGTTAGTGGAATATTAAGGGACACAATCCCTTATTCAAGACCAAATATGGAACTTTTCCCATATTTATAGGATTTTTGGACTGACAAATATATTTTGAGTCCGCCCGAAAAGTCATGGACGCATCCCGACTCCAGTGATGCCGAAAAAGTGTATTTATTATTTTATTTTTTTTATTTACGTGAGGGCTGTAATAATAAAAGATTTTCGACCGCACATAAAAAGAACCACCACACAAATGTTTTCTACTAAATTGAAAATCTGTTAATAAAACTAGACCAATGTCCTCGTTTTCATCCCAAAAGTGAAAGTTTATGTTTTCATTAAAACAAGATCACTTCGTCCTTTTTTCATAAAGTCAATTCGAAAACTCTATACTTTTTTTGTAAAATAAGTAGTTAGGAACCAATGTTCTCGTCTAAATGAATAGCCCGATTTATGTATGTATTTTCATTTTAACGTTATTATGGATTTTGCATTTATTTTTGGATAATTATAATTATATTGTATTTATCGCTTTATTAATTACTTCTTTATGTGTTTGTAATGCGCTTTAATTTACTTACATAAATCGTGTGAGAAAAGAGATAAAATAATTGATTCTAAAAATCCATTTACATAACGTTAACCAAAGGTATGAATAAGAGTGAGGTCCCGAACTCTCTCTGGTTTTGGCCTCATAAGGTTAGAATCTATTTCCCAATGTTTTATTGGGTGGCGACTCCGTGATACCTACCTTATGATACCCAATAGACGCTCTCGTAAGTTGATTGCCAACAATTGAATAGGGGTGAATCCTTGTCCATTGCGAAGTGATCAGCTTTCACGAGTTTTAACGAACATCCAACTGGATTCGGGTCCCAAAAGCGGACTCTTGAGAGCGACCCGAATGTCGAGCGGGGTTCGGGTGCATCACAGTGGCGACTCTGCTGGAGAAATCATGAGATTTTACTCCGAAAGTACTTTTGGTTAATCTACTGTAAATGGTTTTAGGATCAAGAAATTTTATCTCTTTTCGAAAAATTGCATTGCATTTTATTAGAGCCTTAGAATTATGTTAGTTGGTCCCCTATATACCCTGATGCATTCCTAAAACACGATCCTACTTTCACTCATTGTAGCGACGTGTTCGGGATAATCACCAGTCCAAGCCTCGTACCATCAAATGGTATATCAAATGATGACCCGACCGGTTGCTATGCTCATGATGAGGTAGACCCGTTGGTAGGGATTATGCTTGGGTAACCTTAAAATATCATCCCCTTTGACCAAAACTCATGTAATGGAAATAGATACTTCCCCTAGGGGGCATGCGCCATAATACATTGCTTGTGAAGTGGGTTTTCGTGTATTGAACAAATCCAAATACATTTAGAGGTTCGCTCATTAAAGGTTTTCATACCTCGAGGGGCGTGTTTCGGTTTATTCGAATTGTTTGAATACATGGTGGCCAAAAATTCATCTGCATGCATTTTTGTAGTAATGAGAGTTTGTGCTCAGCACACTGCACTCGCCCATCGGGTTTCCTGTTGACCCATGGGTCAAGCCCACCTAAGAAAGAGACTGCACGACCTCCTGTGTGAGAGAGAAATGGTTGGGAGGAGTTTTTTTCTTATACGTGTGCATTTGTGCTCGCTCATTTTTTTATGCACAACAATAGTAAATAAAGCATATGCATTTTGTCTCATGTATAATTATAGAACCTGTGCACTTTGTATGTAGAATTGCTTATATCATAAATTGTGAATATAAATATAACATTTATTTGTCATGCATGTACATAACAATGCTTGTTACAATACCTACATATTAACATTCTTTATAACATCAATGACATCCATCGTGCGCCATAATCTGTACATACAGCATACATCACTGAACGTACGTATTGACATACATCATAGTATGCGAGGGCATACTACCACCATAAAAAAAAAAATCAAATCAAATAAAAAGAATGTACATTCATCATGTGTCATGGTATATACATATCAGTAGGCTCACATTGCATATGTACACAAACATCGTGCGTTAGAGCATACACATACCGCTGCATTAGCATACATCATTAGGGCAGTCATTATGCACATCATGCACGGCAGACACCTTGCATCTTTCACATTGTTTGCAATATCACACACATGCATTGTCAGGCATGAGTTATGCCATGCACATATGAACCCTGCATCATGTATGTCAATTATTATATACACCATGCCATATTTTGTATATGCATACCATGTAAATACATATACTTTATAAACGTCATTCATTTCTTACAACCACTCCCATCCCATGTCTTATATTGGACACATATGCCGCTCACTGTACACAATCATTCTTATACTGTCTCATGTCATGTGCATTATTTGTATATATTTTGCACTCTTTTCTATGCGAGTTTTGCCATTCCTCACGATTCATGTATACATTATTGTGCCAAATTTTTTCATTTTACACCATATATGTTTTCCTATCATGTCTAAATCATGCCATGTGCACATGTACCATATATCTTGAACATTCATTCTTATATTGTGTCATATTTTGTACTTATGCAATCGTTGTGTGCTGCTTAAATGTACACTGCAAATCTATGCATGCACATCATTTGTCATGCAGTGTTTACACACTCATACTCATTTATAATTTTTTGTAGGTATTTTATGCACACACATTTTTGCACATATTTCATGTATGCATTTCTATATAATATGTTTTTACACATGTAGTTCCTTATACACATTACTAATATGCACAACACTATTGCATGCATCTTTCCCTATACATAATTCTTAGCATATAGTTTGCACATATTTTATAAATACTTCTTTGTATGCCTACACGATTCCTGTGTATATAAATTTTGATAGAGTAAAAATTTTTGTGTTAAGTTGTACCCTAAAACGTTGATACGTTTGCACCTTATTAAGGTACCTTTGATTCAAAGTTGGACTCTACCTTAGTAGTTCTCAACTATGAATGGTTTTGATCTTAACTTTAGAAATCTGTGTTCCATTCCATTTTGAATTAAGTAAGGGGTAGATACGTCTAATCTTTGAGAGCTGGATCACGTGATAATATTTTGCCATGCCATGTAATTTCTAAGTTCAGAGCACTTTTGGCCCATTTTGAAAACAAACTGAAAAAACTAGTTGCAATTAGGGGATTGGATGGAAACTCACCAAGAGCACTAGAACCTTTCTAATTACCCGTCAAAGCGATCCCTGGATAAGGCTGAATCTAAAATATGATTTAGACAACCACTCTTTGTATAGCTCTCTAAATGACCATTTCCTACCCTTATTTTGCAATCACTCGCTAGCCCGTTGAACCTTTATTTTTGTATGCTAAATGCGTACCAATTTTATTGTTACACACATTAAAACTACCATTCGTCTAAAATGATTATGGCTTCCCCTTAGAAAAATGGCCGCTCTAGTAAGGATAGGTATTGAATGGCCGCTCTAGTAAGGATGGATATACATCACGACATTCCTCGGGATATCAAAATTTGCCCTAATAAGGATGGATTTATACTTTGCATAAAGAGTTTCAATTTTTGACAATTCTTTAGACTATCAAAAATTGTCCTGATAAGGGTGAGTTTACGCTTCGGGGAAAAAGTTTCAATCATTGATAATTTTTCGGGCTATCAAAAATTGCCCTGATAAGGATAGGCTACACTTCAGAAAGGGGGTTGATCATTATCTCCGTGTAATTAAAGGCGTAAATTTCAAAAAAAAAAATAGAAGAAACAGAAAAAAAACAGAAGAAAAATTGAAAAAAAAAACTAGAGCTCATGGTAGTACCCCTTGATGAGTTTCAGTAGCTATCTTTTTAACTTAATTTTTATGCTGAGCTTGATGAGCTCAAGTATTACCAAATTCAAATCCAAGAATATCTAGATAGTATACAACTGCAGTTGGGAATGGTCCTTCCATCCGTCGAATGAACGTTGCGTCCATTTTTCTCTAGCGATCTAATCCTCCTTTGATAGCCAATTACCTAAGCCTAACGTTACAACCAAAGTAAGACCTCTTGATTCTGGGTTCGGCCTTATCTAATTAGCAGAGATGACCTTCTAATAAGATTTGGTACGTAGGAAGAGGCATATGGTGTCTCTTGAGCTTCAAGTGGGAAGCCACGAGTGTATGTGCATTCGAGTTGAGTCTCATCTCCGAAGTTGCATCTAGAATTTGCTTTCAAATGATGAAAAATTCTATTTTGGCTTTTTGCACTCACACACAAAGATTGCATGGAATGCCTTGTATTTACATGTTGGTTTAGTAAACCTTGATGTCTACATATTTATCTTCTTGCCCTTCATTGGGAATGACTCCCGAATTCTTTGGCTGAGATTGAATCAATTCAGAATGTGGTTTATTCAGCGTGTTCAAGGACAGATAGAAACTCGAGTTTAGGGTACCTAATAGGTTGCAATCATTTCACAATCTTGGGATATTTCTTATCGCTACTCATGAAAGCAGTACTTTGCACATTCACCCAATGATATTCTTTGTACATATGATTCCTGCAAGTGGCAAACATTCTTATAAATGGTTTTACATATGCATTTTGTGGGCATATCCTTTGCATGCATTTCACATGCACATCTTTCGCGTGCATTCTATACAAACACATGATTTTTCTTGCACGTGTTTTATTTGCACGATTATCCACGAACACGCTTAATTTTTCATATAGCCTTCATGTACATAATGACTTTCCACCTATTTGTGCATATGATTCTTTACATGTTGATGAATGACTCTTTACCCCCGTCACATGCATGAGCAATGACTTTTTACCCCCGTCACATGCATGAGCATTTGCATATATCTCTCCTTTTTGCATACATTTCTCATGATCATTTGCAAATATTTTACAAAATATAATTTTTCGCACACATTCCATAATTCTTTATATGTATACAAGCCATGCGCATGACTGTGGCGTACATGCCATATGTATAATTCCCTGTATGCATTTCATGTTCATAGTTCATGCATAGTACACACAATACACATTTCACATACATAAACTTTGCATACTTTTCACATGCATACGCAGTGCCCCTATATAGTATGCATTAGTCACGTCGATGAGCTGACATTTCTTAAGACCTCTCTGGGGGTAAATTAACCTAAGCCCTCTCAGGGCTGTATCCTTAACGGACCCTTGACCACCTAAGACACAGTCATCCATTTTTTACAAACATCTACATCTCATATCATGCATACAATTTCTTGTATGTACTTTCATGCACATAGCTTTGCAGGAAATATCCAAGAAGACCACATCCCGCTCAGAAGAGCAACCCACACTTTGTAAGCCTTGACTCGGTGCAATCCAGAAGGACAACCAGTTCAGAAGAACACCCTGCTCAGAAGAGCAGCTTAGAAGAGCAGTCCACAAGGACTCCCATTTCAGAAGAACACCCCGCTCAGAAGAGCAGTCCAGAAGGACACCCAGTTCAGAAGAACACCTCGCTCAGAAGAGCAATCTCGTACTTTGTAAGCCTAAAAAAGGTTCAGTGCAGTCCAGAAGGATACGCAGCTCAAAAGAGCAAACCCCACACTTTATAAGCCTCAACTCGGTGTAGACTAAAAGGACACCCAGTTCAGAAGAACACCCCGCTATGAAGAGCAACCCGCACTTTGTAAGCCTCAGCTCGATGCAGTCCAGAAAGACACCCAGTTCAGAAAGACACCCCGCTCAGAAGAGCAGTTCAAAAGAGCAACCCGCACTTTGTAAGCCTAGAAAAGGTTCGGTGCAGTTTAGAAGAACATCCCGCTCAGAAGAGCAATCTAGAAGGACACCCCGCACTTTGTAAGCCTCGGTTCGGCGCAATTCAGAATAACAACCCCACTCAGAAGAGCAACTCAGAAGAGCAGTCCAGAAGGACACCCCACACTTTGTAAGCCTCGGCTTGGTACAGTTCAGAAGAACATCCCGCTCAGAAGAGCAGTCCAGAAGGACACCCCGCACTTTGTAAGCCTAAACTTGGAGCAGTTCAGAAGGACACCCCGCTTAGAAGAGCAGTCCAGAAGGACACCCCACACTTTGTAAGCCTAAAAAAGGTTTGGTGCAGTTCAGAAGAACACCTCGCTCAGATGAGCAGTCCAAAACGACACCCCGCACTTTGTAAGCTTAGAAAAGGTTCGGTGCAGTTTAGAAGAACACCCCACTCAAAAGATCATTCCAGAAGGACACCCCGCACTTTGTAAGCCTAGAAAAGGTTCGGTGCAGTTCAGAAGAACACCCCGCTCAGAAGAGCTATTTAGAAGAACACCTCGCTCAAAAGAATAACTCAGAAGAGCAACCCAAACTTTGTAAGCCTATGTTCGGTGCAGTTCAGAAGAACACCCTGCTGAGAAGAGCAGTTCAGAAGAACACCCCACTCAGAAAAGCAGCTCAAAAGAGCAGTCAAAAAAGACACCCTGCACTTTGTAAGCCTAGAAAAGGTTCGATGCAGTTCAGAAGGACATCCCGCTCAGAAGAGCAGTCCAGAAGGACACCCCGCACTTTGTAAGCCTCAGCTCGGTGTAGTTCAGAAGAACATCCCACTCGAAAGAGCAGCTCAGAAGAGCAAACCCCGCACTTTATAAGCCTCAGCTCGGTGTAGTTCAAAAGAACAATCTCGCTCAGAAGAGCAACCTCGCACTTTGTAAGCCTCGGCTCGGTGCAGTTCAAAAGAATAACCCCACTCAGAAGAGCAGTTCAGAAGAACAACCTCGCTCAGAAGAGCAAATCTCGCATTTTGTAAGTCTGGAGCAGACTCGGCGCATCACAGTGAGACCTTTTCCTTGGCAAAAAGTTAAGGTCAGGTATCCTCAAGTATGAAATTCTCTCCGTCTTCTCTAAATTTTGGCTCACCTAGGTGTTTAGGCACTAGCTTCCCCAAAATTGGGGGCAACTGTAGACACCGTGTCCTGAGTCAAGGGTAACATCTAAAAAATGGCAATTTTGGCTCTCCAAGCTCCTTGATAATTTCTCCGAAAAAATATATATAAAAACTTAAAAATAAAAAATATATATACATATATGTATGTACAATTAAAAATTAATTAGTTAATTTATTAGTTAGTATTGTGAGATAATTAAAATTGAAAAAAGAAAATAAATATAGTGTCTAATTAAGTAAAATGTGCAATAATTTAAGTAAACTAATTAAATTAAAAAAAAAGTAAAAAATATGGAGAAAATTAAGGGGTTAGATGTACCCTAATTTGAGGGGCATAAAAAGAAAAAGAGAGGGCAAAAATGAGGGGCTGGCAGATGAGGAAAACTAAGAAAATTAAAATAGAAAGAAGGAGCAAAAACAGGAGGTCGGCTGATGGGGAAAAAGAAAGAAAAGAAAGATAAAAAGATAAAGAAAAGAAAGAGTAAGAAGGACCAGGGAAACCAAATGAAAGACAAAAAGAAAGATATAAGGGAAGAGGAAAGAAGAGAATAAGGGAACAGAGGAGAAGGCCAACGGAAATGCAGGAACCTTCTTTTCCCACATTAATTACTCCCAACCACCAAACTTAGGTGTCAACTCCCTATTGGTCAAACTTATTTAATCCTTGTCTTTTATCTCTTTGGTCCTTACTATATATCCAATTACTCACTAACTTAATTTCTTTTTCTTAATACTTAAATCCCTTTTCAATTTAGTCCTCATTAAATCCAATCTTTACTTGTACAATTACAATTATACCCTTTTTTCCAATGCAGTATCCTTGTAATTTCTACTAGGGTCTATTTTGGGGTGTACACTAACTAGCTGAGCAGGACCAGAAACAGACGGATCTTGCTCTTGGGGATTCGCACTCTCAGCTGACTCTTCGAGAGATCCACGCGTAGACTCCATCTAACTACAAAACATAAGGATATCCGCATCATGCCAACATAATCCTAAAAAAAATTCTATTCTATGGTCGCCCAAAAATGCCTAAACCTATGCTCTGATACAAATAAAATTGTAACACCCCTTACCTATATGTAGGGGAGCTCATCCGGATGGGGGAGTGAGTGCTCGCATAGATAAGGGTTGTTACCACACACTAAATAAAGCATACAAATTATAACTGAAGAATAGGCATACATAATAAATGAATTAGAAACCATAAAATCCATAAAAACCATACATTCAAATAGAAACACAATTGAGACCAAACTGAAATAATCAAATCTCATTCATTGATATATCAAAATATTTACATTAAATCACTAATTACAATATCACTATACATAAATACAAAACTGAGAGCTTACATAATAGCAAAATTGGTTACAAACCAAAAGTTATACATCAGGAATTACAAAATACAAAAAAACTGAGCTACTAACAAAACCCTCCTATTGTGTTGGCTTCAGCTGCTATGGATCGAATCTCCCAAAAACTTCCACTGCTTCCACACCTGCATGGATGAAAACCCGTGCTAAGCGATAACGCTTAGTGGGAAAACACAAAAGATAAATGACCACTCACAGTGGACGTTAAGGCAATTCACATACACATGGCACACACATATATATATAAGCATAACAGGCTTACATCAAAGCTTACATTAATCAGATATTATATAAAATATAAAACATTCATATAGTATCACTATATCATATCAATTTCAAATTCATAAATTTGCCTGCAAGCTCAGAGTAGCGGATAACAAGTGAACACATTGGTACCCGTGGGTACAAATAAAAGCAACTTCTTTCATTTTCATCCAAAAACATTTTCGCATTGGGGATCTTAAACAAGATCCAAATTATAAGGATCACGAGGACCCAAATGGTGACTCGATTAGGGTCCAGAACACATTGGGGCTATAGCTTATAGAACTCTATTGGCATGCCTATAAATCCACTTACTTGAGTCTTGCAAGCTAGGCATAAATTCAATAAAGAATCACATAATCAAGCATGTACTAATAATACAATGATACATTAATAGATCACAAGTGAGAAACCATGCAAAGAGAATAAAATACTAAGCATTTGAAAAGAAGGGAGTGTCGTGCTCGCGACAGAAGTATTTTATACACAAATACATGCACGCGACACTCAGCCGCGCTCGTGAGGGATAGGTAAAAAGGCCTCTTTCGCGCCAGTGACATCGGTCACGCTCGCGATAGAAGGCAGGGAGGTCACTGCTACGTGCCCTCGCGACAGCGATTAGCCCGGTAAAAGCTCGACTATCGAGCTCTCAGTCGCACTCGAGACAGAGGCACTCTTTGGTGAAAGCTCGAATGACTGAGCTCTGTCACGCTCGTGATAGAGTCGAGTTTCCTGCTCCTTTGGCCAATCTGCAGAAATTCAACAACACCCAAACCACCCCCAAACATGCAATTAATCCTCCAAACTTGCACACAATCCATAACAAGCCTCCAAAACATATTACCCATCATAAAACCCAATTTTTATTCTAATTAGAAGTAACGAGATCAAAAGAACAATTTGAACAAAAGATAAGAAACCCAAAAATTTACCCACAATCTATACAAAATTACTTCTAAGATTCACTGTCTACCTTCCATACTAGAATTTCCACTACCATTCATCCAAAACACACTTCAATTAAACATACATACACATTTCCACTTTCAATTTCTAGAAATCATAACAGAAAATCAAAAGACAAAACATATAAAGTCAAGCAATTCCCAAACCTTTGGCTCCTTAGCTCTACAAAATCAAGGGGCTTCACTACTATTTGTTTTCTCTTTCCCCCTGGGTTCTCTAGCAGGAATCTCTGAACACATCAACCAAAACATACCAAAAACTCAAAACCCTAAACACACACACAAACCATCAAACGCACACCTAAAGAGGAAGAGAAGAAAAAGAAGAAGAAGAAGAAACTAAACACTTACCGAAGATCTAGAATTTGCCAAAATCACTTCAGAATTTAGAAGCTTGAGGAGATGATCAAAGAGCAAGAAAGAAGAAGAAGAAGAAGAAGAAAATAAAGAGGAAGAGAGCTGAACGGGAAAGAGGGCAGAGAGCTGTCCTCACGTTCTCTCTCTTTCTCTCTCTCTTTTAGTCAACTCTTCTTTTTCCCTTTCCTTCATCTCCACCATTCAAATGTCAAGATCCAATGGTGAATTTGGTAAATTCCCTTCCAATCCTTCTTTTTCTCCCCACAACACAACTTAAGACACATAATTAAAGCGCTCATGCAAATATACCCTTAAACTTATAAAACACACACATACAAGCTCAAAACTACTAGTGTGAAAATCGGGGTGTTATAAAATGCATCTGTACTAGCACTGGATAGATTACAAGACCACTGATGTCCACCTATTAGTAGCCGGATTACTCGCAGACTCAGCTTGAAAAGTTGCCTACCTTTTTCTGGGCCTTTTTCTTAAAGATGAGCCACCTCGCAAAGGATTTCTTTTCTGAGCTCTCTCCCTTTAAATCACCTCTGATCTTTTTGCCCTTATAGCCGCTTGCACAATTTGATAATAACTTACATTCTGAGAAGTCATCATGGAGATCAATAATGCCTTAATGGATTCATGAAGCCCCTCTTCAAAATGTTGACACCGAAATTCTTTAGTGAGTACTCCCACCAGTATATACTTACTAAGCCTGCTAAACTCTTTCTCATATTCTGCAACTAACAGCGCTCTTTGCTTCAGATTCGAAAACTGTTTCCACTTTCCTTCCCTATAGGCTTTGGTAATATACTTATTGTGGAATTTTTGAACAAAAAACTCCAATGTAATTGGATTAGGAAGCATATGATGTCTCAGAACTAACTTCCTCTAATCGTACGTAGAACCCTGTAATAGAGATACCACACATCCTACTTTCTGCTGGGGAGAGTATCCAATTCTTTATATTAAGAATTCAGCTTCGTCGGACTCATCCAAACTAGTGCCACAAAAATCTTAAGCTCTATGCTTCCTTAATAAATATATCGAAGCTTTAGGTGCAGTCATTCTTTCTAGAACCTTAGCCATATCCTGTTGTGACGTGCACCCACCAGTCTCGAAACCCCGCTTTTAGGGCCCAGAAGGGAATCTAGATCTTGGGTAATAAAGTAAATAAGAGCACATTACACTAAAAAAAAATCAGCAATTACCGACAGAAATTTAGCGATGGAACATTTAACGTCGCTAATTATCGACGAAAAATAATTCCGTCACTAAGATTTTTTCGTCACTAAATTAGCGACGAAAAAATCTAACCATCAGTAAATTTGGCGCGTAAAAATCGCGGCATAATTTGCTACAGAAATTAGCGACGAAAATCAAATTCAGTCACCAAAATTAGCGACGAAATTAGATTTTCGTCGCTAAATGAAATAGATTTCCATCGCTAAAAATTTTATATATAAAAAAATATTCTGGCACTTTTTTCCCCTCCCTCTTTCTTTCTTTCTTTCTTTCTTTCTCCCCCTACCGCCCTTGCCCTCGCCCCCTCTCCCTAGCAGCCCTCACCCCAGCTGCCCTCACTGCCCCTCGCAAGCTGCCCCCCTGGGACCCCTCCGCGCGCACCGTCCCTCTCCCCTACTTAGATCGCTCACCTGGCCACTCTATTCACGCCCCCCTCCTCCTTCGCATCTACTGCCCCTCCCCCCTTCTCAGATCCACTTGCCTGGCCCCTTCGCCTGCGCCGCCCCTTCGCCCCGCTCAGATCCGCTCGCCTGGCCCCTTCCGCGCGCACCGCCCCTTCTCCTTCGCTGGATTTACATGTTAGTTTCTTTTTCTTTTTGTTTTTTAATTTAATTTTTTCATTTATTTTTTTAGTTTACTATTTGTAAAATTTCAAAAATCTAGATTTCCATGATTTTGATTCATTAAAAAATACTCTCAACGCATAATTATTGGTTTTAGTAATTTTTTTTCATTTATATTATTATTAAACCGAACTTGTAATTTTTTGAGGTACTTTTGGGTGAATTGCAAATTTGAATTTTTGTGAGTAGTTATATCTAGGTTTTAAATGTTAATCAGAAATTAGGATGCTTTTGTGTACAGTGGATCCGATTGCTTTGGTTTCTGATCTGGGTTTATGCTTTTTCTCTGTTATATCAATTCTCTTTTGTACTTTAGTAGATAAAGAATGATAGGCAGGATTTTCGAGATTGTAGAGAGTAAGGCAAAGAATTCTAACAATACTTCCATGGATAGAAAGAAAATTAATGACAACAGGTATAGTCTCATGTTGGATTTGGTTTGGATTATGATTGTGAAATCTTAATGCAAGTAATAGAAGTTTTATTTATTTATTTATTTTTCAATTTTTCTTTCACACAATTTTCTTGCAGTCTGTTTTTTAATTAATGTTTCCAAGTTAGATATTTGATTTAAGTGCATGGGAGTTTTCTCATTGCATAGAATTAATATGGACATTCAGATCAAATGACTATTGGATTTTTTTGCTGAAAGTTTATGATCATACTGTGATAAATACTTGACAACACAACCATTACTTAAAGATAGTGTTTTATTTATCCTTCTATTAACTTATACAATTGATGACGGGGATTTCAGAACCTAAGCTATATTCCTAATTTGAGTGTAAAATAAAATGAAAACGATATAAAACAGGCTGATATCTCTCTTGCATTTTTCAATTTACCTTCTATAACTTTGTTAGATGAAAAATCAATTTTGTTAGATGCATTTTCATGCATTAATTGGTAGCAATTCCCTAGACTTTGGGATGGCTTAAGAAACTCAACTAAATTGCCTCAATTGAGCACTGTATGTTTTGACTAACCTACTTGAAATTATTTTTACTTCAAAGTCTTCTAAACTGTTTTGCGTAGTTAATTATCATAAATTGGGACTATTTATTTTTCCCCATGTACTTAGTTCTAAGCATACAAACATTCTTGTGAAATTTTACACAGGAAATGCATCTATTTTTAAAGGTTATCATGTACTGTTTGGAATTAAGTAATTATTAGGTGAAATTTGGAGGCACCATACTTGCTATTATTTTATTCATATTTTATTTTCAATTAGATAGCAAACTAGTGGAATATGAGAAATGGAATTTTTTTTATTAGCTTTTTTAAATTACCGACGGAATACTGACGGAAAATTTCGTTGATAAAAATAAAAATAATCAAAATTACCCGACGGAATATTAATTTCCGTTCAAAAATTACCGACGAAATATTATATTCTGTCGGTAATTTTTCGACGGAATTTAACTTTCGTCGGCAATATCATATTTCGTCGGTAATTTTGCCTACAGTCACAATGCCGACGGAATTGAATTTTTTCGACAATTTAATTTCCCGACCAAAAATCTTGACTTTTCGTCGAGAATTTTCGTTGGGAAATCTTTAAATTCTTGTAGTGTTAATTGACAGTAAACTAGGGGCAGAATACAAAGAACTATAAACCATGCATAAAGCAGGGCAATATTTCGAAGTGAGGACATTGGTATTGCATGCATGCTTAAAAGAACAATATTAAATGTGATGATTTTAATTGGATGGGAAAACTAGGACATTGGTACTATTTTATTTAAGGAAAATCTTGTTCGTTTATGGAATGTTTTTTGTCGCTTTTTATATTAACATGTAAAGAAATAACATTTATGATGAATAAGAATTAAGAAAAATAAATGAGAGAAATAGGGTAGCAGAAATGAACCGAATCGATGTCCCTAAATCATCCTAATTGGTTCCCTTTTTCAGCATCCAATATTCAACAAAATAAAGAAACTCAAAAAAAAAACAAAAATAACATGTTAGCAAATGAAAATTTCAGAAGCAAAATAAATAATTGAAGTAGCAGGAAATATGGAAGTGAATTGCCTAAAATGGATAGAAATAACAAAAAAAACGAAAATAATCATAAGGAACGAAAGAAAGAGCAGGGACGGCCCAAACGACTGAGCGACGACCGTTCCTGGGGTGACCGATGGGAAGAAGGAGTTCCTCATGATGGCCTGTCGCTCGCTTGAGTGATGGCAGTTGTTAAGGCCTTCAGCCCGTCGGCCAACTTCGGAACTCAAAAATACGAAAAAATTAACTCAAATCCAAGATTTTACATTTTTAATTCATTTTTCTTGCAATAAATTACTAATAAAACAAATAAAGCAGCAAAATGGATTAACCAAAATTAGTTAATTCATGTTTTGAAATCAGTTTATATGCCTTATATTAAAAGTATTAAACCCACCATAAAAATGACTATTCCAGAATGTTTACCCTGAGAATATTAATTCTCGAAAGGTGAAATTCACGTAGATCTCCCTTGAATTCTATAAAGGTCAATTGACCATTGACAACTATCAAAGACAATTTGCTTTTATAAAATTGTTCTTTCAAAGTAAATTGGAGTTTTTTGGGAAGATTAATCAAGAGAAAAGAATTGATTTCTCTTTCTTGATTTCACTTTCATCTTTTGTAAATAATTTCGAATCTTATAAGGATAGATCAAGTAAAGAAAAATGTTTTCACTTTCTTGAGTTATTCCTTGTTCTTTTTCAAAGAGTTTAAAAGAAAAAATTTAATATAGAAGGAAAACTTTTGCTTATTAAAATCTCCAACCCTTTATCTCGATCCTCAACCTACTATTTATAAGATAACTGAAGATAAAGATAAAAAATTTAAATCTTTTCAAAATTCAAATTATCCTTAAAGATAGATATTAAATCTTTTTTGAATTGCAATTAGATTTTAGAAGATAAAATCAAATCCTTTTGAATTCGAATTAGATTGGAAATAGAATCAAATATTTTTGAATTCAAATTAGATTTTAGAAGATAAAATCAAACCTTTTTGAATTCAAATTATCTTTTAGAATATAAAATGAAATCTTTTTGAATTCAAATTATCTTTGAGAAGATAAAATCAAATCTTTGATATTTATCCGAAGAATAAAAATTAAGAAAAAATGCATTTACATCAAAAAAATGACACTAGGCCTCGACCGACGGGTGTCCCTCGGCCTACCAACGGGCATCAGTCGAGGGGAGAGCCTTGTCTTTTGAGCGGTGAGCATTAGCTGTAATGGCCCAAAGTGTACCAGAAGGATTTGTAGTGTCAGTTGCTCTATAAGGGTACAAGAGTAAATGTGCAAGTATGGGATTAAGTGATAAGTGAGGATGTAATTGAAAAGAAATTAAAGTTATTGAAAGGAAGAATTAAATTGAATGACTTAATGGGAATTGCCAAGGACTTAGTGGGTATTTGACTAGGAGTGGACAAGTGGTTTGTTGAGAGAGTGACACCTAGGATTTTTCATGCAATATAAGTGAGTTAGTGGAGGCAAAGTGTCTTCATTTTTGCATGTTAGTTCGGCTACTCCCCATTTCAATTCTCTCTCTTTGTTCATCTTTTCTTCTTCACTTTGTTCTTGCTTTCTTCTTCGTTGGTTTTCTAAAGATTTAAGCTTGGATTGTTTTGAAGAGTTAAGTGATTATTAGAAAGGTAAATGTGGATTAGAAGTTATAGTATCTCCTTCTACCTTGTTCTTCTTCTTTTGTGTTTGAATCTCAAGAACTTTGAGTTGTTTGATTATTGGATTAAGTGTATGTTCTTGGTTGGTTTATGCCAAAAGCTTTGGACAAGAGAAAAGATAAAGGCAAAGATAAGGTTTGAGCTAGAGAGAAAGTGGATCAAGCTTCATTTTGAGGTTTGGGATTTTAGTTGATTTCTTTTAGTAGATGCATGCAGGATTAGATTGGGGAAGGCTTTGGAAGAGTTCAACAACTCTTTTAGCTGTAAATCTGTGTATATGTTAATGTTGATGGGTTGCTTGGTGCTTATTGTCAACTTAGAGTTACATAGAGTTTTAACTATTTGCATGATGATTTAGTGTTAGTTACAAAGAGTGCATGAAAGTTATTTGCATGTGATTATCTATTTTGAAGGCCATTTTGGTTTGAACTGGTATTTGATTGATGATATAAGTCATGCATGTGAATATAGGAGACTATGTGAAAAGTATACGCTAGAGACTTGTGGAGTTGGGAGTTTAAACGTATAGTTTAGGCTCTATCGCCAGTGCAACAAGGGTCGCGAGCATGATAGAGGACTCCGTAGGGCAAGGTTTGCCATGCTGTGCTCTGTCATGAGCGCGAGCTTCGTCGCGGGCATAACAGAAATCATTTGGGCATTTTATCGCGAGTGCGATATTGGCCGCGAGTGCAACAGCAGCGTAGTTGGGTTCTATCGCGAGCACGACATAGTTGAGTTATGCATGTTCAATAGTTGACCCAAGTTGGATGGAATATTATATTGGATTATGCATATTGAAATTATTATGTGATGACATAAGTGAGTATATGAACCATATGTTTGATGATTTGGTATATTTAATGAGTAATAAAAATTTAAGGTACCGTACATACTATGTGGGCATGTTAAATTGATATTGCTTCGGCATGACTGATCAACAAATATGTATGTATGTTTTTGGTTTGCTTATTTAATATATGATTTGAGTTGTATGTGCAATAGTTTGAAAAGAGTAATTGAGTGATGTAAAGTATATAGCACAGTGAATAGAGTTTATATGTATAAGCCTGAATTAGATATAGTAGTGGATAGATGGGCATGCCTATAAAGGGTTAGAGTTGCAGCTGCCAGACTGGCACCAATTCTGTCTAGAGTTTGATACCTTTTGGTATCCAGATGTTTGAGATTTTGTTCTCTAAAAGTTTTATACTGCCAATCAGTATCCAGAGTACCTGTATCCACCATCAATGTGAATTCAGGCTAATCTATTGTGTGTTTACGAATGTATAAGAAGCGTAATGAAATGTTTATATGTATATGAAAGTACATGTGATGTAGTGATATGTTATTACCAGCTGTATATGTTAAATGTCAAAGGTTTGTTAACATGTGTATGATTGCATATTAAAAGTAGTGATAAGTTATCACTTATCATATATGATGTTTGTTAAGGAACTTAGAGATTATGTGCATATTGAGAGAAAGTAAATGATATAGATATGTTACTAATATGTTCATTTTAGAGTACAAGCTTATGAATGTAATAATGTGATAAGCATGATTATTGTGGATATGCTTACTATTGTTTAATGTTTGTGACTTCGTTAGAAGTCTATTTGCTTTTGCATATCCCCATTGAGCCATCGCTCAGCACGAGTGTTTTCCCGTGTAGGTATACAAGTTTGGTTTATAGAGAGTTGTGCATCTCCAGGCCATTAGGAGTTAGAGCTTGATGTGTCTTTTTGGAAAAGAGTCCTTTTGTAATGTTTTGTGTAGTGATATTATAAAGAGAAGTTCTTTTATATGAAGTGTAAATGTTTTAAAAGTCATATGTTCATGTAAAATAAGGATAACGATATTTTGTAATTTGAATATTTAAAGTTTGTTTATGCAAGTATGTATTGACTTTAATGATGTTTTTCTTATTTCGCTTATAAGTAGTTTTTTATAGTGTTTGATGTGACTCATGTGTATGCCTGTGTAGTGACTCCGATATCCTCCCAGCGGGTATTAGAGCACGACAACTGCTCATACGAGGGACAGGCATCCCTCAACAGCGAGCAAAGAGCGCCGCTCATGCGAGGGACATGCGTCCCTCAAGCGTGAGCGACTGGCACCGCTCGCGCAAGGGACAAGCATCCCTTAAGGGCTAGCACTGGATCGGCTGAGCACTGGATGATAACAACCCTACCCCTGAAGTCGATGGTTCGACTTAGAGGAGGAGGGCAGATCCTTGAATGCTGAGGGTCCGACTCTGGTGGCTGGCGGTGGAGGAATGACCTCTACTGGTGGAGATCGAGGCATGGCCGGCAGCTCTACTTGTGGAGGGTGCTAGAACTGGATCCGAGCGTACCCATCCAAGAAAGGCTGGGCGCAAGTCTTGAGGAACCCCAGAAACTCACTAATCACTCTGGCCAGCTCTGTGAAAACCTGAGTATGCTCCGAGCTCTAGCATCTGGATGCATCTCTAATCCCTATGAGTCTAGTCTCCATCTGCTCTCTTAGCTCCCTGATGGATCCAGATATAGCCAATATAGAAGCTTCTCCACTCGAAATCTAAGAGAAGTAACAGACTCATCAACCATCTGGACGGCCTCGTCGATCCTCTGGGCCATCGCTGCCTATAAAGTGCTCAGCCCCTGTCTCAGCTCCTCTATGAGCCTCTCCTGTCTGTCCAAGCACTCATTAAGTACCCTATCTCTCTCCTCTATGCGTCGCTCCATAGCAGCAAGGGTGGTGGTTATGGCTAAGATGATCTCCTAATGTGCTGGATGAGAAGGTGGCGCAGTGAACTAGGCCGTGATGGCTCTGCATGAGGCTCTGGTGGTGGAGGAGCTGTGGACGTAGATGCCCTGGAGTGCCCTGGCCAATTCTAAGGGTGGAACTTCCTAGCCTCTCGAGACTCAAAGCACCGGACCTGTGGTAGCATAGGCATGTGGCTCTGAGCTCGCTGTGACACTAGAGTGCATAGCAGATCATCCAAGTCTATGTCCAACTCCGTGTCCTGAGGAGTGTGAGGCTGCTCCTCCTCTACTTGTGTAGCATCCCTTACCTATACATAGGGACTCTCACTCGTAGAAGAGAAGGAAGTGCCCCGCTAGATAAGGGTTATCACACACACACACTAACTGAAAGTGCATAAATTTAAATATACATCAGAAACAGAATAAATTAAAACAAAAAATTCGAAAGATAGGTGAATAGAAATACTGAAAATTTTCATTAATATCTCAATAATATCCATTACAAAGTTGAAGAACAAAATCATCTATAATAGATAACTAAAATACACAATACAAAAATTCGAACTACAAAGTCCTATACTACAAAACTCTCACGATCGTGTTGGCCCTTCTGATAGCGGAATGACCTGCCCAAAAACTGTAACTACTTCCACACCTACATGGATGAAACACCCGTGCTAAGTGATAACACTTAGTGGGGAAAAACAAACAGAGGACAACCACTCACAGTGGACATCAAAAGCAATTCGCATACATAACAATAAAGCCTTAATAACAATTCATAAGATAAGCACATCAATTTAACATATCCAATAACCTCATCAACACTGCTCACATAATTTCATTATATGAATTGAATCATAATAATACACATTATATCAAATTTACACATAAATACAATGAACCTGCCCATTCAAAATAGTGGATAACGAGTAAACGCATAGATACCCATAGGTGCCAACAATTTCTTTTTGAACGCATGGATACCCAAAGGTATCAAAATAATTCTTTTCTTTTTGTTCCAAAACATTTTCGTATGGGATCTTAAACAAGATCCAAATTCAAGAAGGGATCACGAGGATCTAAATGGGGACCTGATCAGGGTCCAGAATGCATGGCTGTAGCTAACTGATCTCTTTAGGCATGCCTATCTATCCATTTATTTGACTTTTGCAGGTTAGGCATCAATATAATATCCCACACTTGTCACATAAGGATTAAACATATCTCAAAGTAAACACCATATTTTAAGACCATCTACTAAATAATATTCCAATGGATAAAACTAAGAACAGTACCGAGCTCAGAAGAGTCAAATAAGATAGAATTCAAAAGTTCAATATTTCAAAACAGATAGCTTTTACTCGGCGGTATGACAAAACCTTATCACTATGTAAGACATTCCACACGGTGGTAAAGAAAGCCTTACCGTCGTGTGGCCTGTCGAACCAAAACTCCACAGAAGATAGAATGCATTTACATGGCGATATAGAAATCCTGACCACTGTATAAAAATGCACCAAAGCAACTCACCCAAAATAAAATGCATTTACACGGTGGTATGATAAAGCCTTACGGTGACGCGTGTCGGACCCTGTGGGTGCCCCTTTACCTCTCGCTTGAGGGCGGTCGGGCAAGTGAGGGTCCGTTGACAACTTGTAAGGTATTTACAAGTGCTTCTATTTTGGGCAACAAGGAGGTTTCATTGAGTCACCACCCAAAAAACGTTGGGAAAGTTCATCTCGCCTCAGTGAGCCTAAGACGGCGCTTTTATCCATCTTGGGCAAACCAAAGGGGTCTTGGAGGTGAACACCCCAATAGAACATTGGGAATGACCCTCTAACACTACGGAGCCTAGGATTGTTAATTGAGTCTTTTAATGGGACACAAGAGGTGTCTTGGAGGTTCCAATGAGTGATCGGATATCTCTCGCCTCGTTGAGCCCAAAGACCAAAGCTGGGTTCGAGACTTCTCATCTATTTCTACCTTAATTAATTTTACGATTAGATTTTGAATTTATTAATTTGCTCTCTCTCCACACGATGCAATTCAATTAAAAGCGCACTTATTCACGTCAAAACGTAATGAATAAATAAATAAATAAAATGTAACAAAAAAAGGACTATAAAGATAAATACAATAACACTAGGAGCGGAATACAACTGCCATTTGTAAAAGTGCGGTACATACATAAAACGGGGAATTCATTTATTTTGAGGACTTTGGTCCTCACATGTACTTATTATAAAAGAAACTAGTTTTTATCATGATGTTTTTATTGGATGGAAATTAGGACGTTGGATCCTTGAGTAAAAAGAGATCCCAATTTTATTTACCATAAATATTTATCCATTCTTATTTAATGCGGAATAAAACGATTCATTGTGAGCACGAAATAATCAATAAATAAATTAATAAATAAATTATTAAATAAGCAAATAAATAAATAAATAATTAAAGGATAAAGAGGTAAACCAAATGGAGTCTCCTATGGCAAAACTCCTCTTAAGCTCCAAATTATCCCAAAGGCATAAAAATAATCTCACAAAATAATCAATTATGTTAATATATAAAAAAAACAAAACGTTAATAAATATTAATGAAAATAAAGGTTAAAATTCAGAACAAAAATAACAAGAATAAAACTATTTGATAAAAGACAGAAGAGAAAAGATTTAGAAATAAATAGAAATAAATAATAGAAAGACAATGAGAAAAAAAAGGTTTTGAGAATTGCAAATAGATCCCAGGGACGACCTCTAACGAATGACAAATGGGGTCGCTGGAAATGACCGACGGATTGCATACCATCGTTCATCCGAGAGACGGGCATATCCCGGGATGACTGACAGGCAGTAACGCGTCACATACGCGCCGTCGCTCAAATGAGCGACGAGTGTCGGTGGCCTTAAGCCCTGTCGGTCGCTACTGTTCTTCAAAAAAAAGTAAAAACCAAGCTTCCTCAAACAGAATAATTTTTCAACACAAAAGTCCAAAAAAGGACAAAATAATTAAAATAAACTAAATGAGATGGGTGTCCAGAATATTTACCCTCCGATTTTACCTTTTAGGTTGGATTCTTGATCATTTGGATCCCGCACGCTTCACGAGAAATGGTTAAAAATCAAGAAAAGAAAGGTTTGGATTTTTCTTTCTTGGTTTTCACAAAATTCACAAATGTTGGAATCAAAATTCTTAGAAACTAATCAATTTTAGCTCCTTTGAATATTTTGATTCACAAAAATCAAAAATAGAATGGAGAAATCTTGAGATGAAAAGAAGAATGCTGGCAAATGTGTTTTTAGGTAGAAAAAAAAAATGGAAATTCGTCCAACTAGCCAACCAAAACCAAAAACGGGTGAAAAATAGGTTTTTATAGGCTTTGAATTACCGATGGCCGTCTGAATCATAGCGACGGACTTCTGAATCCACAGATGGGCGTCGGGGCTCTCCATCGAGCGACGGGCATACCGTGATCGACGGGCTAGCCGCCGGTGGAGGTAAACTTCCTTTTTTTACCCTAAAACTCCCAATTCTCCTTTTTCTCTTTGTCGCGAATAAGGAAAGCATATTTCTCGTGAATCTGGAGGGCCAAAATCCTTGAATCTCAACCGTTCATTCGCACTCGGGCATCGATTTCTTCATCGGGCAATCTATGATTTGGACTACCTCGGGACACGGTGCTTACAGTTGCCCCCAATTTTGAGGAAAATAGTGCGCAAGTGCCTAGATGAGCCAAAATTCAGAGAAAAAAGAAAACAAAAGAAAGAATAGCGTACCTGAAGCAATCCTTGCCTTCCGTGTTTCTTGCTAGGTAGACCCTGTCTCAGTCTGCTCAGCGGATAGTGATGGATGTCCTTACCGGTCTTGTCTTGACCCGCAAGGGGTTGATAAGGTGTAGCATTCTCTAGCTACAACCTTGCCGTAAAGAGCGGTGTTCTCTGACCGCAACCTCATTCGTGAGATGCAGTGTTTATTAACCACAATCCTGGTGCGAAGAGCAGTCTTCTTTAACTGCAACTTCAGTTGCCCTACTGACTTCGTCTCGGTCTGTATGGCCTTCTGCTAGCCTCATCTCGGCCTATACATGGAATGTGAGATGTAGCACTCTCTGACTGCAATACCAGTTGCAAGATGCGGTGTTATCTAACAACAGTCCCGCCGCGATGTATTCTATCGCTAGTACCCTACTGACCTCATCTCGGTCTGCATGGTCTTTCGCTAGCCTCATCTCGGCCTTCACGGGGAAGGTGAGATGTAGCGCTCTCTGACTGCAATCCCGGTGTAAAGAGCAGTGTTCTCTAACTGCAACTTCGATTGTGAGATGCGGTGTTCTCTAAGTGTTCTCTAACTGCAACTCCGGTTGTGAAGTTGCCCTGCTAACCCCCGTCCGATCTGCAAGGTACATATCACTCTCTGGCTGCCGCGTGAACTGTGAGATGTAGTACTCTCTGACTACAATCTCGATCTTGTTAGAAATTCCTTGCTAATCCCCATCCGATCTGCAAGGCGTGTAGTGCCCTCTGACTACACTGTGGATTTTGAGGTGCGGTACTCTTTGACCACAGTCTCTGCTTGTTGGCATTTCCTTGCTAATCCTCATCCGATCTGCGAAGTGAATGCCCATTGGAGTATGATTTTGGAGGACATAATGCTTGATGTGTCCATCCTCCAATGTGATTAATGTCTGTGTTTGGATCAATATTAAGCAAATGTTCTTGTGCGATAAAGAATTTTTTGTTAATTCATGTATAAGTGATTCTTGCTTGATATGCTCATAAACGATTTTGGATTACCATTTATTATCTATCACTATTTTCTATGCATCACTTCTTGTGGTCATATAGTTTTAAAGTAGATAAACAGAAAAGTTTACAACCATCCTTAATGTAAATAAATCACAAATAAAGATAGAAAAGAAATAAAAACATGTAAATCTAAAAGTAAATGTTTTTTCCACTAAAACTCTATTTTTGTATAATGTATATACAAGTGCATTAATAATAAATAGCATATAAAAAGAATTAAAATACAAAAATGCCATCCCAACTCCCTGAATGACTACAATGGCGGACAATCCGTGAGCTCCTCCTCGGGGTCATCATCCTCATCATCAGACAGATGCATCGGCTGAGGCTAAGGCTGAGGTGGAACAAGCTGAGGCTAAGGTGGAGGCTGAGGCTGAGATGCAGAAGGTCTGGCTCCAGAAGTAGAAGGCTGGCTAGAAGGACCTGCTGGGCCGGGCCGCTGAGAGTTCCATACTCTGACCATGGGCTGGAACCTAGGAGGAACTGCCACTAGCACGGATCGAGGCTGTGGTCTCTCAGAACTCTACAGTCGAAACTGTACCTGAGTATACCCATCCAGGAAGGGCTGTGCACATACTGTCATGAAGCCCAAGGTGTCTGTGATCATCCCCCTAGCTCCTTGAAGGCCCTGCTCAACTGGCGAGTCTGCTCAACCGAATCGGTCTTCAAACTCTCTAGTCTCTGCTCTGTCTGCCCCCTGAACTCCTGCATGGACTAAGCTAGGGGAGGAATGGTCCCCTCCAATCCCTGGACTCTAGTCCTGAGAGAGTCAAGTGACTCATCTATCATCTGAAGAGTCACGTCGATCCTCTGAGCCGCCTGGTCCTGGGACGTCCTCAACTCCTGCCTGAGCTACTCTCTAGGGCCCTCCTGCTCCTGTACTATGTGCTCTATGAGCCTAGCCTGCTCCTGACACATACGCTCCACGATCCTGGCCTGCTCTCGGACCATATGCTCAACAAGCCCGGCCAGCTCTTGGCGCATGCGCTCAATGATGCTCGCCTGCTCCTGAATGATGGCCTACTGCTGGTCCAACCTCTCCTGAGTGAGTCTGTCCCTCTCTCTGCTCATGGAGGATCCTGTCCCTCTCATCCTGCCTACGCTCAAATGCTGCAAACATGGAGAGCATGAGCTAGGAGATATCTGGCTGTGATGGCTGAGGCTGAACTGGCTCCGGAGTCTGCTCTGGTGGCGGAGCTGTGGAGGTAGATGCCCCCGGGTCACCTCTGGAGAAGGGGTGGAACCTCTCTAATGGCCTGAGTATGGCTCGTTGTACCCTCGTAGCTGGAGGATGAGTGGGGGTCGGCACCCTCGGTGCTGTATGAGTGCCAAATAGGTCATCCATAGTGAACTCCACCTTAAAGTCCAATGGCATCCTGGGCTGCTCCTACTCTGGCTGTAGCTTTGGCTGCTCCCCTCCCTGGTACTGGGGAGGCTATTCCCCTGGATACTCTAGATGTAGGGGCTGCTGCTCCTGCGGCTGTGGCGGTGCCTGCTCCTGTGCTGGTGCCTGCTCTTGCTGCTCTTGCACTGGTGCTAGCGGAGGAAGTGCAAAGGCTCGCCGAGTCTCGTGTATGGTAAGGAGTCTAAATGCCTCAGGCTGCCCTGCTAGCTGCAACACCATCCCCATCTGTACAGCGACTGGAGCATCTACGTATGTCCCCTCAGCCAAGGCACCCCCAAGTCTGTCCGGGGCGACTCCCAATCCCAGGAGTAATCTGGTAATAACTCCACCGATAATCACCACTGGGGCTGTCCCCCTAGAAACCCCAACCATGTTAGCCAATATCTCATGGCTAATATTGAGACGCCGGCCTGCCACCAAGGCCCAGAGGCTCCAGATCTCCGCCGCATTAAGCGACCCTGGGTTACCAGCCCGTCCGAGGTAAGAGCTGGACAGCACTATGTGCAAATATCGGAGCGCCTGTGAAACCAACACGGTACTCTTTGTTGTATCATGGTCATATAGCACTCCGGGTAGGGCTATGGCCACCCAATGGGCATGTCTCACTGCTCCCTGCGGTACCATCACTCCATCACCCCGTGGGAGTCTCATAGCCTCTGCAAAATGCCGACGCGTAATGCTGAACTGCTGACCATCGAACCAAAACTATATCACTCCAGGCTCGGTATCGAATCTCTGGTATCCTCCGTACCGCAATGTGGCCAGGACCTGCCGTACTGCCTCTGGATGTGTCTGGAAGGCCGGTGTCAAGAACTCCGTCCAGCCTGCGCCCTCTAGAAGTATGTCAATCTCCTCGGCCATCCCCAAGGCCTCTAGGAATGGCCTAAAAATGAAGCGACTGGCTCGGAACTCTACCTGAACCAGTGCTCTGTATCTTTGTGCAGCCTCGGGGTCCATCCAACCCGGAGCCTGTGGCTCAGGCTGGCCCTGTGGGACACGTCGTCATGGAGGCATCCTGCAAGAAAGAAGTTATGCAATTAATTTAACATAACGACCATAAATAGACTTGATTTCTTGTATAAGGAAAATCGGCATCCTCCAGACAAGGAGGGTCTAACCAAAAAAGAAATAAGACAAAAATAAAAATAGAAATAAAAATAAAAATAAATAATAATAACATAATAATAAAAATTGGGCAGCATCCACTGGATTTTCATACTCCAGATTTCACAATCGTTACCATTCATCTGAATATCTTTATTAAGTTTTTGCAATAATTGAATTGGAAGCAGTATTCATTAAGATTCTCTGATCTCAAATGGAACAAAAATGCACAATTTTAAAGGAGATAAGAAAATACATGCTATTTACTATGCATCTGAAATAATAACCCAGTAAAGTTTTCTATCAGGCTTCAATTCGAAAAGGCTACTAATAGTTTCCAATTACCCTCTAAGTCCTAATGTCCAACCTTATAAGTCAAAATTTTATGCATTGTAAATCTGAATTATTAGATTATTTAGTTCTCAAACTTAAGAGGGGAATATTATTGATTTAAATTTATTAAGTCTCTACTTAATAAATATGCATTTATTTTACTCATAAAATAATGCAGGGCAATTAACAGTTAAATAAACACATTTATTATAAAGTTAAATGCCATCATAATAAATAAATGTATTTATTCATCAAATAAATAAAATCCAATAACTCAAAATAAGACACACATGTCAAACAACAATAGGAAACATAAATCCCATTTAATAAAATTAAACGCTAACTAAAATTGACACTCATGTCAACTAATCTAGAAGTCTAGATTTTCGTAAAATCTTTCTTGAGACAGGGGCTGATACTTTGACTATCTGCATTAATTCATCAGGTAACTCATAAGTTTGTTGATGAAGCCATAGACGATGCACATTACGTCCACTTCTCAATTTCATCACAGATGTGGTGTTACTCCTCAACACTCCTCTTTTGGCAATTCTAGCCAAAAAGTGGATGATAGATTTTCTATAAATTCTATCTCTAATGTAACAGGTAGTTTCCAATAACTCCCTGAGTTCTGGATGATATATAAATGAGTCAGTCAACATTTTAATCAGGATTCTATCATCCTTTCCCATACTTAAACCGCCTAACCAAATGCACTCCTGTAATTCTTCATTCATAAACATTATGTGATGCACTATTGCATCAATGTCATCAGCTCGGATCTTCCTTCGCATTCTTATGTTGCTTACTAAATGCAATTTTACATTTCTTAAAGTAATCCCAAATGGAGTGCGAGAAACCACAAGAGTCCATATCATCACCATTTCTGTAACACATCACAGAAACAAAATATAGTTAATACACTCATGTATAAACATATATGATTGAAACACATTTGAATCAACAATAAGGACAGATCCTCAAAATTTTCAAAAAAATATTTTTCAAAATTAATTAAAGGCAGAAAAGACATTTTCCACAATTTTATAATATTTTTTAATCATTTAAAAATAAGAATTTATTTTCTAGTCATCAAAAAATTTTAAAAAAAATGACCAAAAAATCATAAAAATTTTGAAAAATGGTTTTGCAAAAAAATGGAGCTGATTTGGTGGTCGGAGCAAGCCGCACGGGCCACACGCGCCGCCAGAGGGAGGAGTGACGCGCCCACGCGCCATCACGCGCGCCTCCCATTGTCCTGCCACGTGTCGCAACCTAATTGTGCCACTTGTCAGCCTTTGGTTGGTCCACCTGTCTGCCACATGGCAACAGGTTGACACGTCATTGCCATGTCGCATGACACCTTTCTGCGACGTAGCATGACACCTGTCTGCCATATGGGAACACCTTATTGGGCCACGTGGCAACAGTGACCCATCACTCTGCTGACGTGGCTTGACACATGAAACGACATCATTCATCCGCATGGCGTTACTGGACACGTCATCTGCCACGTGGCATGATCTGGATCTGCCATGTTGCCGAATCTGATTAGCCCACGTGTCTATAGTGGCGCAACACTGTGGATGCGCGTTTGCGCGCGTGTGGGCCACCGCTCACGCACACGCGCCCTTCGTCTAGCGGTGCATGCAAACCACGCGCCGCCTTCCCGACGGATTTTGGTCTCCGAATTTTTTTCGGTGGGTGGTTTTTGGGGTCTGTGATTTTAATAGTATGGTAAAAAATTACAAATCTCAATTTTAAGTCTAGCGTTTTGAATACCCATATTCATTCCCTTAATTTACGGTACACATACACGTATTTTTAGACTCGAAAAATATATACAAATATATATTTTAGCACAAAATAAATATATATCGGGTTCATGCATCCTACATCTACAAATTTTGCATATAAAAGTTTAGATCTAATTTTAGCCACATGCCAGGACACCAAAAATATTGGCTCTGATACCAATGAAGGAAATATATACAACATGCCACATGCATATATGGAGGTAACATAAACGGATTATATGCCACCTACCTCTTGTAGCGCAGATACTTTGGCAAAAGCATTAACAAGGATCTTTTTCAGCGTCATTGGTCTGGCTGATATCCACAAGCGGGATAACGACAACTAGATCACAGTCTAAAAGCCACTTGGTCGATAGAATTTCGGTATAAGAACTCTTTCTCCCTTACTTCCTCAAAGGAAGAGCCTCCTATTTATAGGCATACATCTCCTAAAGGAGATGAATGCTCCATAAATAGGAGCATCAACTCCCATTAGGGGAGTTACCCCCAATTAAAAGGGGAGTATGTAACTTCCCTTTGCATTAAGAGGGAAGTTACAATGTTAGTGGAATATTAAGGGACACAATCCCTTATTCAAGACCAAATATGGAACTTTTCCCATATTTATAGGATTTTTGGACTGACAAATATATTTTGAGTCCAACTGAAAAGTCATGGACGCATCCCGACTCCAGTGATGCCGAAAAAGTGTATTTATTATTTTATTTTTTTTATTTACGTGAGGGCTGTAATAATAAAAGATTTTTGACCGCACATAAAAAGAACCACCACACAAATGTTTTCTACTAAATTGAAAATATGTTAATAAAACTAGACCAATGTCCTCGTTTTCATCCCAAAAGTGAAAGTTTATGTTTTCATTAAAACAAGATCACTTCGTCCTTTTTTCATAAAGTCAATTCGAAAACTCTATACTTTTTTGTAAAATAAGTAGTTAGGAACCAATGTTCCCGTCTAAATGAATAGCCCGATTTATGTATGTATTTTCATTTTAACGCTATTATGGATTTTGCATTTATTTTTGGATAATTATAATTATATTATATTTATCGCTTTATTAATTGCTTCTTTATGTGTTTGTAATGCGCTTTAATTTACTTACATAAATCGTGTGAGAAAAGAGATAAAATAATTGATTCTAAAAATCCATTTACATAACGTTAACCAAAGGTATGAATAAGAGTGAGGTCCCGAACTCTCTCTGGTTTTGGCCTCATAAGGTTAGAATCTATTTTCCAATGTTTTATTGGGTGGCGACTTCGTGATACCTACCTTATGATACCCAATAGACGCTCTCGTAAGTTGATTGCCAACAATGGAATAGGGGTGAATCCTTGTCCATTGCGAAGTGATCAGCTTTCACGAGTTTTAACGAACATCCAACTTGATTCGGGTCCCAAAAGCGGACTCTTGAGAGCGACCCGAATGTTGAGCGGGGTTCGGGTGCATCACAGTGGCGACTCTGCTGGAGAAATCATGAGATTTTTCTCCGAAAGTACTTTTGGTTAATCTACTGTAAATGGTTTTAGGATCAAGAAATTTTATCTCTTTTCGAAAAATTGCATTGCATTTTATTAGAGCCTTAGAATTATGTTAGTTGGTCCCCTATATACCCCGATGCATTCCTAAAACACGATCCTACTTTCACTCATTGTAGCGACGTGTTCGGGATAATCACCAGTCAAAGCCTCGTACCATCAAATGGTATATCAAATGATGACCCGACCGGTTGCTATGCTCATGATGAGGTAGACCCGTTGGTAGGGATTATGCTTGGGTAACCTTAAAATATCATCCCCTTTGACCAAAACTCATGTAATGGAAATAGATACTTCCCCTAGGGGGCATGCGCCATAATACATTGCTTGTGGAGTGGGTTTTCGTGTATTGAACAAATCCAAATACATTTAGAGGTTCGCTCATTAAAGGTTTTCATACCTCGAGGGGCGTGTTTCGGTTTATTCGAATTGTTTGAATACATGGTGGCCAAAAATTCATCTGCATGCATTTTTGTAGTAATGAGAGTTTGTGCTCAGCACACTGCACTCGCCCATTGGGTTTCCTGTTGACCCATGGGTCAAGCCCACCTAAGAAAGAGACTGTACGACCTCCTGTGTGAGAGAGAAATGGTTGGGAGGAGTTTTTTTCTTATACGTGTGCATTTGTGCTCGCTCATTTTTTTATGCACAACAATAGTAAATAAAGCATATGCATTTTGTCTCATGTATAATTATAGAACCTGTGCACTTTGTATGTAGAATTGCTTATATCATAAATTGTGAATATAAATATAACATTTATTTGTCATGCATGTACATAACAATGCTTGTTACAATACCTACATATTAACATTCTTTATAACATCAATGACATCCATCGTGCGCCATAATCTGTACATACAGCATACATCACTGAACGTACGTATTGACATACATCATAGTATGCGAGGGCATACTACCACCATAAAAAAAAAAATCAAATCAAATAAAAAGAATGTACATTCATCATGTGTCATGGTATAAACATATCAGTAGGCTCACATTGCATATGTACATAAACATCGTGCGTTAGAGCATACACATACCGCTGCATTAGCATACATCATTAGGGCAGTCATTATGCACATCATGCACGGCAGACACCTTGCATCTTTCACATTGTTTGCAATATCACACACATGCATTGTCAGGCATGAGTTATGCCATGCACATATGAACCCTGCATCATGTATGTCAATTATTATATATACCATGCCATATTTTGTATATGCATACCATGGTATTTTGGCTTTTTGCTTTTTGCACTCACACACAGAGATTGCATGGAATGCCTTGTATTTATATGTTGGTTTAGTAAACCTTGATGTCTACATATTTATCTTCTTGCCCTTCATTGGGAATGACTCCCGAATTCTTTGGCTGAGATTGAATCAATTCAGAATGTGGTTTATACAGCGTGTTCAAGGACAGATAGAAACTCGAGTTTAGGGTACCTAATAGGTTGCAATCATTTCACAATCTTGGGATATTTCTTATCGCTACTCATGAAAGCAGTACTTTGCACATTAACCCAATGATATTCTTTGTACATATGATTCCTGCAAGTGGCAAACATTCTTATAAATGGTTTTACATATGCATTTTGTGGGCATATCCTTTGCATGCATTTCACATGCACATCTTTCGCGTGCATTCTATACAAACACATGATTTTTCTTGCACGTGTTTTATTTGCACGATTATCCACGAACACGCTTAATTTTTCATATAGCCTTCATGTACATAATGACTTTCCACCTATTTGTGCATATGATTCTTTACATGTTGATGAATGACTCTTTACCCCCGTCAGATGCATGAGCAATGACTTTTTACCCCCGTCACATGCATGAGCATTTGCATATATCTCTCCTTTTTGCATACATTTCTCATGATCATTTGCAAATATTTTACAAAATATAATTTTTCGCACACATTCCATAATTTTTTATATGTATACAAGCCATGCGCATGACTGTGGCGTACATGCCATATGTATAATTCCCTGTATGCATTTCATGTTCATAGTCCATGCATAGTACACACAATACACATTTCACATACATAAACTTTGCATACTTTTCACATGCATACGCAGTGCCCCTATATAGTATGCATTAGTCACGTCGATGAGCTGACATTTCTTAAGACCTCTCTGGGGGTAAATTAACCTAAGCCCTCTCAAGGCTGTATCCTTAACGGACCCTTGACCACCTAAGACACAGTCATCCATTTTTTACAAACATCTACATCTCATATCATGCATACAATTTCTTGTATGTACTTTCATGCACATAGCTTTGCAGGAAATATCCAAGAAGACCACATCCCGCTCAGAAGAGCAACCCACACTTTATAAGCCTTGACTCGGTGCAATCCAGAAGGACAACCAGTTCAGAAGAACACCCTGCTCAGAAGAGCAGCTTAGAAGAGCAGTCCATAAGGACTCCCATTTCAGAAGAACACCCCGCTCAGAAGAGCAGTCCAGAAGGACACCCAATTCAGAAGAACACCTCGCTCAGAAGAGCAATCTCGTACTTTGTAAGGCTCAAAAAGGTTCAGTGCAGTCCAGAAGGATACGCAGCTCAAAAGAGCAAACCCCACACTTTATAAGCCTCAACTCGGTGTAGTCTAAAAGGACACCCAGTTCAGAAGAACACCCCGCTATGAAGAGCAACCCGCACTTTGTAAGCCTCAGCTCGATACAGTCCAGAAAGACACCCAGTTCAGAAAGACACCCCGCTCAGAAGAGCAGTTCAAAAGAGCAACCCGCACTTTGTAAGCCTAGAAAAGGTTCGGTGCAGTTTAGAAGAACATCCCGCTCAGAAGAACAATCTAGAAGGACACCCCGCACTTTGTAAGCCTCGGTTCGGTGCAATTCAGAATAACAACCCCACTCAGAAGAGCATTCCAGAAGGACATCCCACACTTTGTAAGCCTCGGCTTGGTACAGTTCAGAAGAACATCCCGCTCAGAAGAGCAGTCCAGAAGGACACCCCGCACTTTGTAAGCCTAAACTTGGAGCAGTTCAGAAGGACACCCCGCTTAGAAGAGCAGTCCAGAAGGACACCCCACACTTTGTAAGCCTAGAAAAGGTTTGGTGCAGTTCAGAAGAACACCCCGCTCAGATGAGCAGCCCAGAACGACACCCCACACTTTGTAAGCTTAGAAAAGGTTCGGTACAGTTTAGAAGAACACCCCACTAAAAAGATCATTCCAGAAGGACACCCCGCACTTTGTAAGCCTAGAAAAGGTTCGGTGCAGTTCAGAAGAACACCCCGCTCAGAAGAGCTATTTAGAAGAACACCTCGCTCAAAAGAATAACTCAGAAGAGCAACCCAAACTTTGTAAGCCTATGATCGGTGCAGTTCAGAAGAACACCCTGCTGAGAAGAGCAGTTCAGAAGAACACCCCACTCAGAAAAGCAGCACAAAAGAGCAGTCAAAAAAAGACACCCTGCACTTTGTAAGCCTAGAAAAGGTTCGATGCAGTTCAGAAGGACATCCCGCTCAGAAGAGCAGTCCAGAAGGACACCCCGCACTTTGTAAGCCTCAGCTCGGTGTAGTTCAGAAGAACATCCCACTCGTAAGAGCAGCTCAGAAGAGCAAACCCCGCACTTTATAAGCCTCAGCTCGGTGTAGTTCAAAAGAACAATCTCGCACTTTGTAAGCCTCGGCTCGGTGCAGTTCAAAAGAATAACCCCACTCAGAAGAGCAGTTCAGAAGAACAACCTCGCTCAGAAGAGCAAATCTCGCATTTCGTAAGTCTGGAGCAGACTCGGCACATCACAGTGAGACCTTTTCCTTGGCAAAAAGTTAAGGTCAGGTATCCTCAAGTATGAAATTCTCTCCGTCTTCTCTAAATTTTGGCTCACCTAGGTGTTTAGGCACTAGCTTCCCCAAAATTGGGGGCAACTGTAGACACCGTGTCCTTAGTCAAGGGTAACATCTAAAAAATGGCAATTTTGGCTCTCCAAGCTCCTTGATAATTTCTCCGAAAAAATATATATAAAAACTTAAAAATAAAAAATATATATACATATATGTATGTACAATTAAAAATTAATTAGTTAATTTATTAGTTAGTATTGTGAGATAATTAAAATTGAAAAAAGAAAATAAATATAGTGTCTAATTAAGTAAAATGTGTAATAATTTAAGTAAATTAATTAAATTAAAAAAAAGTAAAAAATATGGAGAAAATTAAGGGGTTAGATGTACCCTAATTTGAGGGGCATAAAAAGAAAAAGAGAGGGCAAAAATGAGGGGCTGGCAGATGAGGAAAACTAAGAAAATTAAAATAGAAAGAAGGAGCAAAAACAGGAGGTCAGCTGATGGGGAAAAAGAAAGAAAAGAAAGATAAAAAGATAAAGAAAAGAAAGAGTAAGAAGGACCAGGGAAACCAAATGAAAGCTAAAAAGAAAGATATAAGGGAAGAGGAAAGAAGAGAATAAGGGAACAGAGGAGAAGGCCAACGGAAATGCAGGAACCTTCTTTTCCCACATTAATTACTCCCAACCACCAAACTTAGGTGTCAACTCCCTATTGGTCAAACTTATTTAATCCTTGTCTTTTATCTCTTTGGTCCTTACTATATATCCAATTACTCACTAACTTAATTTCTTTTTCTTAATACTTAAATCCCTTTTCAATTTAGTCCTCATTAAATCCAATCTTTACTTGTACAATTACAATTATACCCTTTTTTCCAATGCAGTATCCTTGTAATTTCTACTAGGGTCTATTTTGGGGTGTACACTAACTAGCTGAGCAGGACCAGAAACAGACGGATCTTGCTCTTCGGGATTCGCACTCTCAGCTGACTCTTCGAGAGATCCACGCGTAGACTCCATCTAACTACAAAACATAAGGATATCCGCATCATGCCAACATAATCCTAAAAAAAATTCTATTCTATGGTCGCCCAAAAATGCCTAAACCTATGCTCTGATACAAATAAAATTGTAACACCCCTTACCTATATGTAGGGGAGCTCATCCGGATGGGGGAGTGAGTGCTCGCATAGATAAGGGTTGTTACCACACACTAAATAAAGCATACAAATTATAACTGAAGAATAGGCATACATAATAAATGAATTAGAAACCATAAAATCCATAAAAACCATACATTCAAATAGAAACACAATTGAGACCAAACTGAAATAATCAAATCTCATTCATTGATATATCAAAATATTTACATTAAATCACTAATTACAATATCACTATACATAAATACAAAACTGAGAGCTTACATAATAGCAAAATTGGTTACAAACCAAAAGTTATACATCAGGAATTACAAAATACAAAAAAACTGAGCTACTAACAAAACCCTCGTATTGTGTTGGCTTAAGCTGTTGTGGATCGAATCTCCCAAAAACTTCCACAACTTCCACACCTGCATGGATGAAAACCCGTGCTAAGCGATAACGCTTAGTGGGAAAACACAAAAGATAAATGACCACTCACAGTGGACGTTAAGGCAATTCACATACACATGGCACACACATATATATATGAGCATAACAGGCTTACATCAAAGCTTACATTAATCAGATATTATATAAAATATAAAACATTCATATAGTATCACTATATCATATCAATTTCAAATTCATAAATTTGCCTGCAAGCTCAGAGTAGCGGATAACAAGTGAACACATTGGTACCCGTGGGTACAAATAAAAGCAACTTCTTTCATTTTCATCCAAAAACATTTTCGCATTGGGGGATCTTAAACAAGATCCAAATTATAAGGATCACGAGGACCCAAATGGTGACTCGATTAGGGTCCAGAACACATTGGGGCTATAGCTTATAGAACTCTATTGGCATGCCTATAAATCCACTTACTTGAGTCTTGCAAGCTAGGCATAAATTCAATAAAGAATCACATAATCAAGCATGTACTAATAATACAATGATACATTAATAGATCACAAGTGAGAAACCATGCAAAGAGAATAAAATACTAAGCATTTGAAAAGAAGGGAGCGTCGTGCTCGCGACAAAAGTATTTTACACACATAGACATGCACGCGACACTCAGCCGCGCTCGTGAGGGATAGGTAAAAAGGCCTCTTTCGCACCAGTGACATCGGTCACGCTCGCGATAGAAGGCAGGGAGGTCACTGCTACGTGCCCTCGCGACAGCGATTAGCCCGGTAAAAGCTCGACTATCGAGCTCTCAGTCGCACTCGAGACAGAGGCACTCTTTGGTGAAAGCTCGAATGACTGAGCTCTGTCACGCTCGTGATAGAGTCGAGTTTCCTGCTCCTTTGGCCAATCTGCAGAAATTCAACAACACCCAAACCACCCCCAAACATGCAATTAATCCTCCAAACTTGCACACAATCCATAACAAGCCTCCAAAACATATTACCCATCATAAAACCCAATTTTTATTCTAATTAGAAGTAACGAGATCAAAAGAACAATTTGAACAAAAGATAAGAAACCCAAAAATTTACCCACAATCTATACAAAATTACTTCTAAGATTCACTCTCTACCTTCCATACTAGAATTTCCACTACCATTCATCCAAAACACACTTCAATTAAACATACATACACATTTCCACTTTCAATTTCTAGAAATCATAACAGAAAATCAAAAGACAAAACATATAAAGTCAAGCAATTCCCAAACCTTTGGCTCCTTAGCTCTACAAAATCAAGGGGCTTCACTACTATTTATTTTCTCTTTCCCCTTGGGTTCTCTAGCAGGAATCTCTGAACGCATCAACCAAAACATACCAAAAACTCAAAACCCTAAACACACACACAAACCATCGCACACCTAAAGAGGAAGAGAAGAAAAAGAAAAAGAAGAAGAAACTAAACACTTACCGAAGATCTAGAATTTGCCAAAATCACTTCAGAATTTAGAAGCTTGAGGAGATGATCAAAGAGCAAGAAAGAAGAAGAAGAAGAAGAAGAAGAAGAAGAAGAAGAAGAAAATAAAGAGGAAGAGAGCTGAACGGGAAAGAGGGCAGAGAGCTGTCCTCACGTTCTCTCTCTTTCTCTCTCTCTTTTAGTCAACTCTTCTTTTTCCCTTTCCTTCATCTCCACCATTCAAATGTCAAGATCCAATGGCGAATTTGGTAAATTCCCTTCCAATCCTTCTTTTTCTCCCCACAACACAACTTAAGACACATAATTAAAGCGCTCATGCAAATATACCCTTAAACTTATAAAACACACACATACAAGCTCAAAACTACTAGTGTGAAAATCGGGGTGTTATAAAATGCATCTGTACTAGCACTGGAAAGATTAAAAGACCACTGATGTCCACCTACTAGTAGCCGGATTACTCGTAGACTCAGCTTGAAAAGTTGCCTACCTTTTCCTGGGCCTTTTTCTTAAAGATGAGCCACCTCGCAAAGGATTTCTCCTCTGAGCTCTCTCCCTCTAAATCACCTCTGATCTTTTTGCCCTTATAGCCGCTTGGACAATTTGATAATAACTTACATTCTGAGAAGTCATCATGGAGATCAATAATGCCTTAATGGATTCATGAAGCCACTCTTCAAAATGTTGACACCGAAATTCTTTAGTGAGTACTCCCACCAGTATATACTTACTAAGCCTGCTAAACTCTTTCTCATATTCTGCAACTAACAGCGCTCTTTGCTTCAGATTCGAAAACTGTTTCCACTTTCCTTCCCTATAGGCTTTGGTAATATACTTATTGTGGAATTCTTGAACAAAAAACTCCAATGTAATTGGATTAGGAAGCATATGATGTCTCAGAACTAACTTCCTCTAATCGTACGTAGAACCCTGTAATAGAGATACCACACATCCTACTTTCTGCTGGGGAGAGTATCCAATTCTTTATATTAAGAATTCAGCTTCGTCGGACTCATCCAAACTAGTGCCACAAAAATCTTAAGCTCTATGCTTCCTTAATAAATATGTCGAAGCTTTAGGTGCAGTCATTCTTTCTAGAACCTTAGCCATATCCTGTTGTGACGTGCACCCACCAGTCTCGAAACCCCGCTTTTAGGGCCCAGAAGGGCATCTAGATCTTGGGTAATAAAGTAAATAAGAGCACATTACACTACAAAAAAATCAGCAATTACCGACAGAAATTTAGCGACGGAACATTTAACGTCGCTAATTATCGACGAAAAATAATTCCGTCACTAAGATTTTTCCGTCACTAAATTAGCGACGAAAAAATCTAACCATCAGTAAATTTGGTGCGTAAAAAGCGCGGCATAATTTGCTACAGAAATTAGCGACGAAAATCAAATTCAGTCACCAAAATTAGCGACGAAATTAGATTTTCGTCGCTAAATGAAATAGATTTCCATCGCTAAAAATTTTATATATAAAAAAATATTCTTGCACTTTTTTCCCCTCCCTCTTTCTTTCTTTCTTTCTTTCTTTCTTTCTCCCCCTACTGCCCTTGCCCTCGCCCCCTCTCCCTAGTAGCCCTCACCCCAACCGCCCTCACCGCCCCTCGCAAGCTGCCCCCCTGGGACCCCTCTGCGCGCGCCATCCCTCTCCCCTACTTAGATTGCTCACCTGGCCACTCTATGCACGCCCCCCTCCTCCTTCGCATCTGCTGCCCCTCTCCCCTTCTCAGATCCACTTGCCTGGCCCCTTCGCGTGCGCCGCCCCTTCGCCCCGCTCAGATCCGCTCGCCTGGCCCCTTCCGCGCGCACCGCCCCTTCTCCTTCGCTGGATTTACATGTTAGTTTCTTTTTCTTTTTGTTTTTTAATTTAATTTTTTCATTTACTTTTTTAGTTTACTATTTGTAAAATTTCAAAAATCTAGATTTCCATGATTTTGATTCATTAAAAAATACTCTCAACGCATAATTATTGGTTTTAGTAATTTTTTTTCATTTATATTATTATTAAACCGAACTTGTAATTTTTTGAGGTACTTTTGGGTGAATTGCAAATTTGAATTTTTGTGAGTAGTTATATCTAGGTTTTAAATGTTAATCAGAAATTAGGATGCTTTTGTGTACAGTGGATCCGATTGCATTGGTTTCTGATCTGGGTTTATGCTTTTTCTCTGTTATATCAATTCTCTTTTGTACTTTAGTAGATAAAGAATGATAGGCAGAATTTTCGAGATTGTAGAGAGTAAGGCAAAGAATTCTAACAATACTTCCATGGATAGAAAGAAAATTAATGACAACAAGTATAGTCTCATGTTGGATTTGGTTTGGATTATGATTGTGAAATCTTAATGCAAGTAATAGAAGTTTTATTTATTTATTTATTTTTAAATTTTTCTTTCACACAATTTTCTTGCAGTCTGTTTTTTAATTAATGTTTCCAAGTTAGATATTTGATTTAAGTGCATGGGAGTTTTCTCATTGCATAGAGTTAATATGGACATTCAGATCAAATGACTATTGGATTTTTTTGCTGAAAGTTTATGATCATACTGTGATAAATACTTGAGAACACAACCATTACTTAAAGATAGTGTTTTATTTATCCTTCTATTAACTTATACAATTGATGGCGGGGATTTCAGAACCTAAGCTATATTCCTAATTTGAGTGTAAAATAAAATGAAAACGATATAAAACAGGCTGATATCTCTCTTGCATTTTTCAATTTACCTTCTATAACTTTGTTAGATGCAAAATCAATTTTGTTAGATGCATTTTCATGCATTAATTGGTAGCAATTCCCTAGACTTTGGGATGGCTTAAGAAACTCAACTAAATTGCCTCAATTGAGCACTGTATGTTTTGACTAACCTACTTGAAATTATTTTTACTTCAAAGTCTTCTAAACTGTTTTGCGTAGTTAATTATCATAAATTGGGACTATTTATTTTTCCTCGTGTACTTAGTTCTAAGCATACAAACATTCTTGTGAAATTTTACACAGGAAATGCATCTATTTTTAAAGGTTATCATGTACTGTTTGGAATTAAGTAATTATTAGGTGAAATTTGGAGGCACCATACTTGCTATTCTTTTATTCATATTTTATTTTCAATTAGATAGCAAACTAGTGGAATATGAGAAATGGAATTTTTTTTATTAGCTTTTTTAAATTACCGACGGAATACTGACGGAAAATTTCGTTGATAAAAATAAAAAAAATCAAAATTACCCGACGGAATATTAATTTTCGTTCAAAAATTACCGACGAAATATTATATTCTGTCGGTAATTTTTCGACGGAATTTAACTTTCGTCGGTAATATCATATTTCGTCGGTAATTTTGCCTACAGTCACAATGCCGACGGAATTGAATTTTTTCGACAATTTAATTTCCCGACCAAAAATCTTGACTTTTCGTCGAGAATTTTCGTTGGGAAATCTTTAAATTCTTGTAGTGTTAATTGACAGTAAACTAGGGGCAGAATACAAAGAACTATAAACCATGCATAAAGCAGGGCAATATTTGGAAGTGAGGACATTGGTATTGCATGCATGCTTAAAAGAACAATATTAAATGTGATGATTTTAATTGGATGGGAAAACTAGGACATTGGTCCTATTTTATTTAAGGAAAATCTTGTTCGTTTATGGAATGTTTTTTGTCGCTTTTTATATTAACATGTAAAGAAATAACATTTATGATGAATAAGAATTAAGAAAAATAAATGAGAGAAATAGGGTAGCAGAAATGAACCGAATCGATGTCCCTAAATCATCCTAATTGGTTCCCTTTTTCAGCATCCAATATTCAACAAAATAAAGAAACTCAAAAAAAAACAAAAATAACATGTTAGCAAATGAAAATTTCAGAAGCAAAATAAATAATTGAAGTAGCAGGAAATATGGAAGTGAATTGCCTAAAATGGATAGAAATAACAAAAAAAAATGAAAATAATCATAAGGAACAAAAGAAAGAGCAGGGACGGCCCAAACGACTGAGCGACGACCGTTCCTGGGGTGACCGATGGGAAGAAGGAGTTCCTCATGATGGCCTGTCGCTCGCTTGAGTGATGGCAGTTGTTAAGGCCTTCAGCCCGTCGGCCAACTTCGGAACTCAAAAATACGAAAAAATTAACTCAAATCCAAGATTTTACATTTTTAATTCATTTTTCTTGCAATAAATTACTAATAAAACAAATAAAGCAGCAAAATGGATTAACCAAAATTAGTTAATTCATGTTTTGAAATCAGTTTATATGCCTTGCATTAAAAGTATTAAACCCACCATAAAAATGACTATTCCAGAATGTTTACCCTGAGAATATTAATTCTCGAAAGGTGAAATTCACGTAGATCTCCCTTGAATTCTATAAAGGTCAATTGACCATTGACAACTATCAAAGACAATTTCCTTTTATAAAATTGTTCTTTCAAAGTAAATTGGAGTTTTTTGGGAAGATTAATCAAGAGAAAAGAATTGATTTCTCTTTCTTGATTTCACTTTCATCTTTTGTAAATAATTTCGAATCTTATAAGGATAGATCAAGTAAAGAAAAATGTTTTCACTTTCTTGAGTTATTCCTTGTTCTTTTTCAAAGAGTTTAAAAGAAAAAATTTAATATAGAAGGAAAACTTTTGCTTATTAAAATCTCCAACCCTTTATCTCGATCCTCAACCTACTATTTATAAGGTAACTGAAGATAAAGATAAAAAATTTAAATCTTTTCAAAATTCAAATTATCCTTAAAGATAGATATTAAATCTTTTTTGAATTGCAATTAGATTTTAGAAGATAAAATCAAATCCTTTTGAATTTGAATTAGATTTGGAAATAGAATCAAATATTTTTGAATTCAAATTAGATTTTAGAAGATAAAATCAAATCTTTTTGAATTCAAATTATCTTTTAGAATATAAAATGACATCTTTTTGAATTCAAATTATCTTTGAGAAGATAAAATAAAATCTTTGATATTTATCCGAAGAATAAAAATTAAGAAAAAATGCATTTACATAAAAAAAATGACACTAGGCCTCGACCGACGGGTGTCCCTCGGCCTACCAACGGGCATCAGTCGAGGGGAGAGCCTTGTCTTTTGAGCGATGAGCATTAGCTGTAATGGCCCAAAGTGTACTAGAAGGATTTGTAGTGTCAGTTGCTCTATAAGGGTACAAGAGTAAATGTGCAAGTATGGGATTAAGTGATAAGTGAGGATGTAATTGAAAAGAAATTAAAGTTATTGAAAGGAAGAATTAAATTGAATGACTTAATGGGAATTGCCAAGGACTTAGTGGGTATTTGACTAGGAGTGGACAAGTGGTTTGTTGAGAGAGTGACACCTAGGATTTTTCATGCAATATAAGTGAGTTAGTGGAGGCAAAGTGTCTTCATTTTTGCTTGTTAGTTCGGCTACTCCCCATTTCAATTCTCTCTCTCTTTGTTCATCTTTTCTTCTTCACTTTGTTCTTGCTTTCTTCTTCGTTGGTTTTCTAAAGATTTAAGCTTGGATTGTTTTGAAGAGTTAAGTGATTATTAGAAAGGTAAATGTGGATTAGAAGTTATAGTATCTCCTTCTACCTTGTTCTTCTTCTTTTGTGTTTGAATCTCAAGAACTTTGAGTTGTTTGATTATTGGATTAAGTGTATGTTCTTGGTTGGTTTATGCCAGAAGCTTTGGACAAGAGAAAAGATAAAGGCAAAGATAAGGTTTGAGCTAGAGAGAAAATGGATCAAGCTTCATTTTGAGGTTTGGGATTTTAATTGATTTCTTTTAGTAGATGCATGCAGGATTAGATTGGGGAAGGCTTTGGAAGAGTTCAACAACTCTTTTAGCTGTAAATCTGTGTATATGTTAATGTTGATGGGTTGCTTGGTGCTTATTGTCAACTTAGAGTTACATAGAGTTTTAACTATTTGCATGATGATTTAGTGTTAGTTACAAAGAGTGCATGAAAGTTATTTGCATGTGATTATCTATTTTGAAGGCCATTTTGGATGGAACTGGTATTTGATTGATGATAGAAGTCATGCATGTGAATATAGGAGACTATGTGAAAAGTATACGCTAGAGACTTGTGGAGTTGGGAGTTTAAACGTATAGTTTAGGCTCTATCGCCAGTGCAACAAGGGTCGCGAGCATGATAGAGGACTCCGTAGGGCAAGGTTTGCCATGCTGTGCTCTGTCATGAGCGCGAGCTTCGTCGCAGGCATAACAGAAATCATTTGGGCATTTTATCGCGAGTGCGATATTGGCCGCGAGTGCAACAGCAGCGTAGTTGGGTTCTATCGCGAGCACGACATAGTTGAGTTATGCATGTTCAATAGTTGACCCAAGTTGGATGGAATATTATATTGGATTATGCATATGGAAATTATTATGTGATGACATAAGTGAGTATATGAACCATATGTTTGATGATTTGGTATATTTAATGAGTAAAAAAAATTTAAGGTACCGTACATACTATGTGGGCATGTTAAATTGATATTGCTTCGGCATGACTGATCAACAAATATGTATGTATGTTTTTGGTTTGCTTATTTAATATATGATTTGAGTTGTATGTGCAATAGTTTGAAAAGAGTAATTGAGTGATGTAAAGTATATAGCACAGTGAATAGAGTTTATATGTATACACCTGAATTAGATATAGTAGTGGATAGATGGGCATGCCTATAAAGGGCTAGAGTTGCATCTGCCAGACTGGCACCAATTCTGTCTAGAGTTTGATACCTTTTGGTATCCAGATGTTTGAGATTTTGTTCTCTAAAAGTTTTATACTGCCAATCAGTATCCAGAGTACCCGTATCCACCATCGATGTGAATTCAGGCTAATCTATTGTGTGTTTACGAATGTATAAGAAGCGTAATTAAATGTTTATATGTATATGAAAGTACATGTGATGTAGTGATATGTTATTACCAGCTGTATATGTTAAATGTCAAAGGTTTGTTAACATGTGTATGATTGCATATTAAAAGTAGTGATAAGTTATCACTTATCGTATATGATGTTTGTTAAGGAACTTAGAGATTATGTGCATATTGAGAGAAAGTAAATGATATAGATATGTTACTAATATGTTCATTTTAGAGTACAAGCTTATGAATGTAATAATGTGATAAGCATGATTATTGTGGATATGCTTACTATTGTTTAATGTTTGTGACTTCGTTAGAAGTCTATTTGCTTTTGCATATCCCCATTGAGCCATCGCTCAGCACGAGTGTTTTCCCGTGTAGGTATACAAGTTTGGTTTATAGAGAGTTGTGCATCTCCAGGCCATTAGGAGTTGGAGCTTGATGTGTCTTTTTGGAAAAGAGTCCTTTTGTAATGTTTTGTGTAGTGATATTATAAAGAGAAGTTCTTTTATATGAAGTGTAAATGTTTTAAAAGTCATATGTTCATGTAAAATAAGGATAACGATATTTTGTAATTTGAATATTTAAAGTTTGTTTATGCAAGTATGTATTGACTTTAATGATGTTTTTCTTATTCCGCTTATAAGTAGTTTATTATAGTGTTTGATGTGACTCATGTGTATGCCTGTGTAGTGACTCCGATATCCTCCCAGGGGGTATTAGAGCACGACAACTGCTCATACGAGGGACAGGCGTCCCTCAACAACGAGCAAAGAGTGCCGCTCATGCGTCCCTCAAGCGTGAGCGACTGGCACCGCTCGCGCAAGGGACAAGCATCCCTTAAGGGCTAGCAATTGGTGCCTACTCACGCGAGCAACAGCTATTGCTCTAGAGCGAGCGACGGGCTCTTTATTGACCGACGGGCATCGGTCAACCATAAAAACAATTTTCTTAAACTAAAAAGGCTCATTTCAAAGCAAAAGAGAAATAAAAAGGATTTTTGGTCACCAATACCCCCCAAAACTTGTGAATTTCAAGGGCGACAGCATATAACTTCACTCCTTTACCTATAAAACTAGTGCACTAGTGTCTAGATGAGCCAAAATTCAGAGAAGAAGGAAATAAGCATGTACCTGAGGCAGTCCTTACTTTTTTACTGTGATATTTAAAGATCATGGATGGTGGTTTATGATTGTCGCCACTAAGCCGCTCTTAAAACTTCAATCAATCCTCCAGGGCATGTGAATGTCACCTCCGAGACTTTGACATATGATTATCGCCATCGAGTCTTTTTAAAAGACCATCTCTTATCTGTCTAGCATATGATTGCCGCTGTCAAATCCCTAGTAATTTATTTGGCATCTGATCATCGCCGTTAAGATATCGGCTTATGATTGTCGCCAATGAGCCATAGGCATATGATTAGTACCATGACTCATCCTGTAGACTATAATTTGTTCGTTCGGCATATGACTATTGCCTTTGAGACATCGGCACGTGATTGTCACCATTGAGCAGTAGGCATATGATTGTCACCACTCCTCATTTTATGGACAACGATTGATCTGTTTGGCATATGATTTTCGCCACCCAGGTATCGGCCTATGATTGTCGCCGATAGGTCACTAGCATATGATTGTCACCACTGAGCTATTTTGTTGACCACTATCGGGTCTATATGGCATATGACTGTCACCATTCAAATGATGGCATATGATTGTCGCCATTGAAATGCTAGCATATGATTATTGCTAGTGAAATACTTTGCTAACCGCCATCGGGTCTATACGGCATACGACTGTCGCCGTTCAAAGTGCTAGCATATGATTATCGCCAGTGAGCTGTATATAATTATCGCCACAACTCATTTTGTAGAAGACTCTCCTTTGATGCAGCTTATCAATAATGCTACTGAGCTATGATGGATTCGACTTTTGTGCTGTGACGTAGACTGTTGGAACGTGTTTCCTGTAATTTCAAAGAATCTTATTAATTTATTATATTAATGGGATCCTTTTAAAGCGTGAACTTTACATCTTTTATTTTCTTTTAATATTACTTATCGTTTACCTTTATTGATCTTTCTTTTCCTTACTTTCTTTTTTTTCGATCTTATCATTTTGATGTGTCAAGTATTTTTGAAGCAAAAATGAAATATTAACAACATGTAAATATCACTAAAATGAAATCAGATTTTAACAAAATGTAAATATCATTAAATAAAATGCAATGTTTGTACATCAATAAGCATATATAAAAATCTCCCTGAATATATACTAAAGAGGAGGGCAGTGTGATGGCTCATCTGGATCTTGGTTGCTATCTGACAAATGGATCGGCTGAGCACTGGATGATAACAACCCTACCCCTGAAGTCGATGGTTCGACTTAGAGGAGGAGGGCAGATCCTTGAATGCTGAGGGTCCGACTCTGGTGGCTGGCGGTGGAGGAATGACCTCTACTGGTGGAGATCGAGGCATGGCCGGCAGCTCTACTTGTGGAGGGTGCTAGAACTGGATCCGAGCGTACCCATCCAAGAAAGGCTGGGCGCAAGTCTTGAGGAACCCCAGAAACTCACTGATCGCTCTGGCCAGCTCTGTGAAAACCTGAGTATGCTCCGAGCTCTAGCATCTGGATGCATCTCTAATCCCTATGAGTCTAGTCTCCATCTGCTCTCTTAGCTCCCTGATGGATCCAGATATAGCCAATATAGAAGCTTCTCCACTCGAAATCTAAGAGAAGTAACAGACTCATCAACCATCTGGACGGCCTCGTCGATCCTCTGGGCCATCGCTACCTATAAAGTGCTCAGCCCCTGTCTCAGCTCCTCTATGAGCATCTCCTGTCTGTCCAAGCACTCATCAAGTACCCTATCTCTCTCCTCTATGCGTCGCTCCATAGCAGCAAGGGTGGTGGTTATGGCTAAGATGATCTCCTAATGTGCTGGCTGAGAAGGTGGCGCTGTGAACTAGGCCGTGATGGCTCTGCATGAGGCTCTGGTGGTGGAGGAGCTGTGGACGTAGATGCCCTGGAGTGCCCTGGCCAGTTCTAAGGGTGGAACTTCCTAGCCTCTCGAGACTCAAAGCACCGGACCTGTGGTAGCATAGGCATGTGGCTCTGAGCTCGCTGTGACACTAGAGTGCATAGCAGATCATCCAAGTCTATGTCCAACTCCGTGTCCTGAGGAGTGTGAGGCTGCTCCTCCTCTACTTGTGTAGCATCCCTTACCTATACATAGGGACTCTCACTCGTAGAAGAGAAGGAAGTGCCCCGCTAGATAAGGGTTATCACACACACACACTAACTGAAAGTGCATAAATTTAAATATACATCAGAAACAGAATAAATTAAAACAAAAAATTCAAAAGATAGGTGAATAGAAATACTAAAAATTTTCATTAATATCTCAATAATATCCATTACAAAGTTGAAGAACAAAATCATCTATAATAGATAACTAAAATACACAATACAAAAATTCGAACTCCAAAGTCCTATACTACAAAACTCTCACGATCGTGTTGGCCCTTCTGATAGCGGATTGACCTGCCCAAAAACTCTAACTACTTCCACACCTACATGGATGAAACACCCGTGCTAAGTGATAACACTTAGTGGGGAAAAACAAACAGAGGACAACCACTCACAGTGGACATCAAAAGCAATTCGCATACATAACAATAAAGCCTTAATAACAATTCATAAGATAAGCACATCAATTTAACATATCCAATAACCTCATCAACACTGCTCACATAATTTCATTATATGAATTGAATCATAATAATACACATTATATCAAATTTACACATAAATACAATGAACCTGCCCATTCAAAATAGTGGATAACGAGTAAACGCATAGATACCCATAGGTGCCAACAATTTCTTTGTGAACGCATGGATACCCAAAGGTATCAAAATAATTCTTTTCTTTTTGTTCCAAAACATTTTCGTATGGGATCTTAAACAAGATCCAAATTCAAAAAGGGATCACGAGGATCTAAATGGGGACCTGATCAGGGTCCAGAATGCATGGCTGTAGCTAACTGATCTCTTTAGGCATGCCTATCTATTCATTTATTTGACTTTTGCAGGTTAGGCATCAATACAATATCCCACACTTGTCACATAAGGATTAAACATATCTCAAAGTAAACACCATATTTTAAGACCATCTACTAAATAATATTCCAATGGATAAAACTAAGAACAGTACCGAGCTCAGAAGAGTCAAATAAGATAGAATTCAAAAGTTCAATATTTCAAAACAGATAGCTTTTACACGGCGGTATGACAAAACCTTATCACTATGTAAGATATTCCACACGGTGGTAAAGAAAGCCTTACCGTCGTGTGGCCTGTCGAACCAAAACTCCACAGAAGATAGAATGCATTTACATGGCGATATAGAAATCCTGACCACTGTATAAAAATGCACCAAAGCAACTCACCCAAAATAAAATGCATTTACACGGTGGTATGATAAAGCCTTACGGTGACGCGTGTTGGACACTGTGGGTGCCCCTTGACCTCTCGCTTGAGGGCGGTCGGGCAAGTGAGGTTCCGTTGACAACTTGTAAGGTATTTACAAGTGCTTCTATTTTGGGCAACAAGGAGGTTTCATTGAGTCACCACCCAACAAAACGTTGGGAAAGTTCGTCTCGCCTCAGTGAGCCTAAGACGGCGCTTTTATCCATCTTGGGCAAACCAAAGGGGTCTTGGAGGTGAACACCCCAATAGAACATTGGGAATGACCCTCTAACCCTACGGAGCCTAGGATTGTTAATTGAGTCTTTTAATGGGACACAAGAGGTGTCTTGGAGGTTCCAATGAGTGATCGGATATCTCTCGCCTCGTTGAGCCCAAAGACCAAAGCCGGGTTCGAGACTTCTCATCTATTTCTACCTTAATTAATTTTACGATTAGATTTTGAATTTATTAATTTGCTCTCTCTCCACACGATGCAATTCAATTAAAAGCGCACTTATTCACGTCAAAACGTAATGAATAAATAAATAAATAAAATGTAATAAAAAAGGACTATAAAGATAAATACAATAACACTAGGAGCGGAATACAACTGCCATTTGTAAAAGTGCGGTACATACATAAAACGGGGAATTCATTTATTTTTAGGACTTTGGTCCTCACATGTACTTATTATAAAAGAAACTAGTTTTTACCATGATGTTTTTATTGGATGGAAATTAGGACGTTGGATCCTTGAGTAAAAAAAGATCCCAATTTTATTTACCATAAATATTTATCCATTCTTATTTAATGCGGAATAAAACGATTCATTGTGAGCACGAAATAATCAATAAATAAATTAATAAATAAATTATTAAATAAGCAAATAAATAAATAAATAATTAAAGGATAAGGAGGTAAACCAAATGGAGTCTCCTATGGAAAAACTCCTCTTAAGCTCCAAATTATCCCAAAGGCATAAAAATAATCTCACAAAATAATCAATTATGTTAATATAAAAAAAAAACAAAACGTTAATAAATATTAATGAAAATAAAGGTTAAAATTCAGAACAAAAATAACAAGAATAAAACTATTTGATAAAAGACAGAAGAGAAAAGATTTAGAAATAAATAGAAATAAATAATAGAAAGACAATGAGAAAAAAAAGGTTTTGAGAATTGCAAATAGATCCCAGGGACGACCTCTAACGAATGACAAATGGGCGTCGCTGGAAATGATCGACGGATTGCATACCATCGTTCATCCGAGAGACAGGCATATCCCGGGATGACCGACAGGCAGTAACGCGTTACATACGCGCCGTCGCTCAAATGAGCAACGAGCGTCGGTGGCCTTAAGCCCTGTCGGTCGCTACTGTTCTTCAAAAAAAAGTAAAAACCAAGCTTCCTCAAACAGAATAATTTTTCAACACAAAAGTCCAAAAAAAGGGCAAAATAATTAAAATAAACTAAATGAGATGGGTGTCCAGAATATTTACCCTCCGATTTTACCTTTTAGGTTGGATTCTTGATCATTTGGATCCCGCACGCTTCACGAGAAATGGTTAAAAATCAAGAAAAGAAAGGTTTGGATTTTTCTTTCTTGGTTTTCACAAAATTCACAAATGTTGGAATCAAAATTCTTAGAAACTAATCAATTTTAGCTCCTTTGAATATTTTGATTCACAAAAATCAAAAATAGAATGGAGAAATCTTGAGATGGAAGAAGAATGCTGGCAAATGTGTTTTTAGGTAGAAAAAAAAATGGAAATTCGTCCAACTAGCCAACCAAAACTAAAAACGGGTGAAAAATAGGTTTTTATAGGCTTTGAATTACCGACGGCCGTCTGAATCATAGCAACGGACTTCTGAATCCACAGATGGGTGTCGGGGCTCTCCATCGAGCGACGGGCATACCGTGATAGATGGGCTAGCCGCCGGTGGAGGTAAACTTCCTTTTTTTACCCTAAAACTCCCAATTCTCCTTTTTCTATTTGTCGCGAATAAGGAAAGCATATTTCTCGTGAATCTGGAGGGCCAAAATCCCTGAATCTCAACCGTTCATTCTCACTCGGGCATCGATTTCTTCATCGGGCAATCTCTGATTTGGACTACCTCGGGACACGGTGCTTACAGTTGCCCCCAATTTTGAGGAAAATAGTGCGCAAGTGCCTAGATGAGCCAAAATTCAGAGAAAAAAGAAAACAAAAGAAAGAATAGTGTACCTGAAGCAATCCTTGCCTTCCGTGTTTCTTGCTAGGTAGACCCTGTCTCAGTCTGCTCAGCGGATAGTGATGGATGTCCTTACCGGTCTTGTCTTGACCCGCAAGGGGTTGATAAGGTGTAGCATTCTCTAGCTACAACCTTGTTGTAAAGAGCGGTGTTCTCTGACCGCAACTTCATTCGTGAGATGCGGTGTTTATTAACCACAATCCCGGTGCGAAGAGCAATCTTCTTTAACTGCAGCTTTAGTTGCCCTACTGACTTCGTCTCGATCTGTATGGCCTTCTGCTAGCCTCATCTCGGCCTGCACAGGGAATGTGAGATGTAGCACTCTCTGACTGCAATCCCAGTTGCAAGATGCGGTGTTATCTAACAACAGTCCCGCCGCGATGTATTCTATCGCTAGTACCCTACTGACCTCATCTCGGTCTGCATGGTCTTTCGCTAGCCTCATCTCGGCCTGCACGGGGAAGGTGAGATGTAGCGCTCTCTGACTGCAATCCCGGTGTAAAGAGCAGTGTTCTCTAACTGCAACTTTGATTGTGAGATGCGGTGTTCTCTAACCTCTATCTCAAGGTGGAGAGCAGTGTTCTCTAACTGCAACTCCGGTTGTGAAGTTGCCCTGCTAACCGCCGTCCGATCTGCAAGGTACATATCACTCTCTGGCTGCCGTGTGAACTGTGAGATGTAGTACTCTCTGACTACAATCTCGATCTTGTTAGAAATTCCTTGCTAATCCCCATCCGATCTGCAAGGCGTGTAGTGCCCTCTGACTACACTGTGGATTTTGAGGTGCGGTACTCTTTGACCACAGTCTCTGCTTGTTGGCATTTCCTTGCTAATCCTCATCCGATCTGCGAAGTGAATGCCCATTGGAGTATGATTTTGGAGGACATAATGCTTGATGTGTCCATCCTCCAATGTGATTAATGTCTGTGTTTGGATCAATATTAAGCAAATGTTCTTGTGCGATAAAGAATTTTTTGTTAATTCATGTATAAGTGATTCTTGCTTGATATGCTCATAAACGATTTTGGATTACCATTTATTATCTATCACTATTTTCTATGCATCACTTCTTGTGGTCATATAGTTTTAAAGTAGATAAACAGAAAAGTTTACAACCATCCTTAATGTAAATAAATCACAAATAAAGATAGAAAAGAAATAAAAACATGTAAATCTAAAAGTAAATGTTTTTTCCACTAAAACTCTATTTTTGTATAATGTATATACAAGTGCATTAATAATAAATAGCATATAAAAAGAATTAAAATACAAAAATGCCATCCCAACTCCCTGAATGACTACAATGGCGGACAATCCGTGAGCTCCTCCTCGGGGTCATCATCCTCATCATCAGACAGATGCATCGGCTAAGGCTAAGGCTGAGGTGGAACAAGCTGAGGCTAAGGTGGAGGCTGAGGCTGAGATGCAGAAGGTCTGGCTCCAGAAGTAGAAGGCTGGCTAGAAGGACCTGCTGGGCCGGGCCGCTGAGAGTTCCATACTCTGACCATGGGCTGGAACCTAGGAGGAACTGCCACTGGCACGGATCGAGGCTGTGGTCTCTCAGAACTCTACAGTCGAAACTGTACCTGAGTATACCCATCCAGGAAGGGCTATGCACATACTGTCATGAAGCCCAAGGTGTCTGTGATCATCCCCCTAGCTCCTTGAAGGCCCTGCTCAACTGGCGAGTCTGCTCAACCGAATCGGTCTTCAAACTCTCTAGTCTCTGCTCTGTCTGCCCCCTGAACTCCTGCATGGACTAAGCTAGGGGAGGAATGGTCCCCTCCAATCCCTGGACTGTGGTCCTGAGAGAGTCAAGTGACTCATCTATCATCTGAAGAGTCACGTCGATCCTCTGAGCCGCCTGGTCCTGGGACGTCCTCAACTCCTGCCTGAGCTACTCTCTAGGGCCCTCCTGCTCCTGCACTATGTGCTCTATGAGCCTAGCTTGCTCCTGACACATACGCTCCACGATCCTGGCCTGCTCTCGGACCATATGCTCAACAAGCCCGGCCAGCTCCTGGCGCATGCGCTCAATGATGCTCGCCTGCTCCTGAATGATGGCCTACTGCTGGTCCAACCTCTCCTGAGTGAGTCTGTCCCTCTCTCTGCTCATGGAGGATCCTGTCCCTCTCGTCCTGCCTACACTCAAATGCTGCAAACATGGAGAGCATGAGCTAGGAGATGTCTGGCTGTGATGGCTGAGGCTGAACTGGCTCCGGAGTCTGCTCTGGTGGCGGAGCTGTGGAGGTAGATGCCCCCGGGTCACCTCTGGAGTAGGGGTGGAACCTCTCTAATGGCCAGAGTATGGCTCGTTGTACCCTCGTAGCTGGAGGATGAGTGGGGGTCGGCACCCTCGGTGCTGTAGGAGTGCCAAATAGGTCATCCATAGTGAACTCCACCTTAAAGTCCAATGGCATCCTGGGCTGCTCCTACTCTGGATGTAGCTGTGGCTGCTCCTCTTGATAGCCCTGGTACTGGGGAGGCTGTTCCCCTGGATACTCTAGATGTAGGGGCTGCTGCTCCTGCGGCTGTGGCGGTGCCTGCTCCTGTGCTGGTGCCTGCTCTTGCTGCTCTTGCACTGGGGCTAGCGGAGGAAGTGCAAAGGCTAGCCGAGTCTCGTGTATGGTAAGGAGTCTAAATGCCTCAGGCTGCCCTGCTAGCTGCAACACCATCCCCATCTGTACAGCGACTGGAGCATCTACGTATATCCCCTCAGCCAAGGCACCCCCAAGTCTGTCCGGGGTGACTCCCAATCCCAGGAGTAATCTGGTAATAACTCCACCGATAATCACCACTGGGGCTGTCCCCCTAGAAATCCCAACCATGTTAGCCAATATCTCATGGCTAATATTGAGACGCCGGCCTACCACCAAGGCCCAGAGGCTCCAGATCTCCGCCGCATTAAGCGACCCTGGGTTACCAGCCCGTCCGAGGTAAGAGCTGGACAGCACTATGTGCAAATATCGGAGCGCCTGTGAAACCAACACGGTACTCTTTGTTGTATCATGGTCATATAGCACTCCGGGTAGGGCTATGGCCAACCAATGGGCATGTCTCACTGCTCCCTGGGGTACCATCACTTCATCGCCCCGTGGGAGTCTCATAGCCTCTGCAAAATGCCGACGCGTAATGCTGAACTGCTGACCATCGAACCAAAACTGTATCACTCCAGGCTCGGTATCGAATCTCTGGTATCCTCCGTACCGCAATGTGGCCAGGACCTGCCGTACTGCCTCTGGATGTATCTGGAAGGCCTGTGTCAAGAACTCCGTCCAGCCTGCGCCCTCTAGAAGTATGTCAATCTCCTCGGCCATCCCCAAGGCCTCTAGGAATGGCCTAAAAATGAAGCGACTGGCTCGGAACTCTACCTGAACCAGTGCTCTGTATCTTTGTGCAGCCTCGGGGTCCATCCAACCCGGAGCCTGTGGCTCAGGCTGGCCCTGTGGGACACGTCGTCATGGAGGCATCCTGCAAGAAAGAAGTTATGCAATTAATTTAACATAACGACCATAAATAGACTTGATTTCATGTATAAGGCAAATCGGCATCCTCCAGACAAGGAGGGTCTAACCCAAAAAAGAAATAAGACAAAAATAAAAATAAAAATAAAAATAAAAATAAATAATAATAACATAATAATAAAAATTGGGCAGCATCCCGGCAGGATGTGCCCAACCCCCTGCATTAGGAAAGGCAAAATAACGACAGGCCTCAGGCCCCAATAATCAATCATAATAAAAAAATAAAAATAAAAATTTGGGCAGCATCCCGGCAAGGGTGTGCCCTACCCCCTGCATGAAAAACAAGAAAACCACGGGACTCAGGCCCCAACAGCAGCACAATATTTATTGGTTTCACAACTAATACATGCAAAATAATTTCTCATTTCTAAGCAAGCATGCTTTATTAGAATTCAAGGCAACAAAAATTTTCATGTAAAGTTGTCTAATAATGTAACTGAGCAAAAATATATGCCAAAATTAATTATTTAAATAGCACCTAAGGCTAATTACTAACAACAATCCTCAGTAATAAAAAAAGGGAAAAATTAAACTTATTTACTTGAAATTAAGACAAGAAGAAGAAGATAATTAGAAGAAAATGAAAAAAATGGTTACTAACCTGTAATTGGTAGAAAAATGATGAAAACGCAGAAAATATACTTCACTGGGTGCCCGGTAGCGTAAGGAACGTGAAAATGCAAGACAAAAAAGTGAAAAGATGAAGAAAAAGCGAGAAAACCGTAATGAGGGACGGTTTGAAGAAGGAAAGTAAAAAGACAAATGCCAAAACTGCCTGTCCGTCGGTCTCTGCTCATTTTTATAGTTTTCGTTACTCCGAAGATACACTTTTTGGGATTTAGCCGCAGGTTATACTTATCTATTCTGGCAAAAAACTTCTCTAATGCTTCAAAGTGGCCCTCTCTCGTAGCTTACTTGACCATCATGTCATCTACAAATACTTCCACCTCTTTATAGATCAAGTCACTCAAGATCTTTGTGGCCATCCTCTGGTAGGTAGCCCCTGCGTTCTTCAAACCAAAAGGCATCACTCTATAAGCATATGTCCCCCACTTTGTGATAAAAGCCGTTTTGATCCGATCGATTATCTTATTGAGGATCTGGTTGTAGCCCGCATAACCATCCCCAAAGCTATACATCGTGCAATTGGCGGCACTGTCTATCAATACATCAATATGGGATAGTGGGAAATCATCCTTCGGACAAGCCTTGTTCAGATCCCTATAGTCCACGCATACCCTCATTTTTCCGTTCTTTATGGCCACAGGGACTACATTGGCTATCCTCGTGGGATATTGCACCTCCACCAGAAATTTAGCTTCAATCTGTTGTCGAATCTCTTCTTTCACCTTATCTGCCCATTCTGGCCTAAGTCTTCTCAGCTTCTATTTCATAGGCTTGTGGTCTGGATAAGTCAGAATGGCGTGTTTCGTGACGTTCCGATCTATTCCCGGCATGTCCTTATAGGTCCAAGCAAAGACTTTTTCAAGCAAAGACTTTTTCATATTTTTTAATTATTCTCTCAAATTTTTCTCTTTCATCAGGAGTTATGTTTGATGCTATCAAGATTTTTTTCGGATTTTTCGAGGTTCCAAGATTAAATGGGGTAGTATCAGTAGAATCAATATCAAATATGGATGGAATGTGATCATGATCATGCATGTTGAAATTATCAGAAACATCGCACAAGTAAGCAAAATCATTCATTTCATTAATAAAATTATAATTGTCATTTACATCATTAAAAAGTTCAGGAATGAAAATATAGTATAAACCGGTCTCTTCTTCATCTCCTGCTGGATCTGCCAATGCCGATGGTCCTATATCATCTGGGTTGACCAGAGGCTCTTCATCCACTTCTTGAGCAGCTTCTTCCATCTTCACCTTCCCTTTGACATGAGCGGCCAATATAGCTTCAGTCACCACTTCCTCAGGCTCTTCCCTATCCCAGATAGCTCTGTTGGTCAAGACCTCTTCATCCCAAAAGTCATCAGCTGGCTTGATCATCCCGATGTCCCAGTCATAAACATCACTGAATACCTCAAAACCTGGCACAATCCTCCCATCGACTAACTGAGGCTCGGCCTCTCCGGTGTAAGTGCAAAGTGCTGTTGCGGGCACGAAACTTTCCCAAAGGTGGGGAATCCCCTCTGCTGGCTTCACTCCTCTTTGCACTCCTTCTTTATAGCCCAGGCCCTTTCTGTCCTTCTGACCTTTAGTGGCGATGGCCTCTGGCATCCCTTGGGAGTTCTTACCCAATCCAGCACCCGGAAGGAAGGACATCTTCTTCATCATAGCTAGCACTTGTGGGCTTCCTTCTATTGTCCCTTCCTCCTTGATCATGGCCACGTGGAATCCACTGAAAAGCTGACTCGCTATCTCGAGTATTGACACTTGATTCTCTCTTGCAGCCTTGATGGTCACCACTTGTCCTTCATGTGGTATCTTGACCATTTGGTGGAGAGTAGAGGGAACACCTCCCAACTTGTGGAACCACGGTCTCCACAGCAATGCTGAAAAATTGGCAGGAATGGGCAAGACTACGAATTCTACCTCAGTCTCCACTGGCCCTGTCTTGACCAATGTCTTCAAAGTCCCTGAAGCATGCCGACGAGAATTATCATAGGCTGTGATCATCAAATCTAACTTGGCTAGCATGTCCCCCGTCACTCCAAAGGCTGCCATGGCTACTTGAGGGCATACATTAATCGACGACCCATCATCCACCATCACACAAGAAGTGTGCTTCTGATTGATTTGAGCCCTAATGTACAAGGGGCGATTGTGGTTTCGGCCTTCCGCGGGTAAATCAGCATTTGTGAACACCACACTCTCTCCAGCCCCTCCTTTCACCACTTTCAGCAGCTCAGTGGGCAAAATCATTGTAGCCACAGTAGTCGTGCATAGATCCTCTGCCAGTTTTTGCCTATGAGAGGGGGACTGCCTCTGTAAATCCCAAATGGAAATCTGGGCCTGTGTCTTCTGCAACTGTTTGACTATTTGATCTCCTTCTGGCTCCTTTCCCTTCTCTTTCTGACCTTCCACTGGCTCTTTAGGCGCTGCCACTTCCGGCACTACTCTCCCACTACGGGTCACCGCTCCTACCTTCATTTTTCCTTTGCGCTCTTCCGCTTCCTCCTCCTCTAAACCCCACGGGTCAGGAAACTCAGTAGCTTCATCATCATCACTTCCACTCTCACTAGTGGACCAGCAATTGATCATTGCAGCGGGCATCCCTTTTTCACTTACCTCATAGAGGCTCGTGACAGCAGTGATTACATCGATGCCGTATAATTCATTCAAGACAAACTCCTCCGGTAAACTAGATCCGATCATGAACACGGGTGCGGGCACCTTGTTATATCCAGCTTTCTTCTGGCCTTCCCTCTTCTCAGGGTCTGTAATCTGCTTTGTATCGATCAGGTCTTGGATGGCATGCCTCAAAGCCTTACAGTTGTCTGTCACATGACTCGTGTGCTGATGGTAAGCATAGTACTCATTCTCCTTGTGACCCAGCATTCCTTGTCACACCCCAAAATGGCCCTAGTTGGAATGTGCATGCTAAGTCGGGTTAAGTAAGGGTATTTTAGTAATGTGTACGTGTGGAATTGGAGTTTTAAGGACCTAATTGAAAAGATATTTAAGTTATTTTGGTAAGAATTATTGTGTTAGTGGGTAAAGTGTAATTTGCCTAAGGACAAAAGAGTATTTAGACAAGATGTTTTTGTTGTAGCCAATAGGAGGTTGCCATGTGTCTTGGTAGGTGGGCAATTAGTGGGAAAAGAAGAAAAAGAAAAAGGATGAGAGAGGGAGGAGCAGATCACGTTCACGTTCTGCTCTCTCCTCTCCTCCTCCTTGCTCTTCTTTCTTTCCCTCTCCTGTTTCTTGCTCCCCTTCCTTGGTTGTGTGTGTTTGTGTGTTTTGGTGTCTTGGTGGAGCTTGAGGTTTGCTTGAAGAGGTAAGTTGGAGTTAGGGTTCCTGTGTTTTGGATTATTGTTCTTCTTCTTCTTCTTCTTATTCAACTGGTTTTTGGTTGAGTTAAGGTTTTGAAGAGTAATTTGTGGGTCTTCTTTGTACAAGTGAGTGGTGATTAGAAGAAGCAAAGTAAAGGCAAGGAAAGGTCTGAGGATTGAACTTGAAGTGTGATTTTGGATCTTCGATTCCAGGTTTGGGGGCTATGTGTTCTTCAACTCAGTTTGTGAATTATTGAATGTCTCTGTCCTAATTCTTACTTAGGTTGTAAATGTGTTTGCATTGTTTAATTTCTGGAATTTGATGTGTTTTGGAATGTGTATATGCGTGATTTATGTGAGTAGATGTGTTAGTAATGCATGATAAGGATTGAATTAAAGATACTGAGTTTGGGTTTTGAACTTACTGTAATTTTTAGGGTTTATGTTCTTGAGGGAATTAAATGTGTTTATGCATGATTTCGGTTGTTTTGATTATTGAATTAAGCTATTTTTATGTCATTATGATGTATGGAAGATCGATTGGAAGGTAAGAAGTGATTGGTAGTGTTTTGAATCAGATTGAAAATGATTTTGTCGAGTTCTTTGAATTCTGGGCATGCTGGGAACGGGAAATCGCGATTCTGGTAGAATTTCCGTTTCCAGCGTGTGTCGTGACTTCCCTGAGAGAGACAAGTCACGAGTCATGACTCCCAGTCATGACACGTGACTCTGCCTCCCAGTCACGATGCGTGACTTCTCGATGGGCTGGAAGCAGTCGCGAGACGTGACTGCCAGTCGGGAAGCGTGACTGCCCTGTGTGAGGCAAGTCATGACTCGTGACTTAGAGTCACGTCCCGTGACTCGCTTGCATGTCACGAGGCGTGACTTAGAGTCACATCCCGTGACTCCCTTGCATGTCACGAGGCGTGACTTAGAGTCACGTCCCGTGACTCCCTTGTGTGTCACGAGGCGTGACACTATGTCACGACTCGTGACCCACCTGTGAGGCCAGTCACGAGTCGTGACATGGCTCGTGACCGACCTTCCTTCAGCCCCATTTTCCGAATTAGCCCAGTTTCAACAAAAATGAATTTCCTATTTCTTCTGTATGGATTTATACTACTGTATGATTTATGTCATACTTTTATATGCTCTTATATGGCCTTTTCTGTTTTGCCTTGTCCCCAAGTGACTAGTTTTCTTATGAAATGACTTTCAAATTCTTTTATGGCTTTTTCCCCTACTGTGTGCTACATTACCTTGCTTATATGAATGGTTATACTAATTTACTTGTGATTAGCAATATGTTATGCATATCCTTGATCAGATCCTCCTCTAAGGATAACTCGCCATGCTTAAGAGTATATTGTATCATCCCACGACTAAGATTATACGTTATTAGTCATTGGCATATTATGATTCCACTTGTGTTCCTGACATGCTTTAGTATATTGAGTAGTGCTACATTGTAATCGATTGAATTATTGCATGCTTCAGAATATGAAATGTATGAGGTATGATTGATATTATGAATATATGTAATTATCTATTAGACTCTGGATTATGCATAATGACCTATATATGTATATATTGTGAATCGACACATGATTTGGATGATGCACGTGTTAGTGTGAACTTAATTATATGACTATTAAACTCGGTATTGTGCATATTGGGCTATGTTATGTGACTTATAACATGCTTTTGCTTATGCTTGACCTGCAAGAGTCAGTCTAGTGGATAGTTAGGCATGCCTAATAGAGTCTCTTAGCTGCAACCCTTTGAATGTTTGGACCCTGATCAGGTCCCCGTTTGGTTCCTCGCGAACCCTTATGTGTTCGGATCTTGTTTAAGATCCCTTTTGAAAGTGTTTTGTAAAAGTTAAAAGTATCTTGATTTATCGGCTCGTACCCGTAAAGTACTGTCTGTATCGGCTCATACCCGTAAAGTACTGTCCGTATACTCGTTATCCACTACTTTGAGTCAGCAGGTATTTCGTTGCTTTGTCTGATATGAATATGAGAATGTGATATCCGAGTATGTAAGATTTCGGTTATGTGAATCGGTTATGTAACCGATTGTGATTATGAATATCTGATTGGGTTGAGAGTGACCCAAACATGCGAATTGGACATATTTATCTGCACATATATATGCATATGTATATCATATTAGAATGTATGGTATGTCATTGGTTGTGAATATATGAACTGGAACTAAGACGTGCATGACTGTAACCATGATCTTTCGAATGACGTGAATATACTTTATTATATCATGCTTATAAGGATGTGAATTTGATTAGTTATGTCTATAAGAATAGGAAGTAATATGTATACGAATGCAAACTTGAATTGTTGAATGCTATGATTAATAAACATGTTTATAAGCGTGATTTTTGTATTAATGACCGTTATGGAGAAGTATGTGAATCAAGATATGTATGAATGTGTTTTTAACCTTGGAATGTTATATTACATGCTCTCTCTCTATTTTCCACTCTAGTAGTGATGTCGGCATGTGTCCTTGTGTTTACATTTCAAGGCATGATATTGTATGGATCAGAGTTGCGCAGTGGAAGTGTGGCGGTTTGATCTTGTACCTTAGGTTTTATTTAGTGTATACGTCTTATGACATGGTTAAAGTATGTTTAGATAACTAGTGTTCTCGGCATGATAGTTGGGTGATTTACTGTATGATAAGTGTATTGCATGTGAATGGGTTTTCAGTTAATGAGTACTTAGGTATGATGATTGTATGTGTGAATCTCTTGGGGCTATGTTCGGTAAGGTACTGATATTTGATACCCGGTAAGTATATGCATGAGGTTCTGTATATATATTTTTACATGAATATTCGTATCTACTGTGATCCTTTGTCTACTTGGGGCTTTGCTTAACATGATATAAGAGTGTAGTATTTGGACGAATATGATATCGAGATGAGCACTCAGGTAATATGTGTAAGTATGTGAATATGAACTTTCGAATGCATGACTTCCTATGCAGGCTTGTATATCCATCTGTTGTGATTATGTACATGTGCCATTTGCGTATGTGACTTGTTTTGACAATCATTGTGAATGGTCGTCCTTTTTGTTTATGTGTTCTCCCCACTAAGCGTTATCGCTTAGCACGGGCTCTTTTCCCGTGCAGGTGGCAGGTTTGGTTCGGTTCGAGTCGCGCATCTGCAAGGTCGGCCACGTAGGAGTTAGAAGTTCTGTATTTTGTCAGCTTCTGTACTTTACTTTTTTTTTTTGTATTTCTTTATTATTGTATTTGTAATATTATGTAAGAATCTTGAGTTTACTTTTAGGTAATGTAAACGTTAGTATGTTTTCATGTTAAGTCAAGTTTTTAATTAATCCGTATTTTTGTATATATGTTATGTATGAATGTATGCGTACGCGTTGTGCATGTGCATATCTGTGTGAGTGAGCGTCGGGTAGCGCGCCCGTCGGCGTCCTTCCAACAGGGGCAGCGATGGGGGTGTTACATTCCTTGTGTCCTAGGAGGTCTAGGAGGCAATGGCTATAATTTTCCTACCTTCATCAACCTTCTCAGAACCCATGACAAGGATCTCCCCAAGTTTGAAAAATGTCTCATGGTTGCGTCAGCAGCAGACACCTCAACCGTTCTTCTGGTGCTACCGCTGGGACCCACCGACCTACTTGCCCCCTGGCCACCATTCCCCCTCTTGGCATAGCTATCACTGTTCGCTCTTCAGGCCAGGTACTCTCTTTTCGCTTCAATGGCTATATCCTTCAAGGACTCCCAGTCTTTTAATCCCTTCATCTTCAACCCTTCTCCCAAGTATGGGCTTGCGTTCTTGATGAATAATCTAATCTAGTCCTCAGTCTCCAGCTTCCTTCTCATTTCCATCACTCTGTTCCTCCAACAAGTCAAGTACTCATGGAAGGATTCACCATCCTTTTGCTGCAGCAATTCCAGATCTTTGAGGGTCACGTCCATCCTTGTGTTACAATCATATTGCCTTAAGAACTCTTCCGTCAGCAAATCCCAGTCTTCTTTGGTTCTACGGTCAAGACCATAGTACCAATCTATAGCCGGACCAGTCAGACTTAAGCAAAAATATTCCACCTTTTGTCTCTTCGTCAAGGTGATCCCCTTCATGATCAGTGAATATTGCTTAACATGGGCAGTTGGGTCGGAGGTACCATCGAATTTGGGGACATCTGGCATTTTGAAATTGTAGGGGATAGGATCCTCCCCCTATAGCTCTTTATCTTTGGGATTCATCACCTGTCCTCTACTCAGCATCCGGGCCATTGCTTTAAATTTCTCCTCCATTTTCTTCCACATGATCTCCTCCGACTGGGGTGCCTTCCCCTTTTTCGACACAACACTCTCTTCATAATCGTCATCTCGGTCATCTTCTAACCTCTGAACCGGTCTTCTCCTCTGAACCCCTGATGCTACTGACCTCAAATCCACCGGCGGTGGTCGGATCTCTTCTTGCCTTTCTTCTCTATCCTCCCCCCATTCATTTTGTCTCATGGGAGGAGGAGGTAGGTCTTGCGGAGCATCACGCTGAGTCATTGCGGCCAGCATATTCATCATCCGACCTTCAAATTCCTCAAATCTTCTACCAACCTCTTCAGCAACCAAAGCCCTAGTGGCATCATTTCCCCTTGGCGAGTCAGCTATCTTTGATGCGATACAGCTAGTCTCTGGATAGTTCTCTAATAAGCTCTCCCTTTCTAGTGATTCAAACACGGAAGTTCGGATCAATCGCCCCGCGGGTCCTCTCGTCCACCCGGGCAGATCTATGATGGCTGTAAAAACAAGGAGTTAGAATAATGCATGAATGCAAATGAAATGCATGATCGTGATATGCAACACCCACAAATCACATACAAGCAGATAAGTCCTTCCACCCTTATTACTTCCACACACGTGGTCATAGTCTCTTCCCTAGGCAGGATTAGCCTATGGGTCAACAAGGATCCCGATAGACACGCATGGTGTGCGGTGAAAAACCGACAGTATAACACTCCTAAACTAATGCGCAAGCGCATAGGGAATGGTCATTACGTATTTAAGTAATCCAAATATATCGACGTGGTTCTACCAGGGCATGAAAGCCTTTGGCTAGGTAGCCAAGCAAGACATTTGGACTCACCTAATACATAAGGACCCATACAGCATGCATGGTATTACGGTTCATATTACCTAGGGAAGTATCTGCGGCCATTATATGAGTTTTAGTCAAGGGTGGTGTTACTTTAGCTCTACCCAAGCATGGTCCCTGCCAACGGGTCTAGCTCGTCACGAGCATAATGACCAATTAGGTCTCCATTTTATATACTAAATGGTACGAGGCTTGGGCTGGTGATTATCCTTAACACTTCCCTACATTGAGTGAACATAGGGTTGTGCTTCGGGAATGCACCGAGGTTTAGAAAGGACCAATCTAGCATAGTCTAAGGCTCTAATGGGATGTAAATGCAAATTTGAAAGAAAGCGAGTTTATAAACTAAAATTTAATCATAAATTTTAATCAAGGTATTTTCAAATCAATGTCTCGAACCAGAATCCCCAATGGAGTAGCAACTGTGACGAGTGCCGGACCCCGCGGGCCCCCCTTGAACGCCCGCTTGAGGGCGATCGGGCAAGTGAGGGTCCGTTGACAACTTGTAAGGTATTTACAAGTGCATCTATTTTGGACAACAAGGAGGTTTCATGGAGTTGCCACCCAACATAACGTTCGGAAAGTTCGTCTCGCCTCAGTGAGCCTAAGACGGCGCTTTTATCCATCTTGGGCAAACCAAAGGGGTCTTGGAGGTGAACACCCCAATAGAACATTGGGAATGACCCTCAAACCCTACGGAGCCTAGGATTGTTAATTGAGTCTTTTGATGGGACACAAGAGGTGCCTTGGAGGTTCCAATCAGTGATCGGATACCTCTCGTCTCGTTGAGCCTAAAGACCAGAGCCGAGTTCGGGACTTCTCATCTATTTCTACCTTGATTAATTTTACGATTAGATTTTGAATTTATTAATTCGCTCTCTCTCCACACGATGCAATTCAATTAAAAGCGCACTTATTCACGTCAAAACGTAATGAATAAATAAATAAATAAAATGTAACAAAAAAGGACTATAAAGATAAATACAATAACACTAGGAGCGGAATACAACTCCCATTTGTAAAAGTGCGGTACATACATAAAACGGGGAATTCATTTATTTTGAGGACTTTGGTCCTCACATGTACTTATTATAAAAGAAACTAGTTTTTATCATGATGTTTTTATTGGATGGAAATTAGGACGTTGGATCCTTGAGTAAAAAAACATCCCAATTTTATTTACTATAAATATTTATCCATTCTTATTTAACGCGGAATAAAACAATTCATTGTGAGCACAAAATAATCAATAAAAAAACGAATAAATAAATTATTAAATAAATAAATAAATAAACAAATAAATAAATAAAGGATAAAGAGGTAAACCAAATGGAGTCTCCTATGGCAAAACTCCTCTTAAGCTCTAAATTATCCCAAAGGCATAAAAATAATCTCACAAAATAATCAATTATGTTAATATAAAAAAAACAAAACATTAATAAATATTAATGAAAATAAAGGTTAAAATTCAGAACCAAAATAACAAGAATAAAACTATTTGATAAAAGACAGAAGAGAAAAGATTTAGAAATAAATAGAAATAAATAATAGAAAGACAATGAGAAAAAAAAGGTTTTGAGAATTACAAACAGATCCCAGGGACGGCTTCTAACGAATGACAGACGGGCATCGCAGGAAGCGACCGACGGATTGCATGTCGTCGTTCATCCGAGAGACGGGCAAATCCCGGGATGATCGACGGGCAGTAACGCGTCACATACGTACCGTCGCTCAAACGAACGACGAGCATCGGTGGCCTTATGCCCCGTCGATCGCTATTGTTCTTCAAAAAAATAGTAAAAACCAAGCTTCCTCAAACAGAATAATTTTTCAACACAAAAGTCCAAAAAAGGGCAAAATAAATAAAATAAACTAAATGAGATGGGTGTCCAGAATATTTACCTTCCGATTTTATCTTTTAGGTTGGATTCTTGATGATTCGGATCCCGCACGCTTCACGAGAAATGGGTAAAAATCAATAAAAGAAAGGTTTGGATTTTTCTTTCTTGGTTTTCACAAAATTCACAAATGTTGGAATCAAAATTCTTAGAAACTAATCAATTTTAGCTCCTTTAAATATTTTGATTCACAAAAATCAAAAAAAGAATGGAGAAATCTTGAGATGAAAAGAAGAATGCTGGCAAATGTGTTTTTAGGTAGAAAAAAAATGCAAATTCGTCCAACTAGCCAACAAACCCCAAAAACGGGTGAAAAATAGGTTTTTATAGGCTTTGAATTACCGACGGCCGTCTGAATCATACCGACGGGTGTCGATTGAATCCTATTTATTGGAAACAGGATTCAACCGACGGATGTCTGAATCCACAAACGGGCATCGGGGCTCTCCGTCGAGCGACGGGCATACCGCGATAGACGGGCTGGCCGCCGGTGGAGGTAAACTTCCATTTTTTACCCTAAAACTCCCAATTCTCCTTTTTCTCTTTGTCGCGAATAAAGAAAGCATATTTCTCGTGAATCTGGAGTGCCAAAATCCCTGAATCTCAATCATTCATTCGGACTCGGGCATCGATTTCTTCATCGAGTAATCTCTGATTTGGACTACCTCGGGACACGGTGCTTACACTTACCACCGTGTAAAATGCACACAAGAAACTCATCAAAACAGAATGATTTTACACGGCAGTATGACAAACTCTTATCATTGTGTGAAATCATGGACAAGCAAAACTCAAACATAGAATACGTTCACACAGTGGTATGTCTTTCCTTACTGCCATGTAGATCAACAAAAACCCAAAAATTTCTGTCGAAAACATACCAAAACCACATCCAAACTTCACCCTACAATCAATTTGACAAAACACTTCAAATACTCAATGCATAATATCCCCAAGCACATACCCAATTACAATTATACATTCATTTCTAACAATCAAGCATAATTTCATAATTCAAGGAAAAAGCACAAATTGAAAGCATTCCCAAACCTTGAACTCCTAAGCTCAAAGATCATGGGGTTTAACTCCCTCCAACTTTCTCTTTACCTTTGGCTTCCTTAGCAGGAGCTTCTGAACCAAAATCAATGCAACAATAAAAATAATTCAAAACCTAAACACAAGCTTATTAAAGGAAAAATAAGAAAAGAAGAGAAGAAGAGAAGAAGGATAAGGAGAAGGAGAAGAAGAGGGAGACGGTAAGGAAGAGGTAGAAACGTGGGATTTATGTCCCTCACGTGCTCTCTCTCTCCATCTTTATCTACTCTTCCTTTTTCTCCATCTTCCACTTGTCAATTTCTTAGGGTTGTACCTGAGCTACCATCCCCATCATCTGGGCTGTAGCCAAGTCAACATAGATGTCCTTGTCTAATGGATGCCCGAAATGCACTAAAGGGACCCTCAGATATACGAGCAGCCATGTGATGACGTCTCCAGCGCATATGAATCGGGTTATCCCCCGTGCCAATCTTACTAGATTAGCCAATATATCATGGCTAATATTAAGGCACCGACCCACATACTCTAGGTCTCTGCATAATTAACTGACCCCGAGTTGCCTGCTTGGCCCAAGTAGGAACTGGAGAGAACCCTGTGGACGTATCTCAAGGCTTGCAATGAGAGCATAATACTCTTCACCGTATCATGGTCGTATGGAGCTCCTACCATTGTGATGGTCTCCCAATGCTATCTCCGGATGGCCCTCTACGGTATCACCATGTCTGCCTCATGTAGGAGTCCAATCGCTAGGCAAAAACTCTACGGGTGATACTGAAATGGTCCCCTCTAACCTGGAACTGTATCACACCCTTCTCCGTATCTAACCTCTGGAATCCTCTGTAATTAAAGGTGGCCAAAAACTCTCTCGCAATCTCTGGGTATGTCTAGAACAATGGCCAGAGAAACTCAATCTACTCGGCTACCTCTAATAGCACATCGACCTCATGCAGCATCCCCATGCACTAGAGGAAGGGTCTGGAGATATACCGACTGGCATAAACCTGGACATAGGCTAGGGCCTAAAATCGCTCCCTAAGATCAAGGCTCATCCACTTTAGAGCCTGAGGCTTGGGCTGCTCCTGAGGAACATTGCGCCTCTGAGGCATCCTAAAAACAAAAGACGTAGTTTTGCATGATAATTATAAGTAAATTAACTATATCTTTAATTTTTAGAAATTTCGGCAGCATTCCAACTAGGCTATGCCTATCCAAAAAAAAAATTCAGTAGCATCCCAACAAGGATATGCCTAACCAAAAAAATTTTGACAGCATCCCGGCAAGAATTTGCCCAACTTCTTGCATGAAAAACACTAAAGGGACAGGCCTCAAGCCCCAACAATAATTTTACAGGCACAATTATTCCTTAAAATAATTAAGCATCTAACTGGGCAATGCTATTCTACTCCTAATTAGTAATTACGAAAAGTCATATTCCTAAATTCTATTCTGCTATTTTTTTATTATTATTATTATTATTATTATTATTATTATTATTATTTGCTTTTTTTTTATTTACTTCCTAACTTTCAGTGTATAAAGTTCAGTATTGTAGATAATGAATGGGCATAATTTGTCTTACATTTCAAAGCATGTATATTTACTATGCATTCAAAATATAAATCTAAATAAGAAGAAGTAAAAAGGAGGAGGAAAATGCAATAAAACTAACCTGGTAGTCGATGAACTGCACAAAAAAAACTTAAAATAAATGCATAAAAATTAGTCCAAAATGTGCATGACTGTAAGGGGAGCATTTTGGTGTAAACGACACATAAAACGGATGAAAAATGAATAGGAAAATGCAGAAAAACCAAAGGTTGGCGTTGGTTCTCGCGGGGAAGAAGGAAGAAGAAGAAAAAAGAACAGAGCAGGCGCGCAACCGCTCAGTTTTTATAATTTTTGATAACCGACGGGCATGCCGTCGATGGAGCGAGTGACAGCCATTTCCTACAAGCCTGTCGGTCATTTTGAATTTCCATTTTTTTTAATATTTAAATACTCCCTAAACAACCTGCCTCCTGATTTCAGTGTATGATTGCACCTGTCAAATTAGTTTCGCTGCAAAACTAAAACTGCATAAATACATGTAAAATATTTATGCATGTGAAATGCTTGAAGCATGCAGAACAAAATCCACCAAGCAGTCAAAGGTTGACCGACGGGCTGGCCGTGGCTCGCTTGAGCCACGCCCGTCGGTCGATACTTCCCTTAAATACTTATCTTCTCTTCGTTTTTCGTTCTTTCCTCTTCTTGGATTTCAATCAGAGCCCTTTTTTCTAGGTTTTTCCCTCTTTTTTCCTTTTTTCGTTCCCATTTTTTTGCTTATATTTAATTTTCGCCCCGGAACATTGAAAAAATGTCGCCATCAACCCTTGTCAAAATGCACTGACTTCTGGATGACCCCCGAACTTACGAAAATACCACTTTGACCCCTTATACTGGTTTGAAATTTCTAAGGAGAGTTAGAATGGACAAGAATCTTCTGCTAGCTACAATCCACTTCTGGGACCCTCGTTTTCACATTTTCAAGTTTACTTATCAAGAATAATGCCCTCTACCTGAAGAATTTACTGCAATTATCGAAATAAGGTTTCGTCCTGGCACACCACCTTGCATCCCCGAGCTGTGGCTTGATTTATGCAAGGGATATTGCATTGACTTTAGGTATTTCTCCCTCAGCCGCAGCTAAACTAGCCCCTCAGGATACCATTTTGGCTTTAGAACCGCTAATCAAGGCATTAAAAGTCTTTTCTGATGCGCCCACATATCAGGCCAGTGTTGTCCTACTGTTTTGCCTTTCCAAATACCTGATAGTGATTTCTTAGTTAGTGACAGGTGATTTCTAGCTACTAGAGATTGTAGACGGCATCCATTGATGGCTGTCCCTATTTTCCCTGATTCTTGCCGAGGCCATTCTATGCTTGGATTCTGTTTGTGTCGACCCTTCCGTTGCATTCACTGGAAGCCCCTTATTACTCCAGGTAAGTGTTTGTCCTTATTTAAAAAAATAGTGCATCCCTTATGGATTTTCACACTAGCTTTTCTTATTAGAAAATGCATCTTTTCGGATTTTCACATAACCCTGTGCCTTATTTTTGCCCGGAGTGGTCCTTACCCATTCCAGCTTTTTTTTAAAAAAAAAAATCTCTCCTTTATTTCAGGTATGGCTACAAGAAAAATGAAACTACTATCAGAGTCCCCTCTTATGGTAATCAACAATTATTCTCTGAGGCACTTTCTTTCCCGGCAGCAGTTGTATTCATTTGCATCTCCCGACGAAGGTCCCGTTAGATTGGGCGAAGTGGCAAATGAGGACATCAACTTCATGAGAACTCGCTCCTTCTTTCGGCCATGACTCTGGATGGTTCTTTAGGGTGCATTCCTTCGTATGGATTTTATGAGGCTACCTTTTATATTACCGCCCACTGTGCTCAACAGTTCAGAGGGATTCAAGATGTTGTGAGGCACCCTTTATCTTTCCAAGGTGGCATCCTATCCTCGGCTTTCACCTCTAGGTACCACGATCAATGGACGCAGCTGCCTATAATGATTGTTATACCACAGATTGGGGATTGTACCTTTGCTTTTACAAGTGCATACAAAAGGTGGGTGATCAGTCCTGCAGTTGATAACAGGACCCATCGACTTAAGCATCTGACTGGTGAGAGTAGTAGCAGAGCATAGTCATTAGACTACATACATTCAATTTATAAAAGAACTAGAAGATAATGAACACATGAGTTGAATTACCTTTGTTTTATATCTTTCTGCAAACCTATGTACAAACATGATCAACATTTAACATAGATTCAAAATGCAAAATCACACTTAATCTCAAAATGGATCCTGAAAGTATCAAACTCCTTTTACCAATATACCCTCTTGGGTTTTCTTGATTGGAAATTTTCTCTCAAGCCTCTAATTTTTGCCCAGTGTGCCTTTTTCAGTTTTTACCCTGATGAAGCGCCCTTTTTTAGCAAGGCCGCTTTTTTTTCAATTTTTGACCTACGGGGTTTCCATTCTCTTCTTTTGATTTTTCAGTCTTTAGCCATGGAACCTTCTAAGTTTGTCAATGTTAACTAGTTCTTTGAACTCGTTTCCATTGTTGTCCATTAGAATCATGCTCCCTTAGTCAATAATTTCTTAAGAACAAATGGATCTTCCCATATTGGCTTGAATTTATTGCTATGTCTGAAACATCTGGTCTTATTTGCTTAAAGACTAAATCTCCCTCCTTTAGCAAATGCCTTCTGACCTTTTTCCCAAATGACCTAGCAAGTCTTTTCTGATAGATCTGGTTGTGATAATAAGCTTGCAATCTGTTCTTGTCTAACATGTTCAACTGCTACAATCGTTCTTGCACTCAATCAGTTTTTGGAATTTAGGCCTCCTTGACTACCCTCAAAGACTTGAGCTCTACTTCAACTGGCAACACTACTTCCGTCCCATACACTAAATAATAAGGCGTGGCTCCCGTAGAGGTTCTAACGGTTGTTCTATAGCCTCAGAGTGCAAAAGGCAACTTCTCTACCAAATCCTTGTAGTTCAGAACCATTTTGGCCAAGATCTTCTTGACTTTTTTATTAGCAACCTCTACTACCCCATTGGCTTGAGGGCGATATGGAGAGGATTTATGGTGCTCGATGCCATACTTTTAGAGTAACTTCTTAGTTTCAGCCATAAATTGCACCCCGTTATCAGGCACGATGTGGCGTGAAAGACCATATCTACATATCAAATTCTTTTCAATGAACTTGGCCATATCCCAAGCATTGACTTTCTTGAAGGGTTTAGCCTCTACCCACTTAGTGAAGTAATCGATGGTGACTATGATGAACCTATGTCCGTTGGAGGCTGTAGGGTGTATTTCTCCTATAATATATATTCCCCAAGCTACAAACGGCCAAGGTGATGTTAAGTTGTGCAATTTCGAAACTAAAAAATGCCTCAAATCTTCATATTATTGGCACAATTAACATTGCCTCACATATTTTGAGCAATCCATATCCATTGTGAGCCAGTAAAACAATTATCGCATAATCTTCTTCTCTAGCATTAAACCGTTCATGTGAGCTCCACAAACCCCAACATGAGTTTCCTCCATGACCTTCTCTGCTTCTTTCTCGTCCAAACATTTTAGCCAAATGCCATCGACTTGTCGTTTGTATAGCACACCATCTATGCAGATAAGCTGAGTAGACAGCTTGCAGAACAATCTTTGGTCCTTTTAAGTAGCTTCTTTTGGGAATACTATCTTTTCTAAGTAATTCTTAATGTCATTGTACCATGGCTTCTCATCAACAACTTCGATTTCCATGATTGGATCAGACTCAAAACTGGGCTTCTTATAATTTGAGATCAAGATGGGCTTCATGACTACCCCTTTCAGATTGTCCCATATTGACACCAAAGTTGCAAGGGCGTCTGCTAACTGATTCTCATCCCTCGGAACAAAATGAAAGGTGCATACTTCAAACTGACTGCTCAACATCGTCAAGTGTTTCACGTATGGCATTAACGATTCTTCTTTTTGGCCCATTCACCCCGAATCTAGTAGATGACTAGTGATGAATCCCCAAAAAACTCTGCATTCTTTGCTCCCAAGGCTATTAAGACTTCTAATCCGAAAATGCAAACTTCATATTCAGCTTTGTTATTAGTGGCCTTGTACCTTAGCTTCTTAGCTAATGGAAGTTTTTTACCATCTAAGGTTGTAAGAATGATTCCTACTCCTGCCCCCTTGCTATTAACTGCTATATCAAAATGCAACTACCAGTCATGCACTACAATGGCCGTAACATCCTCGTCTGGGAAGTTAAACTCCATTAGATCTCCTTCGATGGGGTGCTCTGCCAAGAATTCTGCTACTTTGCACCCCTTGATTATTTTTCGAGTGGCACATTCAACATCAAATTCTTGTAGGAGCAGTAACCATCTTCCCATCTTTCCCAATAAAGAGGGAGCTTCTTACAAGTACCTGAGAGGGTTCTGCTTAGCGACGGCTTATACCTTATAAGAATGAAAGTAATGTCTTAATTTCTTAGAGGCCCAGATTACTGCTAGGAAAATCTTTTCGACTTCAATATATTTGATCTCATAAGAAAGAAACTTCTTACTAAGGTAATAAACTGCAAACTCTACTCTGAATTCATCCTCCTGAGCCATCATGGCTCCTATGGAACTACCTTTTATTTTTAGGTATATGATCAAAGGCTTGACCTGCTAAGGTGGTCTCAAAACCGAGGGGTTCAACAAGTTTTCCTTAATGGTGTCGAAAGCCTTCTAACAATCATCATTCCATATTACCGGCTAGTCTTTCTTGAGCAGCTTAATGATTGGCTCACAAATTGAAGTGAGCTTGGCGATAAACCTGCTAATATATTGCAACTTCCCCAAGAAGCTTCTGACATCCTTTTCTTTCTGAGGCACTAGAATTTCCCTAATGGCTTCGACCTTATTAGGGTCGATCTCAATTCCTCTCTGACTAAGAACATGTCCCAAACGCTTTCTAGAGGTAACTCTAAAGATGCACTTGTTAGGGTTCAATCGCAAATTGTACTTGTTGATCCTTTGAAAGAACTTCTTTAAGGCCTCAAAGTGACCTTCTCTAGTGGCTGACTTGATTATCATGTGATCGACATACACTTCCACCTCTTATGGATCAGGTCATCGAGGATCCTAGTAGCCATCCTTTGATAAGTTGCGCCCGCATTCTTAAAACCAAACAACATTACCCTATAGGCAAATGTGCCCCACTCGGTGATGAAAGTTGTCTTAATCCGATCAGCTATCTTGTTGAGGATCTGATTGTACCTGGCATATCCATCCACGAAGCTATACATCATCCAAGTAGCTGCACTGTCTACTAGAAAATCGATGTAAGGCAGAGGAAAATCATCTTTCAGATAAGCTTTATTCAAATCCTGATAGTCAACACATACGCATACTTTCCCATTCTTTTTAGCAAAAGGGACAACATTGGCCAACCAAGTCAGGTATTGGACTTCAATAAGAAATTTGGCCTCAATCTTTTCGCGAACTTCTTCTTTAACCTTTTTCACCCATTCCGGCCTGAGTTTTTTGAGTTTTTGTTTGACTGGTTTATGATCAGGATATGTTGGGATGCCATGTTTAGCGATTTCACGGTCGACTCCTGGTATGTCTTTATAGGTACAAGCAAAGACTCTTTCATACTTTTTTAAGATTCTCTCAAATTTTAATCTTTCTTCAGGAGTTATGTTAGATGCTATCAAGATTTTCTTTGGGTTTTTCAAAGTTCCGAGATTAAATGGAGTGACATCAGTTGAGTCAATGTCAAATATGACTGAGTCATGATCACGATTATGCATAGTGAAATCATCAAAAACATTGCACAAGTAAGCAAAACTATTCATCTTTTTAATAGAATTGGAAACGTCATAGACATCATCAAAAAGTTATGAAATAAAAAGAAAATCTAAATTGCTATTGTCTTCTTTTTCTGCTGATGCGGACGTTGCAGCCAACAACTGGGTAACATTTTTGGCTTTTCAAGGGCTCTACAACAACCCCCTGCGGAACTTCAACTTGCTTCTTCAAATCTACAGCTTCATCCTCTACCTTCTCCTTGCCCTTCACTCAGGTGGCCATCCACCTCTTAGTGATAATCTCCTTGGGCGCATCTCGATCCTAAACAGTCCCCTGGGTCATGATTTCTTGATCACAAAAGCCCTCTACTGGCTTGATCAATCCAATGTCCCAATCAAAAACGTCATTGAAAACCTTAAATCTCAGCACGATCCTTCCGTCTATCCACTGGGGTTCATCTTCTCCAGTATAAGCACACACTAAGGTGGCTGGCACAAAGCTCTCCTTAATGTGAGGGATCTCATTAGCTGCCTTCTTACTCATCATCGTTGTGCCCTTATACCCGAGGCCCCTTTGATCCTTCTAACCTTTCGTTGTGATGGCTGCTTATAGCCCCTGGAAGTTCTTACCCAAACTAGTTTCGGGGAGGAATGACATCCTCTTCAACATATTCACCACCTGAGGGCTCCCTGCGATGTCATCTTCCTCATTTATCACAGCCACATGAAACCCGTTGAAGGGTTGCCTTACAATATCTAAGATGGATACCTGATTCTCTCAAGCGGCTCTGATCATCACTACCTACCCCTTATATGGGATTTTTATCATCTAGTGCAACGCAGATGGCACCCCTCCCAACTTGTGGAACCACGGCCTGCCTAACAGTGCTGAAAAATTTGCTAGAATAGGAAGGACTACAAACTCGACCTCCGTCTCTATCGGCCCGGTCTTGACCATTGCTTTGAATGTGCCTAATGCTTGCCTTCAGGAGTTATCGTAGGTGGTGATCGTAAGATCTGACTTGCTTAATATGTCCTATATCACTCTAAAAGCGGATACTGCCACCAAGGGGTATACATTTATGGAAGAATTGTCGTCTACCACAGCGCAGGCGGTGTGCTTTTCATTAATTTGTGCCCTTGTATACAAGGGATGGCTATGGTTACGGCCTTTTGCTGGTAAATTAGTGTCTGAGTACACCACATTTTCTCCAGCACCTCCTTTCACAATGTCCAACAACTCTATTGGGGATATGGTGGTTGCCACTGTGGACTCGCATAAGGCCTCTAATAACTTCTGCCTATAAGATGGGGATTGTCTCAATAAATCCCAGATCAGTATCTGAGCCAACGTCCTTTTTAACTGCTTCATTACTTGATCCTCCTCCGGCTCCTTCTTCGTGCTTACCGCCACGAGATCTTGCAGCTTCTCTACTTTCAAAACTACCCTTCCACTTCCGGTCACTGCTCCGATCTCCTTTTCTTCATCTTCTGAACGCTATAGGTCAACATATTCTTCATCTTCATCATCATTTTCATCTTCATTTCCACTCTCACTAGTGGACCAACAATCAATCGTTGCCACAGGAATCCCTTTTTCACTTGCCTCCTCATGGTAGGTGACAGCAACGTTTTCTTCTCCATACAATTCTTTCATCACGTACCACTCGGGTAGACTAGACCCGATCATTAAAACTGGTGAGGGCACATTATTATAACCGGACTTCTTCTTATTGCCTCTATTTTTCTAGATTTGTGATCTATTTAGAGTTAATCAGATCCTAAATGGCATGCCTCAGTGACTTATAATTGTCCGTGGTATGTCCGATGTGTCGATGGTAAGTACAATACTAATCCTCCTTATGTCTCGATCATCCTTGGCTCTGGGTAGGTCTAGGCGATAAAGGCTATAACTTTTCCGCCTTCATTAGCCTTTTTAGCACCAAGGAGAGAGACCTTCCTAGGTTTGAAAAGTGCCTCTGACCGACTCTTGTGGCTGAGACTTTGGCTGTCTTACCTATCCTGCTACCACTGCTAGAGCTTGCTGGTCTACTTGCTCTTTGGTTACTATTCCTCCTTTTAGAATAGGCCTCACAACTTGTCCTCCTCGCTAAGCATTCACTCTCAGCCTCTATAGCTATATCCTTTAAGGACTCCCAGTCCTTCAATCCCTTCATCTTTAACCCATCTTTTAGATATGGGCTAGCATTTTTGATAAAAATCCTGATCTGGTCCAAATTGTCCGGCTTCCTCTTCATCTCCATCACACGATTCATCCATCGGGTCAAGTATTCATGGAATGACTTCCCTTATTTCTGCTATAACATCTCTAGATCTTTTAGAGTTACCTCCATCCTTATATTGCGGTCGTACTACCCAAGGAACCCTTCTATCAGTAGATCCCAGTCTTCCTTTGTTCTCTTATCCAGTCCATGATACCAGTCCACTGCGGAACCCATCAAGCTTAAGCAGAAATACTCTATCTTTTGCCTTTTTGTTAAGGTCGTGCCCTTCATTACTAGGTAGTACTACTTAATGTGTGCGGTAGCGTCCGATATACCATCAAACTTCGGGACATCAGGCATCTTAAAATTCTAAGGGATTAAATCCTCACCCTCCAGCTCCTTGTCTTCGAGATTCATCCCCTTTCCCATGGTCAGCATTTGAGACATCGCCTCGAACTTCTCCTCCATCTTTCTCCACATAACCTCCTCTGTCTAAGGTGGTTTTCCTCTCTCCACTATGTGTTCCTCATACTCATCTTCCACAAAATCATTTTCCAGCCTGTGGGGTCCACCTCTTCTCTGACCTGAGGATGTAGTAGCTCTGAGATTTACTAGAGGTGGATGTACTTCCTCAAGAGGGTCTTCCCTAATCACCTCTCGCTCATTTTGTCCTATAAGGGAAGCAACTTGACCCGGCAGGGGGTGCCTTGGCTGCTGTTAAATTTTGCATCATGGCCATCATTCGATTTTCAAACTCCTCTAGCCTCTTACCTACTTCCTTGGCAATCATGGCGCAAGTTGCATCTGCCTCTCTTGGTGGGTTCGCCATATCGCTTTCTATTGAGAATTGGGAACAGGTAGCTTTGCTGCTTTACGAGAGAAACTCTGAGCCTGAGTAGGCTACTCTTTCTGGTAGTTAAAAAAATAGATTTCTAATCAGTCGTCTATTGGGACCTCTAGACCACCTGGATGGATCTATATGGCTACAAAACATAGTCTATTAGGATGATGCATGAATGACATATGATGCATGGTCGTGATTTATGCAGCATCCATAGCCACATGCAAGCAAGTAGATCCTTCCAACCTTGTTGCTTCCACATTCGAGGTCACATTGTCTCTTTCTTAGGCGAGCTTAATTCATGGGTTAGCGAGGAACCCAATGGAGGTGTATGGTACACGGTGAAAAACCGGCAGTATAACATCTCTCAATTTAAAGCGCATACACATGGCTCTTGATCATTGTGTATTCAGGCATTCCAAATAAACCAACATGGGTTTATCGGGGCATGAAAGCCTTTAATTAGGTGACTATCCAATTTACTGGGTTTGCCCAATACATAGTTATCCATACAACAAGCATGGTATTATGGTTCATACCACCTAGGGAAAATAACTATTTTCATTACATGGGCTTTAGTCAGAGTTATGATACTTTAGGTCTACCTAAGCATGATCCTTGCCAACGGGTCTAGCTTGTCCTGAGCATAACGATCGGTTGGGTCATCATTTGATATATCAAATGGTACTGGACTTGGGCTGGTGATTATTCCTAACACTTTCCCATATTGAGTGAACGTAGGGTTGTGCTTTGGAAATGCACCGAGGTTAAAAAGGGACTAAACTAGCATAGATCTAAGGCTCTAATAAAATGTTATGCAGTTCCGAAAAGGAATGAAATTTTAAATTAAAATTCCATTATACGCTTTAACCAAGGTATTTTAGAAGCGAAGTCTCGATCTTCCCCAGTGGAGTCGCCACTGTGACACACGCAAAACCCCGTAGGCCTTAAAAACCCGCTTTTAGGGAATTCGAGAGAGGTTCATAGAACTTGTAAGGATTACAAGGGCGTCTATTTTAGGTAACAAGAGGTGGTTTGGAGTCACCACCTAATAAAACATTGGGAAAGTTCATCTAACCTCACTGAGCCTAAGACAGCACGTATATGTCTATTTTGGGCAACAAGAGATATTTTGAAATTCTCATTCCAATAGAACATTGGAAATGTTCACCTAACTTCATGAAGCCTAAGACGATGCGTATAACAAGAGATATTTTGGAATTTCCTTCCAAATAGAACGAAAAGGTTCATCTAAGCTCGTAAAGCCTAAGACTAGAGAGAGTTCTGGACTTCACTCTTATTCATATCTTGGTTAAAGTTACAATTGAGTTTTCAAAATTAAAATTCCATTCCTTTTCTAATACAGTTTAATACAATTATTAAAGCGTAAATCAATCACATAATGGAAGCTGTAAATAAGGAAAAATTAGGAATAGAGTAAATAAGAGCATATTAATTTACAATAAACCAGGGAAGGAATACAACCCCTTGAGAAGAAAGAAATATAAACCATGCATAAAGCGGGGCATTATTTCGAAGTGAGGACATTGGTCCTCGCATGCATGCTTAAAAGAACAATATTAAATGTGATGATTTTAGTTGGATGGGAAAACTGGGACATTGGTCCTATTTTATTTTAAACCTTGTTTGTTTGTAGAAATCTTTTATCGCTTTTTATATTAACGAGTATGAAAATAATATTTATGATGAACAAGAATTAAGAAAAATAAATGAGAGAAATAGGGTAGAAGAAATGAATCGAATCGAGGTCCCCGAATCATCCTAATTAGTTCCCTTTTTCGGCATCCAATATTCAAAAAAATAAAGAAACTCACAAAAAAACAAAAATAACAAGTTAGCAAATTAAAATTTCAGAAGCAAAATAAATAAATGAAGTAGTAGGAAATATGGAAGTGAATTGCCTAAAATGAATAGAAACAACAAAAAAAATAAAAATCATCATAACGAAAGAAAGAGACCCAGGGACGGCCCAAAGGACCGAGTGACGGCCATTCCTGGGTTGACCGATAGAAGGAAGGAGTTCCTCGTGACGGCCCATCACTCACTTGAGCAATGATGATCGGTAAGGCCTTTAACCCATCGGTCAACTTCAGACCTCAAAAAAATGGAAAAATTAACTCAAATCCAAGATTTTACATTTTTAATTCATTTTTCATGCAATAAATTACCAAAAAAAGCAAATAAAGCGACAAAACGGATTAAGAAAAATGAGTTAATTCATGTTTTGAAATAAGTTTATATGCCTTGCATTAAAAGTGTTGAACCCACCACAAAAATGACTAGTCTAGAATGTTTACCTCGAAATATTAATTCTCGGAGGGTGAAAGTCACGTAGATCTCCCTTGCATTCTACAAAGTTTGGCTGAACAATGACAACTATCAAAAACAATTTCCTTTTATAAAATTATTCTTTCAAAGTAAATTAAAGGTTTTTGGGAAGATTAATCAAGAGAAAAGAATTGATTTCTCTTTCTTGATTTTACTTTTATCTTTTGTAAACAATTTCGAATCTTAGAAGGATAGATCGAGTAAAGAAAATTATTTTCACTTTCTCGAGTTGTTCCTAGTTCTTTTTCAAAGAGTTTAAAATAAAAAAATCGATATAAAAGGAAAACTTTTGCTTATGAAAATCTCCAACCCTTTTTCTCAATCCTCAGGCTGCTATTTACAAGATAACTGAAGATAAAAATAAAAAAAATTCAAATCTTTTCAAAGTTCAAATTAGATTTTAGAAGATAAAATCAAATCTTTTTGAATTCAAATTAGATTTGGAAATAGAATAAAATCTTTTTGAATTCAAATTAGATTTTAGAAGATAAAATCAAATGTTTTTGAATTCAAATTATTTTTTAGAAGGTAAAATGAAATCTTTTTGAATTAAAATTATCTTTTAGAAAATAAAATCAAATCTTTGATATTTATCCTAAGGATAAACATCAAGATACAATGCATTTACATCAAAAAAATGCCACTAAGCTTCGATCGATGGGTGTCCCTCGACCTACCGACGAGTGTCGGTCGAGGGTACAGCCCTGTCTATTGAGCGGCGAGTGCCTGCTCGAGTGATGGACATGTGTCCCTCAAGCACGAGCAATGGGTGTCGCTCGCTTAAGGGACAGGCGTCCCTCAAGAATGAAAGACAGGCACCTACTTATTTGAGGGATAGTCGTCGCTTTAACGCAAGTGACGGGCTCTTTGTTAGACGTCGGTCAACCATAAAAACAATTTTCTTAAACTGAAAAGGCTCTTTTCAAAGCAAAAGAGAAATAAAAAGGATTTTTGGTCACCAATACCCCCCCAAAACTTGTGAATTTCAAGGGCAAAAGCTTACAACTTCACTCTTTTACCTGTGGAACAGGTGCCGGTACCTTCATCGGGTAACTCTGATCTGGGCTGCATCAGGAACCGATGTCTACAGCTATGCACATGAGATGTAAAGAGTTATTCAAATATGCAAAAGATCGTACATGCATGATGCGCATGAGATATTGTATGCAAATGTTTGCAAAGGATCGTACATGCGTGATGCACGTGAGATGCAAAGAGTTATGCAAATATGCAAAAGATTGTACATGCATGATACACATGAGATATTCTATGCAAATGTCTGCAAAGGATCGTACATGCATGATACACGTGAGATATTGTATGCAAATGTTTGCAAAAGACATATGCATGCAAAAATGGATAGGCTATATCCGAGGTGGTTAAGGAATTCATTGAGGGTATGAGTCGGCTGCCCATACTATCTGATGCCTTCAAGGATCTAGAAGTATCATCTTGGCTCAGGAATTCTAACCCATAATCTTTTCAGAGAGAACCGTCCAGTGTGCTTCTTTGCCCCTTGGTCAACGAGCATGCAGCTTGTGCTATAAGCTGTACAACATTTTACCCCCAGGACTCTGACTCGTGTCCCGAATTATGCACTATTTGTTGGAAAAGAGGTTATTCGGACCGCTTTATTACTTTGGGGTATTGGAAGTCATTTATTGAAAGTAGTGCGTCCTTTGTGGATTTTCACACTAGCTTTTCTTTGCGGGAAATGCGTCCCTTTGGGGATTTTCACATAATCCTGTGCCTAATTTTTACCTGAAATGGACCCATCCCAATCCATCGGCTTTTATTCATCTTATTTTTTTCTTACAGGACAAATTGCTTGTTTTTAGGTTTTCATCCTGTCCTTTGGCCTAACTTTTGCTTAGAGAGCCAATTAAAGTTTTCATATCTAACGGACTTTTTTTTTCTTTTTTTTTTAGAAGAGTAGGATTTGTCACACGAAGTGTCATTATCACTGCCTTGAGACGTGCGCCAACACATGTCCTTATACATGCCACATGTAACACCCCAAAGTGGCCCTAGAAGAATTACGGAGTTTTGTTCGAAAAAGTAGGTGTTGTGTGTGAGAGTTCTATCGCGAGCGTGACGAGTGTCGCGGGCATGACAGAACACTCCAGCGGTTTCCCAACTACAGCTGGTTGGTGTGGATGTGAGCGTTCTGTCGCGAGCGCGACAGAACCCTCTCGTGAGATGCTTACACAAGTGGGTTTTAAGAGATCTTGAGATGTGTATGGGACACGTGGCATCGTAGGAGAGTGACACGTGGCGGCATAGGAGATTGACAAGTGGCATTGTAGAAGTGTGACACTTGGCAAGGGATTTATTTGTATGCATAAAGTAGTGTGCCAAGTGTTATTGTAGGGAAGAGACACTTGGTTTGGCTTGGCTTGGCTTGACTTGGCTGGGCTTGGCTTGGCTTAAGATATGGATGAATTAAAAGAAATGGTTGTTATTTAGTGAGGTTGGTGGGTTTGGGATGAGCATTGACCGGTCACTTTCCTACTCCCATTTTCAATTTCTGCATTTGGCCTTATAATTCTCCTTTTTTATTTTCTTTGATCTTAGTTGTCGTGTCCCTCCTTCTTGCCATTTCTTTGTTTTTCTTCTTCATCCATTTGCTTTGTTCTATAAGAGAACCACTTGGATTGGTTAAAGAGAGTGTAGAAGGGGCTTGATTAGGTCTCTTCAAAATGTAAGCTGGATTTGTTTTCCGATCTGACCTCCTTTTTCTCTTTGTTTTTGATTTAAAGTGAAAAGAGGGTTAACTTAAGTGTTTTGGTCTGGTTTTGTATGAGAGTTATGGACAAGGGAAAGGAGAAGCTTGAAATCAATTAGAGAGAAGCGGTTAAGTCACCTAAGGTAGGGATCGAGTGTGATTGTGTTAATTTTGCATTTGTTTACATGAAAAATGCTTGAACAAAGACATATGGAAATAAAGAGATGCTTGTTGAGCTTTAATTAGCTCATGATGTTCATTTTGATTGCTTGCAGTGCTCATGACAAGTGCATATATGTTTATAAATATGTAACTTGATCATTTGAGTGTGTGTGTTGATGATAGAGGTTGATTTTGTGAAATTCTGCTTATTTGTCATTTGACCTCTATGAAGAGTTTTTGTCATAAGTATAGTCATATACTTCTGAATTAAGTGATTATTGATCCAATATAACCATGACTTCAATACCATTAAAAGTCACAGAAATGACCTTGAGCAAAATCTTGCTCTAAAACCCTGAAAATTTGCTGAAACTGGAGTGTCTCTGGTTGGGTCGGGTTACAGGAATAGTATAGCTTGTTTATCTCCTATCTGGAGTTATACATGTCATAAAGACCTTAAATTTGTCCCATTTGAACTATAACATCCTAGTGAACAATTATTGTGAAGACCACTTTTCCAAAAAATGTGGTCTAGAGGGTGGTTTTGGTGATACAAGTTTAGGGTAAAAAGCAGTCTCGTAAGGCACCAGAGGCGAGCTTCTGTCGCGATCGCGACACAGGTCACGACCTCGCGACAGAACAATGCATATAAAGCTTTTTCTTCTTCTTTTTGAGCCCCTAGTTGCCATGGGTCAACCCCTTACCCTTCCCCTTAGCTTATTATGCATGTTTGGGGTTAGCAAATGACTATAAAGTCGTTATCAACGGGGAAATGCATTTGAGTATGTTTAAGATTGGTAATTTAACTAATAAAGTAACAATGTATAATTGTATTAAGGATTGTAAATGGTGTGATAAAAATGTATGAACCTATGAGTGCATATATATGATGATGTGATATAAGAGTTTATGCGTGGAATTTAAATGTTACATGCTTTTAGTTGTTGAACATGATTGATAAAGACTGTATATGAATTAAATGCCTCTGAAGTTGATGAGTGCACTTGAATTATAATCCATACTTGGTATCAAAGTAGAGTATAATTGAGTTGCTGTCTTTTGAGCCTGATTACCGTTATAGTGGATAGATAAGCATGCTTATAAAGGGTTAGAGTGCAGCTGCTAGAGTTAGCCTTAATTGTGCCCAGAGTTCGGAATACCTCGTGTATTTCATAGAGTTTTGAGTTAATTCTCCATATGCAAAGTAATGTGAACAGTATCCAGAGTTACCCGTATCCACCATGAAAGGAATTCAGGCTTACTAATATGGTATAGTGAACATGAAATGATTTAGAAGATTGTTCTGATTAAATGTTATAGCACATGAGAAGTATTGCATGAATGGGAGCACATGACTCTTGTGTATTTGAATAAATGATTTGTATATGTGTGACAAAGTTATGCGTGTGACATTTGATTTTGTCATATGAAATGTGTGATATATGTTTGACTTCATAAAGAAGTCCTTTGCATTATTTTCATCCCCACTAAGCGTTATCGCTTAGCACGGATGTTTAATTCCGTGTAGGTACAGGTTCGGAGCAGTGAGAGTGTGCATCTGCAGGTCAAGGCCACTAGGAGCTTTTGTTACATCTTTTTGTATAAGATAGTAATAGAGTTTCTTACATTTTGAGTAACATCATTATGTACATAGGAAGTATAGTATTGACATGTAAAAGTTAACTGTTATATATATGTGTACCGAAAATGAATATGTAACAAGTATAAAGCTTTTGTATTATGTACAGTTTATATATATGTTATAAGAGCTCTTTTGTTGGGCCCAAATTATTCTTATCTTTTAATGTTAGTGTTCCGCTACAGTATATGAATATGTATACGTATGTAGCCGCATGGCGCCCCGATATTCCTTGCAGGGGGTATGGGGGTGTTACACCACAGGTTTCTCTTGACCATTCAATTGCATGTTTATGCCTAGCTTATACATGTGTTGCTATTTATATGCACCATATAGTAACAACAATAATCATAACTATACATGTATAGCAAAAACACAGGTTTTATTCAATCTCAAGGAGTAATACCTTAGGCATATTCGACTCCTATTATCAATCAGTCCTTTCGGGTTTTCTTGATTGAATATTTTCTTTCAGCCCTTAATTTTTGCCTAGGGCACCTTTTTCAGGTTTTCACCCTAGCGAGATGCCCAATTTTAGTAAGGTCACCTATTTTCGATTTTTTATTTGCGGGGCATTTACTCTCTTCTTTTTTATTTGTTTTCATTTTTTTGTTTCCTTTGCCATGAGACCTTCTTTATTCTAGCAGCATTGCTTGATTTCTTAAATCCTTTATCATTACTTTAGTCGGGATGGTTGCCTCATCCAATAGTGGCTTTTCAGCACAAAAGGCTAAATCTTTACCTTTGTGCAAACTAGCTAAGTCAATGAGCTCTCCTTTTGGAAATTGACTGTGAAAGTTTGCATTTTGCTTTTTTTGATTTTGGCCACTCAATTTTTGAGGTAGCTCTCAATGGTTGAGAATGGGTTGCAGGTTGGCCTCAGATGGTTTAGGCCAAAACTGTGAGTTTTCTTTTCTTTTTTCTTTTTTCTTTTATTATTCTTTTCTCTTTTCTTTTCATTTTTTTCTCTTTTTTCTTTCTTTTCTTTTTTGTTTATTCGTAAAGGCCCAAAGCTTCATTTGTCTTGAATTTGATAGTCCGGCTTCTGAGGCAACAACTTACTGATTGGAGCTTGGCTTCGTTTGGCTGTATTATACGCATCCTAGATGTTGAGGAGGCAAGGAATGGCTTTCAAAATTTTGTTTGTCGTCATGTCGACAAATTAAAGCAGCATTGTCCTATAAATGCCATCGTCAATTTTCAGCATGTCATTCCAAGCCCAGGCAAAGGCCCTTTCTCTTTTTTTTTCTTTTTTTTTATCTCTCAGAATTTTCCTCTCTTCAGAAGTTAGTTTGGATGCAGCCAAGATGTGTTTTCCTTGAGATTGAATTAAAAATTATTTATTGAACCAGTGCCTTGATCATAAGTATTTCCATGCATGATGCGATAAGATATGACAATGCATACATAAGAAAATCCCATACTATTAATATAGTTAGAGAAACAAGTGCATAACATAGTTCAAAAACACACTTCATATCATAAAAAGAATGGCATTGTAACAAATCTAATTCTTCTTTTCTTCCTTTGGTCCGGCATCAATTCTTGAATGCGGTGTCTTAGAGGATGACAGTAGTTTGTTCTATGCCGCCTATATTGGTGATATACACAATACCAATCTATTCTGTGTCTAAGCTTCCCTTGACTTGGGGCAGGCCCTACTGGCAATAGTTGTAACTTCCGTTCTTTGATGAGACGGGTGAAGTGTCAAGGCAATGGCTTTCCTGAGATGGTGAAGTGGTGCCAAGTTGATCCTATGGCTGAGACTTCTGTTGTCCTAGCATTGCCCCCGTTACCACTGCTACTTCCTTCATTCTTGCCAAAGGCCAGGTTTGTAAATTTAGCCATTTTCTCCAAATGCTCGGCCTCAGCTTCGATGGCTATATCTTTAAGCAACTCCCAATCTTTGAGTCCCTGCATCTTTAGCTCTTCTCTCAAATACAGGCTAGCATTCTTGATAAATAACCTGATCTAATATGGGGTATCAGGTTTTCTTTTCATTTTTATGACCCGATTCCTCCACCTGGTAAGGTACTCATAGAAATATTCTCTCGACTTCTGTTGAAGCAACTCGAGGTCTTTCAAGGTGACCTCCATCCTCGTACTACAATCATATTGCTTAAGGAATTCCTCTGTCAGCAGCTCCCAATCCTCTTTAGACCTCTGATCTAGTCCATAGTACCAATGGACTGCAGGCCCTATTAAGCTCAGGCAGAAATATTATATCTTCTACTTTCTTGTTAGAGTCGTACCCTTCATCACTAACGAGTATCGTTTTACAAGAATACCTAGCAGAGTCGCCACTGTGATGCGCGCCGAACCTACTTTAGTCTCGAGAGCCCACTTTTAGGGCCTGAGAGAGTTCGCGTCTAGATCTTAGGTAACATGAGATATTTTGGAATCCCCACCCAATAGAACATTAGGAAAGTTCATCTAATCCCATAAAACCTTTAGGCACATTTGGGATATTTTGGAGTCGCTACCAAATTTAAAATTGAGAATGTTCGTCTAACCTCTGGGGTCTAAACTAGAGAAAGATTCAAAACTTTACTCTTATTAATGCCTTACTAAATTATAAATGAGTTTTTAGTGATTAATTTTCCATCTCTCATCTCACACGGTTATGCATTAAAAATGATGCGCAAATTCAAGCAACGAGGAAACCGATAAAGAAAGTGATACAATAAGTAATATATAAACTACAAAATGAAATTGGGACAAAAATACAATCCGCTAAATTAAAATAAACAAAAAAATTAATTAATTAATTAATTAATTACATACATAAAACGAGGTATTCTTTTGGAATAGTAATATTAGTTCGTTCATGCTCACTTTTAAAAAATTGAAAAATTATTTTTGGGTGAATATTTAGAAAACCGAGATGAATGATCCCAATTTGAGAAAAATTACTCTTCTTTTAAAAGTGAATTTTTATTGGTAAAAATTAGGATATTGGTCCCATTTTATTAGAAAAATCCAATTTATTAATAAAAAATATTTTTGATGATTTTCTTTTAGTTTGCATAAACTAAAAAAAAATTATTACAAATTAAACTAAATAATAAAATAAAGGACAAAATAATGAAAAATAACAAAAATAGTAAAAATGACAAATCAAAAGGTGTCTCTAAATCTTCATGAATTCTCATTTGCCATTAAAAATGCTCACATAAGGAAAATATAAGAATTGTAGACAATAAAAACAAAATAAAACAAAACAAAACTAATGTTAGTAAAATAATCTAAAAATCAATTAATCACGTTAAATAAAAGAATATAAATATCACATGATAAAATAAAATTAAAAACATATAAAGAATGCATATCACACAAAATATGGATTGAAAAAAAATTCAAAATGGAATAAAACAAAGTATAAAAAAAAGGCAATGAAAGACAAAAAAAAAAAGGGGTGAGGGGCGGCCTGACCACGAGGGGTGGGCAAGTTGCCCCTCACCCTCTTCCCGCCCTTCAAGGGGAAGAGATGAGAAAATCCTTATTCCAAATTTTCTTGCAAAATCAATGCAAAACTTGTAGATTTATATGATTTCACATGATTTTATGTCATATTCATATGAAAAACTACTAAATTAACTTAAATTATGAATAAAAAAATGACAAATCAAATAAATTGATCACATAAAAAAACAAAGCTCAAGATGTGCAACAATGGTAGAAAAATTAAGAGAAAATAATAAGAAATTGTAATTAAGCCAAAAAATTTTCCTTCAAAATTATCAATCTGAAAGTAAGAACATGAATTGATTTCCTTGTCAACAATCTTCGAAAATCGAATCAAGAAACCAAAAGAAATCTCAAGGTTTCTCTCTCTAAAATTCAAGAAATCTTTGAATCAAAGAGCAATTTCACAATCCTCAAGAAAAGCGAATCAATTTCACTCCCTTAAAGGTTGTGTTTTATATCCAAAATTAGTGTCTCCATAAAAAATCTTGAAGCCAAAAAATCGTATTCTCTCTCTAAAAAACTAAAATCCCCTCTTTTCCTCTCTTTAAAAACTCTATATGTATTTCTCTCCCAAAAAAGGATTTTTCCAAGACAATAAATTCAATTAATTCAAATTTCATTTTTGAAATAGAAAAAGAAAGGAATTAACTCTTAAACTTCTCAAAAATTAGCATTGGAATTAAATTCCATGATTTTCGAGGAGCAAAAACGCTAAAAGAGGTAGAAGACGATGAGGGGTGCGCAGGTTGCCCCTCGATGGGTGGGCAGTGCGCCCCCCACAGGCCGCCACTCTCAGGGGACCCCTCAATTTTTTTTTTTTAAGGAACTTGACAAGGAAAAAATCACTTCCAACTTTCTTGCCTGTGACTAGGCAATTGATTTTATCACTGCGTAATCTTGGTCTGAGCTGGCTCGGGACCCGGCGTCTACACATGGGTTATCTTAAAGAAGGCTTCCATAGGCATAACTAGAACATCCCTACCCGATTCAGCTGGACCGAAAATAGATGGATCTTGATTTAAAGGTTAACACTTTCAACTGTCTCTTCAATTGCTTCCTGGGATGGATCCATCTCAAACTACAAAATACAAGGACATCCGTATTAAGCCAACACTTATCTATACACATCTCTATACTACAGTCGACCAAAATCACCTAAACGTATGCTCTGATACTAAAAATTGTAACACCCCTTCCCCGTACATAGCCAACTATACCCTTTGTGGATCAGTTACTATAACGGATAAGGTTTTTTACACTCACACAATATGCAATCAAGGTAACTCACATAAATATCAAGTTTGCATGCATTAAATTATGCTCAAAAATTTTAAACTTTCTTTTCAATACAATAATGGCCCATATTCGATTCACTAGGCATATGAAATTTATACCATCACATTAAGATCATTCACATCATAGGTGAAATATAATATATGGTTCTACATACGATTTTATGCATCTCTTAAGGTTAACATATATACATATCATAAATTACAATATTACAACCCAAAAAAGTTACAATTACTTTATTACATCAATGGACAAAACCTACAAAAAGAAATGCTTGTCCTATTGTATTGGCTCTTGAAGACGCGTGTTTGTCCTTCCAAAATTGCTATCACTAACCCCTGCACCTACAAAGTTGAAACACCTGTGCTAAGCATAATCACTTAATGGGGAAATATGAAATGGATGACCCCTTATAATGGTCATCAAATCATAACACACACTACAAAAAAATAACAAATTAGCAACGAAATTTTTCGTCGCTAAAATAACATTTTCAGTCGCTAATTACCTTTAGCTACACCACAACCAATCTGTCGCTATTTGACCCGTCGCAAAAAATTTGCGACTAAAAGATATAACAGTCGCTAAAAATAGCGACGGAAAATTTCGTCGCTAAAAATAAAATTTTCGTCGCTAAATAATCCCTTAAGTTAGTCGCCATAAATATTAAAAAAATATTAGTGACGAAAAATCCATCGCTATTGTGTCGCTAAAAATATTAATTTTTTTATTATTTTGAATTTATTTTATTGTTATTATTATGAATTTAATTTTTTATTATTATTATTAAATCCAAAATTTAATTTATGTAAATAATAATTATACAATATTATTAACAATAGTATTAATTTAACAAATATAATATCAGACTTAAAATACCAAATTTCTTTAATAAAATAAAATTAGAAGTTAATTTACATATAATTAAAATCATATTAAATAATACACTCGTGTCCACAATCATAAAATATTTAAAAATTACCAAAAAATATTATAGAATCTTGAAACATCCGCGAAACGCCACCATTTTGAATCTTTAATTACTTCACGAACCACTTAATTTATAAATTATGAGAAAAAATAAAATTAAAGTTAACAACAAATAGCAAATAAAATAAAATTAAAGCAATAAATCAAATTTAATAGTAATAATAGGTGTAAGCACCGTGTCCCGGAGCAGTCCAGATCGGAGATTACCCGATGAAGAGATCGATGTCTGTTTCCAAAAGAATGGATGAGGTTCGGAGACTTTGGTCCTCTAGATTCATGAGAAATGTGGGTTTTTTATTTGTAGTAATGAGAAAAGGAAAATTGGGGGTTTTGGGCTTAAAAAGAAGTTTCTTCCTCCACCGGCGGCCAGACCGTCGATCACGGTATGCCCGTCATTCGATGGAGAGCCCCGACGCCCGTCCTTGGTCCTTCGACGTCCGCCGGTAGAATCTGATTCCCTATAGGAAAATGGATTTAACCGACGCCCGTCTGTGGGCTTCAGACGTCCGTCGATTGAATCCTGTTTCCAATAGGAAAAGGGATTTAACCGACGCCCGTCGGTATGCTTTCGACGGCCGTCGGTAATTCAAAACCTATATAAAGCTATTTTTCACCCGTTTTGGGGGTTGGTTGGCTGGTTGGACGATTTTAGCTACAGTATACCCTAAAAACCCCTTTCTGATTATTTAGTTCCACCTTTTTTATCTCATTAGAAATTCCTTTATTTCATTTTCATTTTGGATTTGGAGAATTTAACTAATTGAAGGGAGCTAAAATCAATTGGTTTCCCGTCAATATTCATAAATTCCAACATCTGAATATTTTACGATTATCAAGAAAGAAAAATCCAGGCTTTCTTTTCTTGATTTTTGTTTATTTCTCGTGAAGCGTGTGAGACTCGAACCATCCGAAAATCCATCCTAAAAGGTAAAATCCGAGGGTAAATATTCTGGACACACGTTCTGTTTGATTTATTTCAATTATTTTCATTTATTTTCGGTTCTTGTTTTGAGGAAAATTGTTTGGTTGTGTTTTTGCCGTTGTTTTGAAAAACAGAGGTGAAAAACGGGCAATAAGGTCACAGACGCCTGTCTCTCTATCGAGCGACGGTGCGTAACGGCGCAACTTGTTACCCGCCGGTCACCCTAACGGATGCCCGTCGGTAGAGCTTTTATGGCCGTCCTGTGTTCTGTTTCCATTTTTTAAGCTATTTTATTTCCTTTTGTAATGTACTCCTTTTCATTATTTTTCCCTTTTTTATTTAGTTTCAAAATCTTTTCTTTTCTGTAAAATGTAGAATATTAATAGTTTTTATTTATTTTTGATTTTTAATCTTCTTTTACATTTATTCTAGCTTGTTTATTAAATATTAATATTGTTGATTATTTTGTGAGATTCTAATTTTTTGGTCATTGAGATGATTTGAGCTTGAGAGGAGGTCGCCATGCGCAAATGCGGAAGACTCCAGTTGGTTTAAGTCCTTTCCCCCTTTTTGCCATTTATTTATTTAATTTAATTTCGCGTTTTATTTATTTATTTATTTATTTATCTATTTGTTTATTTATTTTTTCGCTTATTTAATAATTTATTTATTCATTTTTTTTATTATTTTGTGCTCACAATGAATTGTTTTATTCCGCATTGAATAAAAACGGATAAATATTTTATAGTAAATAAAATTGGGATTTTTATAAACTCAAGGATCCAATGTCCTATTTTCCATCCAATAAAAACATCACGATAAAAACTAGTTTCTTTTATAATAAATGCATGCGAGGACCAAAGCCCTCAAAATAATTGAATTCCCCATTTTTTTATGTATGCATCGCACTTTTATAAATGGGAGTTGTATTCCGCTCCTAGTGCTATTGTAATCTATTTTATAGCCATTATTATTATATATTGTTTTATTTGTTATGCTTTTAACGTGAATAAGTGCGCTTTTAATTGCATCGTGTGGAGAGAGAGCAAATTAATAAATTCAAAATCTAATCGTAAAATTAATCAAGGTAGAAATAGATGAGAAGTCCCGAACCCAGCTCTGGTCTTCGGGCTCAACGAGGTGAGAGGTCTTTCCGATCACTCATTGGAACCTCCAAGACACCTCTTGTGTCCCAATTAAAGACTTAAAATAAAATCCTAGGCTCCAAGGGAGAGAGGTTCATCCTCCAAGATCCCTTTTTGGTTTGCCCAAAATGGATACATGCACTGTCTTAGGCTCTCCGAAGCGAGAGGAACTTTCCCAATGTTTTACTGGGTGGCGACTCCATGAAACCTCTTTATTACCCAAAATAGACACACTTGTAAATACCTTACAAGTTGTCAACGAACCTCACTTGCCCGATCGCCCTAAAGCGAGCGATCAAAGGGGCAGCCATCGGGGGTTCGGCGCGCGTCACAATAGGTAACGCTATTTAATAAGTTGCTAATAAGTCCCAGAGATATTGAGGAGCTCTTGTACATCTAAAAGAAATCATAGAGAAAGAAAGGGACAGTTGCAACCATGTTTAGCTAGAGCTGGCACCAGCTTAAATAAGCTAATCCAGAATCCAAATTCATGTTAGCCTTGCTTCTGTTTTCTACCCAAGCCAATCAATTTTAAAAACCATTGGGCCAAGGCTAAACAATGGGGGGTCTACCTTCCCTCTTAAATCCTAATCCCCTCCCAAAACTCTCCTTATATGCAAGGCAATGCTGGCTTATCATAATCAATGTACTTTATTTAAATAACCAAATAAAGTGAGCATTTATTCCAAAATCATAAACTTGTGAATTAAGGGGAACTGCAGAGGTGGTTTGGATATCAAAATTATGCTCCTAGTGACATCAAACATGTAACACCCCTCACCGACGTATAGCATGTTGTATGGTAACATAGACAGTATGTGATGATGGGTGAGGAATGCTACGGGAAAAGCAAGCCGGGAACACTAATATAAGCAGAGTTACAAAAATTTTTCTCAAAACATACAAACATCCACATAATACAAAAGACCTTCATATACTTATCATTACAATGCTCATTAACATCTTATTACATCCCAATCACTTAATACAATACTAATTAAGAATTACATTACAATGATGGACTATAATTCCTAAACACTAGCTACTACTACGGACTGGATGGCCCGACTATTGCGAATTATCCTCGGCGACACGACTAACTTCAAACCTGCATGGATAAAAACCCATGCTAAGCACAAAGCTTAGTGGGGAAAACACATAGTATGGACGACCATTCATAATGGCCATCAGTCACAACATACAATAAATAATCAACATCAAATCATTTAACACATATATATATATATATGGGTCATAATTAGAATATTTTAGTCATAATCATTTATAAGATTAAACTGGGTAACAGTCTTGCTTGATACATGCTTTTCATGTTTTATTATTCATATATCGCATGTCATACACATCATTTTATTCAGTCTATAATCAGATCTCTAATTACAATAATTCTCACATATCAAGGAAGTCATGATTAAGCCGCTAATATTCTAACTTCATGTTCAAAGCATATAAATGTATCTTATATATATATTCTCTTTCGTTTAATTACTTCCTTCAAATTGTTGTATTACTATCGTGTCATTAACTCATGTTAATATTATAAAGAAAATAATCAAAGCTAAAGCATATGAACTTTTAAAGACGTTACCACATTTACGCATAGGGATCCCACAGGATCCAAAACACATAGGTGCGCGAAGCGCAACTCATACCAAAATATAAGTCACATCGTACAAGGTGATCACATTCTCATTGGGTGCATAAATTTACACAAAGCTTCACTTAACTTTATTAGTTCACACGTATCATTCAGTTCACATATTTATGCTTGTTTAATGCCTGCTAAGTCAAAAGGGTGGATAACGAGTAACACTAAGATACCCGAAGGTATTAACACTATTCTCATAATTCATAGATACCCGAAGGTATCAACACTATCTTTTCAGTACACAGGGATCACGAAGATCCATTCGAGGACCTAATCGGGGTCCAAATCATACACAGGCTGCAGCAATACTAACTCTATTAGGCATTCCTAACTATCCACGACTCGACTAAGGCAGGCTAACACGTACTTGTTTCCTTTAGAAATGCTCATGCCATAATTTAAAATCTTTTTCAGAAGTACATACTTTTATTATAATAGCATACTAATCCGATATATAAATTGTTCATAATTAAAACAATGGTTCATATAAAATATAACAATTCATAACCTTTAATTATAATCACATTTAATTTTAATACATGCTTAACAAATTATTACAACTATAATTCGCATGGTATAGCATATCTTAAATTACACACTATGTCACATGTGAATCACAAACCAAAACTCATGTCAAATAGCTCAATCAATCATCTATTCATGGCATAGAAAAGAGTCACGATCGCGACAGAAAGTTAAATGGCCTCTATCGCGCTCGCGATAGAGCCCAACCATACACTAGGAATCGCGCATGCGACCTGAGTCGCGACCACAATAAAACCAGATGACCTCTATCGCGCTCGCGACAGAGCTAAGCATCACCCTCCTTTCATTTCTCACTTGCATACACTTCACATAGAAACATACTTATTTTTTTCATGTCCATAACTAATTTTCTTGAACATTATTTTTCCTAAATTCGTGCATAGATCCCAAGAGTTCCAACACAAGTATCCCAAACTACTCACTTGCCTAAGATTCATTCCGTAATTAAATAGTCAGATTAAAAATTATTGAGATACGAAAGGTTCATTTCAATTTCGATTTATGACACACTTAATTCCATCATTTACGTCATTCTTAACATCTCATACAAATTCTAAACTATAAATAAATCTCTTCAGGTATGGAATCATTAAAAACTCATTGACTTTTGTCGGTCTTACACAAATGGGCCACAATTATTCCTAACAAATATCAAAGCACTAGTAAAGTTCAATTAATACACTCTCCTTCATCTCCTATTAAGCTTCTACGCTTTGGTTTGAACTTGAAAGAGTGTTCTAAACCTCCTATGTATCCCAAAGGATTATGAATCCAAACCCCATAATCCTGTTAGCTCAAAATTCAAGTTATGGAATTCCACTTCAAATTGCCTAACATAATATAAATTAGGTTATAAAGAACATACTCAGAAGTGTTTGATTCATTAAACTTCTCAATAACGAAGTTAATATTCTTATTTATATCCTTAGACAATTGTATTCCTAAGTGATATCCATTTATTTGCTCATTTCCAAACTTTAAACATATTATGAATATATCTTGAAAAGTTTCGAGGAAGTTCGGGTATGTTTCAGGATGAAAAACATGACAAATTACGCATCCTAAAGAATAAGAAAGAGGGGCAAGGGTTCATACCAACTATGAGACTCAAAATGAAAGGAAAAACCTTCCACAAACAGGTTCTGCCGCGCTCGCGACAGAGAGCTTTCCCAACTGCCCTACGAAAACTGACTTACGAGATAGTTTTTCGTGTTTGACTTTGTATCGCTTAAACGACCCAATAAACCTCATTTTTAACCAAAATATCCTCTTAATAAATGTTCTTTAGGATGTTAGCTTTCAAATTCAACAAATTTCAGATCAATTGGACATCTAGAACTCCATATATGAGCTACACAACCTATACTGCTCCTGTGAACCCGTTTAAGTACAGACACCCAGGTTTTCACCATTTTCAAGGATCCTAGGGTCAGAATTAGTTCTGGTCCTTTAGAGATAATTTTAGATAAATGAATTAGCTTTCAAATGGCACTAGTTTCATCTCATTTAGACATCTATAGCTTAACTTATAATTAAAACAAACACTAAAGTTCCATTGAAATCTGGACAGAGTATCCCCAAAAAAATTCAGATTCTCTAAACCCAAGCCAATCCACAACCACATCAACACAACCAATCCAATTTTTAAATAAAATACACTTCAAAACAGAAAATCATTCATACACAAATCAATAATTAAGAATTCACACCAAAGCATATAACTTTTCCCAAACCTCAAACTCCTTTGCTCCATTAGCTTCAATGGTTGCTCTTCTTGCTTCCACACTCTTTCTTCAGTTTTATTATTCCAATTTTCTCATCAAAACATAGAGTATTACTTAAGATTTCTAATTGAACAAAGAGGAATTGCAGAAATCAAAAGTTATAACTTACCCTTCTATCTCTAATCTCTCATAAAAGTACTTGAGCTACAATCCATTATACACAACTTGGGCTTGCAAGAAGAGAGAGAGGGGCTGGCATGAGATGAAGAAGAAGAGGAAGGGAAGAGGAGAAAGGCAAAATGTGAAGAAAGAGAGGGGAATGAGCAGAAATCTGCTCTCACTCTCTCTTAATTAAGTCAAACCTATCTCAAATGCCACATGTCCTCTTCCTATTGGCCCTCAATAGATTTTTTTGATAATTCCCCTTTTTGGTCCCTTAACTCCTTTTTTAATCCTTCCTTCACATAATACATAAATATAATTTTACATTGGCCCACAATTAAATCTTATCCCCTTTAATTAAGTCCTAAATTAATACCTTATAAATTTGCAATTGGCCGCACTTACCGAAACTTTTGCGCTAATACCGAATTTGTCCTTTCGACACACCTAACACCACAACTTACATACATTTGGCATATAAATGATCCATTCTCAAAATTTAGCCCTCATATTATTTATTCCACTCAATTAAATCCCTATATGTGAAATTATCAAAATACCCTTGGCTCTCTTTTTCTTAATTCTGATCATATCTTTTCCTACTACTTAATCACTCCGACCATCAAATCACACGATTTCGAACATCAAAATCCCTGAAAATATACAAATCCTTCTAGGGTATATTTCGGGGTGTTACAAAACATGTCCTTTGAAATATCAAAAATAATAAAAGGATGGTAAGGACTTCATGTCCTTTGAAATATCAAAAACAATAAAAGCATGGTAAGGACTTCTGCATCACTATATTAATAGAAATCCTTGAAAAGCAATACAACTAAAAGGAATCTGATAGCACTGAAAATAATTTTATTTGTCACTGTAAAAGGAAACTAAAAGCATATCTGCAGATTGGAACCTAAACAAAAGCAAAAAAGAGAGAAAGGCATTGCAGGTCGAGTGTAAAGAATACCCTTAAGGTCTCCCATGCAGCAGCAAGAGCTTCCAACGTCTGTGGAAGATAGAAAAGGCATTAGGAAAACTTCCTATAAAGACACAACAGGAGGTAATACACAATTATTCAATATCGATTTTGCACTATCATCTTCAAGATCTGAAGCTACAATCCAATCTATTGATGGCTTCAATGAGCATGCTATACAAGCATGAAGAAGGGCCTGAAAGCACAACAAAGTAACAAGAAATAGACTCGGTTAAGTCTGTATCTGGAGCAACCAAAAGTTTCATAATATAAAATTTTTTAAAAGGAAATAGTTTAAACATATCTCTATATCCTTCTCATCCTAGCTACTGTTGAATTTCTTTCACATGCTGTCAATAATTCCCTATCAGTCACAACTACACGGACATATGATAGGAGTTTAATTAAAGTACTATTTAGCATGTGTTTTGTGTGAATTTAAGTAAGTTAAGTGTGTCAATGTGTTTATATTTCAAGTATTTGTGTTAGTTTGCATGTTTTTATGTTTACAGGTTTAATTAGGTGAAAAAAGAAGAAACCAAGCATAAAAGACTAAGAAGAAGCTAAGGAGTAGGGTCACGAGTCGTAAACCAACATCACGACTCGTGACAATGCAGAGAGGCCAGCGTGAAGAAAAGAAAGAAAGAAGAAAGAAGGAAGGTCATGAGTCGTGATAAGAGATCACGACTCGTGACGATGCAGAGAGAGGAAAAAAGAGCGAGAAGAAGGAAGGGTGGAAGCAGGTCACGATTCACGGAAGCAGGTCACGACTCACATAAGGAGATCACGAGTCGTGACTGGCCAGAGGAAGAAAGGAGAAAAGAAAGAAAGAAAAAGAGGAGCGTGTACTGTCGCGAGCGCGACAGAGGCGACCGTTGGGGCAGTTTTTTACCAAAAATCACTTAAAAAGTCACCTCCTTTCAACAAGTTTTTGGCACCGTTGCCGGGGAACGTTGATTTTGCCTTTATGAAACTTGATTTATGATTTTGGATTACAATACTTTGTTTGTTTTAATTTGTTAATTTGTTTAGTGTAACTTTGTGTTTTATTTTTGGTTTTACAGGATTTGAAAGTTCATGCCTAGTACAAGAAGTTCACAAGAAGAGCTTGAACCCTTTTTTATTTACTACTTTTTGTATTTTGAATTTCTATGTTATTAACACAGTTGATTTTGATTTTATCATTTAATAAGGCTAGGAGTTTGTTGAAGGTTAAAAATAAAATTAAAAAAAAATTGTTGCATTCTATTGCGAGCGCGAACACCATCGCGATCGCGACAGCATGAGTGAAGGATTACATATTACATTTTTTAGGCTTCTGTCGCGAGCGCGACAAGAATCGCGATCGCGACAGAAGGAGAAGATGCACATTTCAGCTAGGAAGACGTACATTTTCACGTGTCGTGACATCCATGCTCGACTCGTGACGGGGTTGACATGCTGAGGAGAGGTCGCCTAGGTAAGTGAGGTGCGTCACAAGTCGTGACGATGCATCACGACTCGTAACGCGTGATTGACGATTCAGGTAAGTTTTTTTTATTTTATTTTATTTACTTCTTAATTTTCAGTTTATTAGCGTTAAATTTTCTTTTTCCTCATATTACTATTTTACTTTTCATTAATTTAGTTTAGATTAACTTTAATCCCCTTAAATCACACAATCTAAAATCAAAGAGGGAAATTTTAAATTTAAAACCCCAAAATATCGGGACTTTTCGTATTCCTTCTTTCTTCTCTATTTCACTTAACTTTTCCCTCTCATTTGTAAACTCTTCTCATTTTAGGTCACGAGTCGCAACCCATATTCACCTCTTCTTCTTTATTCTTTCCTTTTCTTTTCCTTTCCAAGATCTCATTCACGATTTACCTCTGTCATCTCTCTTTGTCTTTTATTTCTATGTAATCTCTATTTCATTTCATCTCCGCTCATCATCTTTATTTCTTTCTGCATTTTCCCATTTTGGTTTTCCTTCGGTATTTTTCCCACATAAACTACTCTCTGCTTTTACCTAACACATTGAACAATGGTGAGAACAAAAAATCCGTCTATATCACGTATTGAACAGGCAAGGCAGGAAGCTGAAGAGGGAGATATCTCTGACACATTTGGTTCTAGTTTTTCCATTTTCTCTGTGGATGAAGGTAGTCGATTTCTTACTCTTTGTGACAAAAAATTTTTGCAATGTAAGTATTTTCCATAAGATTTGAGCACAGGTAGGCTTGTTAGATACTATAACTGAAATGCTGTCATTTTGTGGCTTCCTTCGATTTGCTAATATGCATGAAGATATTTATCCTGATTTAATGCTTGAATTTTATACCACTTTGCAAAGGAATAAGGATAATGAATATTGGTTAAATTTTAGATTGGATAGAAAGCCTCACACTCTGACTTATTTTATGATGAATCGTATGTTTGGATTTTCACAAACTGGTTTGTTTGAGCCACCAAAATCTTTTAAACCTAATGCATTTTGGACATTTTTAACTGATTTGCAAACACCATATAAAGCTAGAGATGCTAAATCAATGTTTATCAAAGATTTAAAATATTGGGTTTTGCATAATATTTTTGCATCTTTGATTTTCAACAGGTCTGAATTTAATAGAGTTTCTCTTAATGAACTCTTTTTGATGTGGTGTGTACATAAGAGAAAAGATGTATGCTGGTCTTATTGGGTTTATGCTCAATTGTTGAATTGTGCTACTAAACATGACTCACCTATAACTAATGGGCATATCATTACTGTTCTTGCAAGAAATTTAGATGTTGATTTTCGTTGTTATCATAGACATCGTCCTTGTATTTATTTTACTAAACATCTTTTTGTACTTGGAGAAATTGTCAGTAATAATTTTTAGGAAATTCCACCACACTTATGATCATGTTGGAGGGACATTCTTGGACCTTCTGTGCCACAAGTAGAGGCACAAGAAGTAGAGGTTGGTGATGAGGGGGCAAGAGAAGATACAATTATGCCTGATATTCCAGCAAATGTGGCTGCAGCGCCTGATGTTGGCTCATCTAGCCATAACATACCAATGATGTTATCTCATATGCAAGATCAACTTTCTTCTATAGCACGACATCAAAGGCAATTTGAGTATAAGCTGGATCATTTTATCGCTCAATCTGGTTTTGAGATTTCATCGCCTCCAACTTCACCATGATAGGGGAGTTTTTCTTTCTTTTCTTTTTATTTTTTTGTTTTCCTTGTTTCTTTGTGTGTCATCCCTCCACATTGAGGACAATGTGTGTTTTCAGTGTGGGGGAGTGAGTGTGATTATTGGTTTGTGTTCACTTATGTTTTATGAGTTTTTGTATATACTTGTACATGTTAATTGCATGCTTGTTGTGTGTTTTATATTTTAATTAAGCTTTTTAGTAGGTTTTATTATAAGGCATTGTTCATTTGGTATATTACATAGATTGTGAAGTCATTTATTTTCTTTGCTCATTTTTATCAGTTTTTCAAAATTCTTAGCATGCGTTTTAAGGTTTTCAAGTTATTTTCTTTTTTTTTTCAACATTATAGATTGTTTAGTCTTTTTACTAACCATGTTTTTAAGGTTAGAATTTGCTCATTTAGTTTAAAATTTTAAGTTTCTAGTTGGCTAAGGAAACTATAGCCATAATACTTATCCTTTTATCTTTTCAATAATGGATGAGGACTCAAAAAGAAAAGAAAAATAAAAAATAAGTGGGATGGAGCATAAAATGCACCCACTCAAGTCATTAAAAGTAAAAGAAAACAAGATGTATATCAAAAATTGAAATGTATAGGATGGAGCGTAAAACGCACCCATACTACATTCTCTTGCTATTTATGCATAAAAATGAAAACTATATCCATGCATAAAAAAAAAAAGTCTAAAAATGCCATGAGATTGGATTAAGGGTAAGTGAGCTCAAAAATGTCCTAAATACAACTAGTTACTTTAGAATTTTTAACTTTATGTTAAATTTTTTTCTTTGAGTCATGTTTAGTTTTGTTAGACTTAATACTCTTTATGTTGGAATTAGTAAACTTAAGTAACTTGTTAAAATTTTAACCCATATTTTGAAATTTGACTTACTGATACTTTTGAGTGTTTGAGGTATTTGATTTTTCAATTATATTATATATGCTGAATGGATAGTGCTATATAATTATGTTTACTAGCAGTTAAATTTTCTTTTATCTTTTCTCTTGCTTGGGGACAAGCAGGTTAAATGTGGGGGAATTTGATAAGAGTTTAATTAAAGTAATATTTAGCAGGTGTTTTGTGTGAATTTAAGTAAGTTAAGTGTGTCAATGTGTTTATATTTCAAGTATTTGTGTTAATTTGCGTGTTTTTATGTTTACAGGTTTAATTAGGTGAAAAAGGAAGAAACCAAGCATAAAAGATAAAGAAGAAGCTGAGGAGTAGGGTCACAGTCGTAAACCAACATCACGACTCATGACGATGCAGAGAGGCCAGCGTGAAGAGAAGAAAGAAAGCAGAAAGAAAGAAGGTCACAAGTCGTGACAAGAAATCACGACTCATGACGATGCAGAGAGAGGAAAGAAAGAGCGAGAAGAAGGAAGGGTGGAAGCAGGTCACGATTCACGGAAGCAGGTCACGACTCACACAAGGAGATCACGAGTCGTGACTGGCCAGAGGAAGAAAGGAGAAAAGAAAGAAAGAAAAAGAGGAGCGTGTTCTGTCGCGAGCGCGACAGAGGCGACCGTTGGGGCAGTTTTCTACCAAAATTCACTTGAAAAGTCACCTCCTTTCACCAACAATTACAACAATTCTCAAGAGACATCTCTAAGAGACACAAACTTTAAATTATCATCTATAAATATGTAAATTAACTGTAATTTTAGATCTATGGAATTTTAGTTAAGTAATTTTCTGTATTTTGTAAGACAGATTTGTAGTTGAAGTTCTAAGTAATTTTTATGTTTTGAAGAAGAAGATCAAGGAGAAGAAAACTTGTTTCAAGAGATTGAGAAAAGGGTTGAAAGGCTTCTATCTTATTCTCTTATTTTTACTTCTTCTCCATCAATTCTATGAATATCCTTTCGATGAATTTGCATATTATTACTCTTTCTATTTCCATCTATTTCATAGTCTTTCAATGCAGATTTTTTATTAGTATCTTTTGCATAATCTTTGTAAGTTAAAGTAATTCAAAAGATTGATTTATCTGAAATCTAATAGAATTTCATTATCAAGATGTGTTTTGAGAGATCGGTATGTTGAGATAATTGCTATAGGTTGGCTTTTATTCTTGGAATATGTAATTAGAAACCTCTAATTCATTAATGAAAATTGTGAGTTAGAATTTTAATTGCATGTTTTAGGCATTCTAATTTATGTCGAGAGAGTAATTTAGAACTTTATCCCAACTTGGCTTGCATGAAAAGATTAATAAATGTTGATCAAAATGATGAAATCAAGTTCATATTCTTTAGTTATTCATTTATCTTTCTATCTTCTTTGACTATCATTAACTAGGCTTATTTAGTTTAAATGTTAGATTAGTTTAAAATCAACTTTACCATTAATTGATCATTGTAAACAAAGTTAAAATTAGGTAGTAATAGTGTGTAAATTACGTTCCTCGTGGGATCGACATTCTTAAGTACTATTTCGGTACACCGTATACTTGCGGTCATTAGCATCTATATAAAATGCTCAACAACATATCTCAGCCATTGAAGATCGACGAAATTGAAAAAAAAAATTATCAACAATTACTCGAGATTAAGAAAAATTGACACAAAGAAAGTAAGAGGCATTGACTAAAAACAAGGAAGGTGAAATAGATAAAAGTATTTGAACAAATATGCAACCAACACTTTTCAACAAAGAAAAAATTAAGAATGAGTTTCAAACTGCAGAGAAAGAACCAGAAGCAAATAAACTACAATCAACTTAAATTTTGATGACAAATATAAAAAATACACAACAAAATGCTCTTTGGTCTAATCTTCATCCAAAATAGAGACTCTAATAAGAAAATATGTAAAAGAAAGGGAAATCACATCCTGTAAATCCAAATTAGACGGCAAGATAATCAATAATGCCTATGTAATTTCCAGTTCAGGAATCTAATTAAGAAGAAAAAAAAACATATCCAATAAATCAGGTTTAAATGGAAGCCAATTAATAAGCAACGATTATTTGATTTCCAATCTAAGACAGGAATGGTGGCTGAGGAATCCAATATATCCAATTTATTTTTCATTTTTGGCTGTGAATTAAATAAATAAAAATTAATATATTAATACTCAAGCATTATATATGGAAATTAAAACAGCACAGCTTTTCGCATTACTGCAATGGGTAATGCTAATCATCATTTCAAAGCCATCCACTTCTCATGAATCACACAATACAGGTTACTCTTAATTAGTTTTTTTTTTATTATTCAATATCACTATATTTAGTACTGTTGGAGTAAAAAATAAATTTTATTCACATTAATTTGTTTGGTTCAACAGATGAGACCCAGTTTGTCCCATAAAAAACTGGAAAACGAAGATGAGATACTTCAAGTCTGGCAAAACTATGGGAAGTGTCCTAAAGGAACTATACCAACTGCAAGAGTAAAGGGTAAGCAAAGGGTTTGAGAGAGCATAATAATTAATTAATGACCAACTGATCAGTACAAAATAAGCAAAATTACTTTCTTTATATGCATACTTTTTTTCCATTTCTTCCGGATCATGGCAATGATTAATGATGCATACATAATATTGGTGGTCAAAACTCAAAACTCAAAATGCCAAACAGCACTAGTAATCCTTCATCTAATGGAAATCGTTCTCAGAAAAAGCAGTTTCCTAATTGATTTGATATAATTGGAGTCATTTTTTACATTTAGCACAATTCACCATTTCTTAACAAGATCAAACACATGCACTAACTGGCGTTAAAATCAAACAAGATAAAATTGCGACCCTAACTGGCGTTAAAATGAAATCCCCTGCATTTTCACACACACACAATAGAACATATAATAATCACAATAGCTTAATCCCTAATTTAATTTCATGCTTAGCTAAACCAGTTCATTAAACAACACATTAAACAACATAGCAAATTAACTAATTTAACAAACAATTTAATCACACACACACACACGATAATTAAGGAATCCCTAACCTTTTTGAAGCTTTCACTTTCATTTGTAAACAATTTCTTCACCTCCAATTCTTAAATTGTCTCCTTGCCTTTCTCCTCCTTTCTTTCTTCCTCTTGCATCAACCAGTTCTGCCATTCCAAGACTCAATTCACCAAATTCCAACAAAAAATACATATTTAGTAACCATCCAAAGCTAACCTGAATCTATGTCAGTTTAACAGATAGAAAGAGAAAGAGAGACTATCGAGGATAAAGGTGGCAGATCTGGAGCTCGATGGAGGGAGGAGGACAGCGAGGGGCGAAGGACGGTTAGAAAGAGTGTGCCGGCGTGGGAGATCTGTAGATCTGCAGGCGGCCAACAGTTGGGACATGCAGGGACTGAAGGCAGATCGAGTGTGAGGGCCACAGTGCGCGACAGTTTCACAACTCCGATCTCCTTGTCGGCGACGACGAACGGCGGGATCTAAGCAATGGTAGGGGGCGCTACCAAGAGAGACAGCGTGCGAGGAAGAGGAGGAGAGTGGCGCACAGGGAAGAGAGAGAGAAAGCAGCGAGGGGGCGACGGGGGAGCAAGAGACGGCGGCGGGGACATCCAATCCAGGTGGGCGCCAAGTGACCGAGAGAGACAGAGGGTGGGGGGAGGGAGGGAGAGGGAGAGAGAGACAGAAATGTGTAGGGTTTTTTAAATATATATATATATATATATATATATTAGATATATAGCAACTGAATTTTCAGTCGCTATTTGGTTGCATTATTTTTAGTTCTGTTTAGCGACTAAAATTTAGTCACTAATATTTAGCGACTAAATTTTCTGTCGCTAAGTTAGTCGCAAAAAAGGCGTGATTTTTTAGCGCTAATTTTTAGCGACTAATTTCATATTCAGTCGCTATTTAGTTGCTAAATTGCTATTTATATCAAAAAAATATGATTTCGCGACTGAATTCTAATTTAGTCACAATTTAGTCCCAAATTAGCGACTAATTTCTTTAGTCGCTAAATCGCTGTTTTTTTGTAGTGACAGGCATATGCAACATGCATATAATATAATTAATAAAAGACATATTCCAAAGTAAATTAAAAATTATCAATAGGCATACATATATTTCATATTGTTCCTTTGCTTTTCTTTACCCTTAAAGCCAGAATCAGCCCAAGGCTATTTTTAGAAAAAAGGCAAATTTACGTCTTAATTTTCCAACCCTGCCAAAACCATGTAATTTGGAGTTGTATAACTCCACTAATACCTGAAATCAACATTAAAGGTTAGACGAAAATTTGACTAGAGTTTCCCTTAAAACTCATCATACCCCAAACTCAATCAATTAAACTTAATTCACAACAATTTCAACCCAAATCAATTTTACACATTCCAATATAACAAATTTATCGTATAATATGCAATAACATGAAATTTTTCCTAAACCTTCTTCTTGCTCTTCCCTTGGCTTCAATTTGCTCCTCTTTCAACCACCTTCTTTTTCCTTTTAACTCCAATGGCTTTCTCTTCTAGAAATCATACCATAAATCATCAAAACCCAATATTCACAACTACAACCCTTAGACTCGCGGTAGAGAGGGAAAGAAAAAGACATAACCTTGAGAGGGAAAGAAAAAGACATAACCTTACTTACCCCTTTTTACTTGCCTAGTTAGAGAGAGACCAAAACATAATTTTAATGGAGGATGGAAGGATGAAGAAGAAGATGGCAGCTTGTGAGAAGAAGAGGATGCCAAAATTCTTGGTCCCAATTCACCGTCCTTCATGGCTTTTAAAGCCATGCATATCTCTTCTCTTCTTCTTTAAATCTCATCCATCCAAATGCCCACTTATAATTGGTCCTCCATCAAATTCTCCATCTAATCCCTTGACTCCTCATAAATCATGCATTAGCCACTTAATTAAATTAATTTGATGCATTAGCATTTAAATGTCTCATTCCATGAATTTAAGTCCATAGGGGTTAAATGATAATTTTAACTCTGACTTTTCAGTTAATACCGATTATGTCCCAAATACCAATTCTTAACCAATTACATAACTTAGCCCACCCTCGTACCCCAATAGTGTTTAAAATGCCTAGGGTACAAATCGGGGTCTTACATGAACGGCCTTCTTTACACTTTAAACCTTTTTGGATAAGCTTTTTAGTATGCAGTTGAATTAATGTATCAGTTGAACTAATGCATGTTAAATTAGTATTTTTTAAGTATTGTACAATTTAATATAGTTTTATGATATTATATTTTTTAAATTAATATTATTGTTAATAATATTGCATAATTATTATTTATATAAATTAAATTTTTGATGTAATAATAATAATAATAAATTAAATTGAAAATAATAATAAAAAATTTAATAATTTTTGCGACGGAATAGCGACGAAATTTTTGGTCACTAATATTTTTTTAATATTTATGGCGCCTAATTTAGGGGTTATTTAGCGACGGAATATTTTATTTTTAGCAATGTAATTTGTAGTCTCTATTTTTAGCTACTGTTTTATGTTTTGGTCGCGAAATTCCTTGCGACGGTTTTGCGACGGCCGTATTAGCTACAGTTAGTCGTTTATCACTAAAATTAATTAACGACGGAATTTATAAAATTAGCACGTCTCTATTTTTTTTAGTGGACGATGATGTGGCTTGTTTTCATTGGATGTCATTTGCTTCATTTGCCACGTCCATCTTCTATCCAAAAAAAGGTTAAAATCACTCAATTTTATGATGTTCGGGGGTTAAAAAAAACTCCGAAACTAAAGCACGGGCCAAAATTGCTACATTTTGAATAGTACAAGGGCAAAAACAGTCATTTTCTCTTTCGATAACTGATGTCCTGACAAACATAATTGTTTATTTGGACACTTTCTCCATTTTATAAGCCTCTCTATAGCCCATCTTGGGTTTTCAATTTTGTGAAACTGAAAAGGGCACTAATATTAAAACATGTACTTAGAATTAACCGTACAGATCAATGCCTATGTAGCAGCCGGCAATGGCAACGCAGCCCCTTATCAATGAATTCCACAGCCATGAAGATGTGGCACTGGTTGAAGGCATATTTCTAATAGCTGTATCCGATTTTATTTGGTTTGTCATTTTCCATTTGAATTGGTTGCAATTGAAGCCACGGTAAATTGTAAAACTCCAATTTTTCAGAATAATTTTAGGGTTATTAAACCGGGAGAATAAACAAAATTTGAGAGATGGGGTGAGAGAAGTAAACCAACTGAACCTCATTATTCTTGCACATTTAACTGGTTTTTGACAAGTTAAACCTCCATTACACGTGGCTAACGATCATAGCTATGACACTTGGCTTAATATTATGCTATAATACTCTCCTTTTTATAATAATATAGATTATCCAATCTGATAAATTCAAACATTTAAGGAGGATGGTGCTCCTTAACCTTCACCAATTGAATTTTCTTGTTAAATCATTCACATCAATTACTTGTTGCTTTTAATTAATTTTAGTTTAGTGTTTAGTCATAATTTACTCAACAACAGCTCAAATTACTATGGAATTCTCGGATAACGCCAAAATAAGAGTAAAATAATTAAAGCTTTTACGATTTACGTGGAATAATAATTTGAATACGATATATTCACTGTACTACTTGATTGGTGCACTTTATATAGTATTATAATTACCCTATCAAATTGGTACATTTTTAAACTCTTATTCTACTCGCATGTATTTATACTTTGATTAGGTAGTACAAGAAAAACCCAAGAAAAAAACCCTTTGGCATTAATTACCCAATTTCAATATATATACACACTACCCATTCGAAAAATGAAAATATATACAAAAAGCAGAGGTAGCTGACTTAGTTTACATTGATAGCTTATAAGCAAGAGAAGCAGTAATAAAAACTAGGAGTTAGATGGTGTGGTAGATAAAAGCCAACGGATAAAGCTTTGAAACGTGACAACATCAGCTCTATAATGGTTCTGAGTAAATTCCAATAAATCAGACCATGTGAAATCTGGGTACTTTCTTGGCCCTTCTCTGCAAACAAGATCTTGTGGGGGTCTCACTATTTTGTCTTCTTTCGGACTCGCAAAAAAAACCAATGATTTTCTTTCTCTCTCTCTATGCACAACAGCTCTGTGCAGGCAACTCTTGTATCTCCCATTGGATAATGCCTGCAAATTAATTTATAGCCTTTACTTTCATCTATATCTAGTAATTTTAACAAATTGAAAAAAATGATAAAATTTATCACCAAATTTATGAATTTTCAAATTTTTATTATTAAATTTTTATATTTTTATTTTACAACATTAAACCCTTATATTTTTAATTGTTTACAAAATGAATTCTTAATAAACGTAAAACATTTTTCTTCTAAAAAAAATAAACGTAAAATATAAAATTAAATTATATTTTTCATTTGATGCACTTTTAATATCCGTATTTAAATATCAATTTAATATTTTACTGCAAACTTTTAATCAATTTTAAATTAATTAACATTTTTAATTAGTACTTTAATCTAAAATTAATAAAAATATTAACTAAAACGCATCAATTTAAGATTGAGATACAGTTACTAAAAGCGCGAGAAACGGACTGTATTGTTTAGTTTTATATTTTTCATTTATATAGAGCTTAATAAGTAAAAGAAAAATCATACGTTTAATGTTTTAAAATAAATAAAAATAGATATTTAATTGTAAAAAAATCATAAATTTTGTGATATATGTTGCAATTAAAAAAAAAAAAAGCCACATTAATTACCATGAAGGTATCACCGATGTTGATGACAAAGGCATCTGAGCGAGGTCTGATAGCTTGCCATTTGTTATTTGCAAGGACTTGAAGACCACCAACTTGATCTTGATGAAGAATTGTTACAGATGTTGGGTCACAGTGAGGTCCAGTGCCAAGGGTAAGGCTGGAATTATCGCAATGTGGATAATAATTGCACCTCATTATTGAACTACCATCTTCAAAATATTTAGCGTAGTAAGAACGATCAACTCCCAGGCTTATTGCCAGCAGCTCAAATATTCTTTCAGATAACTTTTTCATTGCTTCACAGTATCTTTGGTAAATGCACCTTATAAAGAAAGGAAAAACAAATTAATGTCAAAGACTTCAAAAGTATAATCATTAGATAAAAGTTTAACACATTATTTTTTCTAAACCACGATGGTTTTAGTATATTACTTCACCGAACTAATTAAATAGTAAATTAGCTACTTAAATTTTTTAAAAATATAAATAATATCTTTTTTTTATGAAAAATATCATATTATCTCTATAAAATTGTTATGAAATTATCAGATTATCTCATATCATTATTCACTTGCCACAGTCATATGGTTTTTACGTACATTTCGTAAAATACCATGTATGCCTATAAAATACCATGTATGCCTATAGGAAATAATTTAATATTTTTAATAAATTCAAAAATAATCTGACATTTTATTAGTATAGAAAAGTAATGTATTAAATGGGATAGTTTAAAGATGAATTTATATATTATCCATTAAATGAAAGAATCTCATAGACACATACCCAGTTGATTCAAAATCTTGGCCCAATACATGTTTGAAGTAATGAACAACAATTGGGTTAGCATGAGAGTGATTGCCATTGAAACAAAAAGAGAATGTCTCCTTCCATGGCAACTTAGACGAATACCTATCGGAGTGAGCACCGGAATATCCTTCAACACAGCCAGGCTTCCTACGAACACTCTGCTTCTTATCAAGAGGAAGCTTAAAGATTGTGTCCATTCCTTCATAAGCTGCTTGGATAAGGGTTGGGTCTATTCCATGGTTGGTTACTTGAAAAAATCCATGGCTTAAGCAAGCACCTCTAACAAGCTCAGAAGCACGAGCGGTTTCTACACGGGTCAATTTCACTCATGGTCACTCAACTTATCACTTATCGCGCAAAAGTAACTGACTTTTTTTTTCTTACATAAATGTCACTGAACTTTTAACATTATTACACAAAAGTCATGTTGACCGGAATCCGGCGACGACCCTTGCCGGATTGATGACTTTTTTGCAAAAATATTAAAAGTTCAGTAACATTTAAGTTGAAAAAAAAATAAGTTAATTACTTTTTCGAGATAAATTATAAGTATAGTGATCGTGAGTGAAATTAATTTAAATGTAGTATTTGTTGAACTTATCAATCCGGCAAGAGTCGTCGCCGGATTCCGGTCAACATGACTTTTGTGCAATAATGTTAAAAGTTCAGTGACATTTAAGTAAGAAAAAAAAAGTCGGTTACTTTTGCGCGATAAGTGATAAGTTGAGTGACCATGGGTGAAATCAACCCGTTTCTACACTATCGCCTTTTAAGAAGCCATCTAAGTCTATCAAAGGTTCTTTAAGCTCCTCTTGATCATCCACAGCTAAATCAGCTTTTGGCCAAGTGAATTCAGTTGGGAAGTTTGGTTGCTTCTGCAACAAAGGCGACTCAAAAACAACTGAAGAAGATTTATGATCATCTTTTGTATTCATTGAAGCGCAAAAGAAAAGCACTAGGACTACTTGATCCCAATTAATTAAGAAAAGACATTTGTATCAACTGAAGGTGGTAGAAGAAGCACAAGCGGCCACCTATTTATATAACTATAACAAGGATAAGTAATTGCACATCAATTAATGAATAGTTAAATAAATAACTAAAAAAGGGTATGAAAAAATGAAGAAATTAAGGGTTTAATTTCATCAATCCTGACTGGACTTATATCCTAATAACTATTCAATCACTATTATTTTTTTTTCCTGATAACTCTAATTTAGTATTTAGTATTTATTCAATTTCGTTGCGTTTTTTTTTTTTTTTGTCTTTTTTTGTGTTTGTTATTTGGTATTTGTTACTTTCAATAAGTTTTGCCAAATTTAGTTGAATTCTGTTTTTATACACTTTTGATAGCAATTAATGGTGTTTTATGTTGAATTACAAAGAATTCAGGTATCTCACGGTAACAACCAAATGATTGTGATCGTGATCGTGACCAAATGCAATTCAATGCAGAACGAAAATCAAAGGAACCTCACGGTGACAACCAAATAGTTGTGATCGTGACCAATGGCAATTCAAGGCAGAAGGGAAGCTAGAAGTATTTCACGGTCACAAGGAAATGGTTACGACCGTGACCCAATCCTAACAAGCATCCCACGGTCACAAGGAAAAGGTTGTGACCGTGACCCCATCGTGAATTTAAATAGCAGAATTTCTGTTTGGCAAAAGGGAAGAGGAGATCTTTCAGATCTATTATCTTAGATCTTGTTTGTTTCGAAAATCTTTAGGGTTTTGTTATTTTCCCATAGAATTAATACAAAAAGTTAGATTAGATTTACAAGTTTTTGGAGATTAGATTCAATCTTTTCAACTTTCATTCAATTTATATAAGAGATTTAAAGAAGAAATAGATTGGATTCAGCTACGTTTCATCTCGAGAATCATTTTCTAATTTATGTAATGGATTGTGAGTGGTAATTAGTTGTTTGGGGAATTTCTAAATCCCCAACACTCATGTGAATATTGAGCTGATTTAAGTTTTTATATAGATTGATGATTCATTTAACATGTTGCTGAATCTTATTTCAAGATTTTTGATGATGTTATCTAGTTTAGATTATTGGTTCGGACATTTGAATGCTATGAATATTTATTGCTCTGTTTTTTTATATAATTTTCTGCAACTTTGAGATTGCTCAAAAATGGGACTTGATGGGTTACGGGCAAAGATATGATATTAAGACTAGGGTTGGATGTAAAATGAATGAGTTTATGGGTTGTTTGCCTCCGGAATGGGAAAACAATTTGGAACCTAGGATTTAAGACTCGTGCTTAGACTAATCATGAGGCTTGCTCCGGAATGGGACGTTTTGTGATTAGAATAGCTTGCTCCGGAATGGGACGCTTGGGTATAGTGGGTTTTCCTGATTCAATCTATGCAATTAAAGATAAAATTAATTCACATTAGGTGTGAGGAGGATGAGTGAACCTAAACAGCACTTATACTGATTAATCTTTAAGAACAAATTTTTGTTTTAATTTTGCTAGAACTATTACTTAATTTTAGTTAGTTTTAATTTAGTTGCTTCTTGTTCTGCATTTTCAATAGTTTGAATAGTTTATGATTCAAAACTTTGGGAATTCTTTAGCATACTTTTAATTTTCTTTATCTTGCAATAACAATTCCTCGGGTACGATAAGTGTTGGTCTTAAATTTAACACCCTATATTACTTAGCCAATCTAGTACACTTGCTAGGTGCCAATCAAGTTTTTAGCGCCGTTGCCGGAGATTGGCGTGTTTGAGTATTGTTTTTTATTTGTATGTGTTTTTTTTCTGATTTTATTCTTTTCATTCTTTTCAGGTGCTCGTAGTGCACTTACAGGTTGAGATGAGAACAACTAGAGCCCTACGATCCCGAAATCGAAAGGACTTTACATCAAAGAAGGAGAGCTAAGCAAGAGAATAACATGAATCTGGATCCTCCTATTGGTGAGATTCCTCCCGAGAATCAACAAGTGCCAAGAGAACAAGATGAAAATCCGGATAAGAAAAGGGAAGAAATGCCTAGGCCAAGAACAATAAGAGATTATGCCGCACCTAGGTGGAATGAAGAAAATCAGACTATTGTGTTGCTTAGAGCCGTGTGGTTTGAGTTAAAGCTAGCCACTATTCTGATGGTACATAGAAACTAGTTTTCTAGTTCAGATTTGGAAGACCCTGCTCAACAACTGGATATATTCTTGGAAGTCAGAGACACAGTTCAGATTCAAGGTATATCAACGGATGCAATTTAGTTAAAATTGTTTCCCTTTACACTCATTGGAAAAGCAAGAGAGTGGCTTTAGATGTTACCAAGTCAATCCATATAGATATGGGAACAATTACAGCTGAAGTTTTTAATGAGATTCTTTCCACCAATGAAAATCGCAATTATTCGTAAGCATTATTAGTTTTCATCAAATGAACGACGAACCTTTTCACAAAGCGTGGGAAAGATTCAGAAGGTTACTGAGGAGCTACCCCCATCATGAGATAGTTGTTTATCAGCTGATGACTACTTTTTATGCAGGAGTTACAGCACCTACACAATCACTTTTAGATGTTGTATCTAGTGGGAATTTTATGAATAAGTTACTAGAAGATGCTTTCAATTTACTGGATGAAATGGCAGCGAACGATTTCTAATGGGCAACCACAAGAGCAGTACCAAGGAAGCAAGGTATACAGAACATTGATGAGTTTGCAATGTTAAAAGCTCAAGTAGAGTTGATGAGGAAAGAGTTAAGTGGGTTAAAAGTGCAGAATGTGGCTTCTGTTTCTCGAAGTTGTGAGATATATAAGGATGGACAAGGTGTTCAAGGGAGTATAATAGTAGATGATGTAAATGCAATATGAGATTTTAAAAGAAATGACCCATACAATAATAGTTACAATCTAGGTTAGAGAAGTCACCCCGAATTTTTCTTGGAGAGACGGAAATCAAATGGCTTCTTCTTCTCAACCCCAACCAAGAGCTCCCTTTAACCAAAATGTCACTCATAATCATAGCCAATCTTACCATCCATAAGTAAATACACACTATCAAACACCATACCCATCATCACAACATCAAGGACAAAGCTCAAATAACACTCAAGCATATCATCCACCTGGATTTCAGCCACGACCACATGTTCAAGAGAAGAAGCCAAACCTTGAAGACATGTTTGCTAGTTTTATGAGTAGTCAGTAGCAATTTATATCTAGTCAAGATATAAGATAGAAGTCCCAAGAATAATGGAACCGTAATCAAGATGCTTCTACGAGGAATTTAGAGACACAATTGGGCCAACTTGCTAACTCAATCTCAAGTAGGCAACCGAGCACTTTTCCTTCCAATGTAGATAGGAATCCCAAGGAGGAGGCTAAGGTGATTACAAAACGAAGTGGTAAGGAAGTAACACCCGAAGAAGATAAAGGTAAGACATCTTCATTTTCATCTTTAAATTTGGAGGAGCCAACACGAAAGGTAAGTTATTCTAACTCAAATGTAGAGATAAAAATAGATGCTCTAAGGTAAGAACATTGTGAATCCTAATGTAGGGGTTGTTGATATTAATAGGTTGTCATTTCCTACTATAGCTAGAAAGGAAAAGAAAAATGAGCAATTGGCTAGGTTTTTAGAGATGTTTAAGAAATTGCATATCAATTTGCCTTTTGCTGAGGCTTTAGCTCACATGCCCAATTATGCTAAATTTATGAAAGAACTTTGTTCAAATAAAAAGAAACTAGAAGGGTGTGGAACTATACAACTTATTGAGAATTGTAGTGCAAAAATCATGAGCAAAATCCCTAAGAAATTAGAAGATCCTAGTAGTTTTACCTTGCCATGTGAGATAGGTGAACATTTTATTGGTAACACCTTATGTGATCTAAGAGCTAGCATTAATTTAATGCCTTACTCAATGTGCAGAAAATTGAATCTGGGTGATCTAAAGGAGACAGGCATGAGGCTCAATTGGTTGATAGGTCGATGAGGAAACCTAAAAGAGTGATTGAGGATATGTCAGTGAGAGTAGGAAAATTCATTTTTCTAGTAAACTTTGTGATTATGGAGATGAAAGAGGATATGAAGGTTCCATTAATTGTAGGAAGGCCATTTTTGAATACAATAAAGGTGCTAATTGATGTTCATGGCCAGAAGGTTACCCTACGGTTTAACAATGAAGAGCTGGTAGTGGATATGAACAAAGCTACAAGATATCCATCATGTAAATTAGATGAATCTATTAATTTTGTGGATATAGTGCAGAAATGTAAGGAGGAAAGTCAGGAGAAGATTTTGATGGATGATTTATTGAACTTGTGTTTGATACATTCTGGAGAGGATATTAAATTAAAAGTAGGAGAGAGGGAGATAGTAGCTGTCATAGAGAAGGAAAGTGAAGTAGAAGCAATGGAGGAAGTACTCTGGAGCTTCCTAACAATGAGCCACAAGCTCAACTTAAAATTTTACATTCTCATTTAAAATACGTGTTTTTGGAAGAGAATGATAAACCAGTAATTATATCTTCTTCTTTGACAGGTTTGGAGGAGGAATTGTTGACTGCTGTGCTGAAGAAACACAAGAAGGCAATTGGATGGAAAACCTCTGATTTAAAAGGAATTAGTCAAAGCTATTGCACGTACGCAATGGAGGAAGTACTCTGGAGCTTCCTAACAATGAGCCACAAGCTCAACTTAAAATTTTACATTCTCATTTAAAATACGTATTTTTGGAAGAGAATGATAAACCAGTAATTATATCTTCTTCTTTGACAGGTTTGGAGGAGGAATTGTTGACTGTTGTGCTGAAGAAACACAAGAAGGCAATTGGATAGAAAACCTCTGATTTGAAAGGAATTAGTCAAAGCTATTACACGCACGCAATGGAGGAAGTACTCTGGAGCTTCCTAACAATGAGCCACAAGCTCAACTTAAAATTTTACATTCTCATTTAAAATACGTGTTTTTGGAAGAGAATGATAAACCAGTAATTATATCTTCTTCTTTGACAGGTTTGGAGGAGGAATTGTTGACTGCTGTGCTGAAGAAACACAAGAAGGCAATTGGATGGAAAACCTCTGATTTGAAAGGAATTAGTCAAAGCTATTGCACGCACCGGATACCAATGGAGGAAGATTTTAAGCCGGTGGTTCAACCCCAGAGATGACTTAATCCAACAATGCAAGAAGTGGCAAAGAAAGAGGTACTCAAGCTTCTTGACTCAGCTTTTATTTACCCTATCTCTGATAGTAGTTGGGTCAGTCCTGTTCAATGTGTTCCCAAGAAAGGGAGGGATTACAGTTGTTAAAAATGCACAAAATGAGCTTATTCCAACTCGTACAATTACAGGATGGAGAGTCTGTATAGATTTTAGGAGACTTATCGCTACAAGCCGAAAACACCATTTCTCCTTGCCTTTTATTGATCAAACGTTAGAGAGGTTAGTAGGTAACAAATTTTATTATTTTCTAGATGGATATACAGGGTATCTACTAATGCCGATTGACCCATGAGGACCAGGAAAAGACCACTTTTATTTGCCCTTATAGTACATTTGCGTATAAACGCATGCCCTTTGGCCTTTACAATGCACCTGCTATGTTTCAGCGGTGTATGATGGCCATCTTCCATGAGTTCATTGAGAATTTCATGAAAGTATTTATGAATGATTTTACCATCTATGGGAAGGACTTTAATAGTTGTCAAGCAAATCTGGAGTTGGTCTTAGGGAGATGTGAGGAAACCAACCTTGTCCTGAATTGGGAGAAATGCCACTTTATGGTTAGAGAAGGGATTGTGTTGGGGCATAAGGTTTCTAAGAAAGGGATAGAGGTGGACAAAGCAAAAATAAATGTCATCAACAAATTACAACCACCAACTACTGTAAAAAGGGATTAGAAGTTTCGTAGGACATACTGGATTTTATAGGCACTTTATCAAAGATTTTTCAAAGATCGCTAAACCTTTATCCAGTTTGCTTATCAAATATGTTGCATTTAACTTTTCTCATTAGTATTTGCAGGCATTTAACACATTAAAATAGAGATTGATTTCAGCTCCGATGATTGTCTCTCCGAATTGGGATCTTCCATTTGAATTAATGTGTGATGTGAGTGATTTTGCAGTGGGAGCTGTGCTAGGGTAGAGAAAGGAAAAGATTTTAATACTATCTATTATACCACAACTATAAAATTATTATGTGGTCTGATCATACAGCATTGAAACACCTTTTCGCCAAGAAGGAGACAAAGCCTAGGTTAATCAGATGGGTACTCCTCTTGCAAGAGTTTGATTTGAAAATCAAGGACAAGAAGGGGGCAGAGAATTTTATTGCGGATCATTTGTCAAGGCTTGAGCATGAGCATATTGAGAAGGGGGAAATCTAAGACTTATTTCCTGATGAACACATATGTGCATTGTATGCTTGTGAAGTTGCCATTCCATGGTTTGCTGACATAGCTAACTATCTTGCATGTGGTTTTATATCGAATGATTATACATGGCAAAAAAAAAATGAAGGCTGAAGCGAGACATTACATATGGGAGGGTCCCTATCTTTTCAGATTATGTGCTGATCAAATGATAAGAAGATGCATTCCTGGAGAGAAGCATGAAGAGATAATTAAAGCTTGTCATAGTGGAAAAGTCGGTGGACATCATGGAACCAATAGGACGGTATAAAAAATTCTCCAATCTGGATTTTATTGGCCTACTATGTTTAATGATGTTAAAGTTTTTATTCAGTGTTGTGATAAATGTCAAAGAGTAGGCAATATTTCTAAGAGGGATGAAATGCCATTAATAAATATGCTTGAGGTGGAACTATTTGATGTGTGGGGGATAGACTTCATAGGACCTTTCCTAGTGTCCTATGGGTTTGAATATATTTTAGTGGCAGTAGATTATGTAAGCAAATGGGTAGAAGCAGTTGCCACTAGGACATCTGATGCTAAGGTAGTGCTAAAATTCCTTAGGAGAAATATATTCACCCGATATGAAGCGCCTAGGGCCATAATCAGTGATGGTAGCAAGCACTTTGTCAATCATCAATTTATTGCCTGACTAAAAAAATTGGGTGTTAGGCACAAGGTTACTATACCATACCATGCTCAAGCTAATGGTTAAGTGAAAGTGTCGAACTGGGAACTCAAAGTCAGTTTAGAAAAGACAGTGAATGCATATATAAAAGATTGATCCTTTAAACTGGATGAAGCATTGTGGGCATACATAATAGCTTTTAAGACGCTTATAGGGATGTCTTCTTTTAGGCTCGTGTTTGGTAAGTCTTGTCACCTACCGCTTGAATTAGAAAACAAAGCTTACTGCGCCACTAAATTTTTAAACTTTGATCTTAATAGTGCAGAAAAATGTAGAGTACTATAGCTGAATGTGTTGGAAGAGTTGCGATTTTGGGCATATAACCATGCTAAAGGCTATAAGGAGAAGACCAAGAGGTGGCATGACAGTAAGTTGATACCTAAGGTATTTCCTCCTAGAATGAAGGTGTTGTTTTATGATAGTCAATTGAGACTATTTCCTGGGAAGTTGAAATCCAGATGGAAAGGACCATTTCAAGTTGTAGATGCAAATAAGTTTAGAGTGATAGCTTTAAGGCATCTAAGAGATCAGAAAGAATTTAAGGTAAATGGTCATCGCTTGAAGCCATACTTCGAATCAAGGTTTGAGGTCGCTATAGTGATTGTCACCTGATATGAGCCTAAATCGCTCATATTTAGTTAGTATTTTGTGTTTAAAATCATGTTTAGTTGTGGTTAATTGTGTTAGAATTAGATATGTTTTATGTTTTGTTATATGTTGTGTGAGTGTAAGAGAAAACAGAGAAAATATTGGAAAAAGACGCAAATTAAGCAAGAAAAGATAGTTCTGTCATGGGCACGACGATAGTCGCGAGTGCAACCTAAGGAAGATGAGAAGAAGGAAAGAAGAGGAAAAGAAGAGTGCAAAATAAGGAGTGTCGCGTTCTGTCGCGGGCGCAAAGAAGGTTACGAATGCGACAAAGCAAGGAGGAAGAAGGGAGTCAATGCAACAGGAAAAGTCCGAAAAGCGAAGACCGTGCTCTGTCGCGGGCGCGACAGTGATGACCGTTGGGCAGTTATTTTGAAGAGTCACTTGAAGAGTCAAACCTTTCTACCAACTTTTACAACTCTTTTGAAGGGGCATTTCAAGGGACATAAGTTTTGGAAGATATATATATTGAATTCAGTTGTAAATATAAAGATATATAGAATTTAACTTAAGAATTTTTGTAAGTTTTTGGAGTGAACATTTTCTACAGTTGTAATCGTTAAGTTAGTTTTAATGTTTTGAGAAGAAGACAACAAGCAAAGGAGAATAACATATTTTGTGAAGAGAAAAAGGGTTGAGAGATCTCCTTCTTCTAACTTCTAACTTCTACTTCTTCTTTGTAAATTTTTAATGATGTTTTAGGAACTTGAATCTTAAATGTTACATTTTATTATTCATATCAATTTAGTAATCTTGTTTACAGAATTTTCTATTAGAATTTGATGCATGATCATAATAAGTAAGAATTTAGTTAATAGATAGATTCCTACTTAAAACTAATAGAATTTCATCATTGAAACATTACTTGAGAGATTAGAATGTTAGATGATTGTTATAAGTTATTAATTAATCCTGAAATATGCATGTATAATTAACTAATTCATTAATGAGAGTTAAGAGTTAGAATTATAAATTTTTGTTTTAGGCACTCTAATTCATATTGGGAGAATGAATTGGAATATTATTTCAACTTGGCTTATTTGACAAGATTACAATAATAAGTAAGAATAATTACTTCAAGTTCCATTAATTACCAAATTATCATCATTAATCCTTCTTGTCTTCTTTAATCATTATTAATTAGGTTTAGTCAAATTTGCATTCACTAATAGTTTAGAATTATTCTTAAAGATATTGAACATTGTAAACAAGATTAAAATCAAGTAGTAATAGTGAGTAATAATCAATATACATTCCTCGTGGGAACTATATCTTACGTACTATAATCGGTAAACCGTGCGCTTGCGGATTTAGCACTAACATCACCTCATCCAAACCTTGATTGCCTAAGAAGGTCCAGCTGCGGACGTGATAAATGCAGAACTATTTCTAAACCTTTATGTTATGGCATGTGTTTTGTCTTTTGCAGGTTGCCTATTGTGCATCTTTGTTTAGCAATTTTCTTGTTGAAATAGTTTTTCAAGTATTTTGTCATTAAAAAAATAATAATGGAAATTTCGAATTTCGGCATTCTTTAAGAGGTCATGATGGTAAGGTAACTGTTATCACCATGACCAAATGAGATATTGCATTCTAGGTATCTCGCGGTCATAATATATTGGTGTTGACCGTGACACAAGTCGAGTTTACCTTCTTGATTGCATTCTGGGTATCTCACGGTCATAATATATTGGTTGTGACCGTGACATAATTCGAGTTTAGCTTCTGGATAGAGGTAGGGTTTGGTCACAGTCATAATCTAACTGTTGCCACCGTGACCAACAATGCAGTTTTACTTCTGGAACTAAGTGTTAGGACCTCAAGGTCACAAGGAGTTATTTGTAACCGTGACTCCACTTCTCTGTTTAAAAATTCGGATTCTTTTCATTTTCAAATTTCACTGTCACTTTCTTTCTTTCACTATTTTTGCTTCATTTGTCATTTTTGGCTGCATCAACCACACGTCTTCAACAAGTAAGTACTCCAACTCATTTCTTTTTTGATTATTGTCTTTTTCTTCTTTGAATTCTTTTGCTTTCTCTCCCTGCAAGAGTTCATCTTCATTGGTTTTCTTTTAGATTAAATTTTAAATCCATATGAGATTTCTTTTCAATATACTTTATGATTTCTATCGTAGTTCCTAAATTCATGTATAGTTCATCAAATGGCATTTTTCTGATGATTGACTGCATGATTGTATTGCGAATTCGGGTTTCGGGACAGTCGTTATGAACTTGGGTATTGAGTTTATTAATGATCTTGTGTGCAATTGAGTAATGTCTAGACGCTCTGTACCTTATTCTACATTATTTTGAATTCCGTTTCATTTTGGGAAGTTTTGTTTAGTGCTTGAGGGTTAAAATTAATTGAGTGAATCTGATGCTTACCACATGTTTATTAAAATGCCTCAATGAGCAGTTTTTCTCATATCTCGGTATTTCTTTGAGAGATAAAGTTCATTATTTTAATTTATGATTAAACACTTCTCTTTTCCTCCTTGTGCATAAAATTAGCAAGTCACAAATCATTGCAACAAAGTTACCCTTGTTTGAATTGATGTTCCTTATTTGGACTGTTATTATCTTAACATAATCTTTTTGATTAAAAAGGTTGTACTGGTTTTGATGAGTTTGATAATTCTTGTTTGTGTTCATGGCTATTGTCATTTTAAGAGAATGTATTGCTATTGATTTTTCTTACAGTGGCCCCAAAGCGCAACCGCACCGAAGCTGCTTCCGGCTCATCTAGCCAACCCTCCATTAATGTATCAAAAGTACCATATTGGGTACCAGCTGACATGAAAGAAGACTATGCTCACTTCACTAAATGCAAATACATTTCCCCTGTATATTTGAACATGGAACTACTTGAAAACTTGGGAATCCGAGACGAGGTTCAGTGTCTTATTGCTAATATTGGATGGAAGGGACTCTTTGCGCATCAGGAGAAGGTTTACCCTAACCTAACAAGGGACTTCGTGGCGATGGTGCACTGTAGGATTGAAAAAAATAGTGTCACAGATCCAGGTGTTGTTTCTTTTTATTTGGAGGGCACACTGTATGATAGTTCCTTCATGAGGTTCTCAGAACTATTGGGTTTTCCTCCTCATGCACCAAATTGCTTTGACAATTATGCTAAAGATAGTGACTGGGCAATGATCAAAGGCCCTGTTACAGACACTAGTTATGTGTCAGGGAAAATGAAGGCTCACCATTTGCATAATCATGCTTTGCGGATTATTCATAAGTTTTTCTCAGTGTCACTAATGAGCCATGTTGATTTTGCTGGGCAAGTTAACTTACCTGAAGCACTTTTTTTTGCATGTATGGTCCGAGGATTTAGAATCAATGGTACTCCACATTTTTGGCACAAACTGGAGGAACTGCTGTGGAATCCAATGAAAGTCAAGAAAATATCTCTCGGCGGGTTGGTTACCATAATAGCCAAAGGTGCATCATCCATTAAGGAGGATTCGAGTATTACCCTCCATTGCTTTCATTAATAAGAAGCTGTTGAAGAATATGAAAGTGGTGGTCGATGATGAGATAGAAGGTTGTGGGTATTGTGACGTGCGCTGGAACCAGCAAGGCCCTCTCCGAGAATCCGCTTTTAGGATTCGAGGGATAGGTTCGCGTCTTTTCCGATTTTAGGTGTTATGAGATATTTTCGGCACCTCCTTTCACAATAGAACATTGAAAAGGACCATCCATCGCCATAACACCTTTAGGCACTTTTGAGGTATTTGGAGTCGCCACCCAGTTTACAAGAAACTGGGAAAAACCTCTGTTGGTCTAAACCAGAGATGGTGTCCGGAACTTCACACTTATTGGTGTCTTGGTTAATTATAAATGAGTTTTTAAATTATAAAATTTCATTTTTCATCTCACACAATTAATGCAGTTTATTAAAACGCATATCAATCACATATAAAACGATAAATAAATATAAAAATAAATTACAATAAAACTAGAGGCGGAATACAACCCCCATTGTAAATGAAATATAAATCATACATAAAACGGGGTATTTATTGATGTTGAGGACATTGGTCCTCTCATGCATAATTAAAAATTCATTTTGAAGTGATAATTTATTTTGGATGGACAACTAGGACATTGGTCCCATTTTATTAGAAAACCCAATTTTGTTTGTAGAAATATTTTTGTGTGATTTTTGATTAAGCGTGCATAAAATAAATGGTTTAATTAATTATTACATGCCAAATAACTCAATAAAACAAACAAAGGAAAAATAACAAGTACAATGAAAAATAACAACTCCTTGGATCTCCTCCTTCATTCGCACGGGTGCTCAAACAGGGGAACACAAGTATTTGACATCGACAACAAACACAAATAAACTTAATGTTAGTAATCGAAACAACAAAATCAATTAAAGCAAATAATAATAAATAAATTAAATAAAACATGCATATTAGGTGATAAATAAGTTTAAATGACATATTTAAATGAATTAACACATTAATAGATCAACATATAAAATATAAAGTAGAAATAATAATAATAATAATAATAATAATAATAATAATAATAATAATAATAATAATAGTAACAACAACAAAAATAATAATAACAATAATAAGGATAATAATAACGATAAACGATGATAGTAACAATAAATAACACTAATAACAATATACTAATGACATATATGATGATGATAATAGCAAAAGATAAGTAAATAAGTAAATAATAATAATAATAATAAGGATGAACAATTAAAAGAAAATGGGAACAAATAACAAAATTAAAAGTTAGATCTACATCTAAGAACAATATTAAAAGTCAGATCTACATCTAAAATGACATAAAATAAATAAATCAACAACAAATATATAGATCTACATGTTTACTAATTTAAATGTTAGCAAAAATGATGAAAACAAAAATTAAATCAAGAGATGGAGTTTAGAATGTTTACCCTCAGATTTCGGATTCGATGGAAAAAATATGATGGATTTTCCTTATTTTGATTTGCAAAATATGGTTTTGAAATGATAAAGTTTGAGATTTTGATTTAAAAGAAAATTTCTTGAAAAATAATTGAAGAAAAATTAAATTGATTCCCAAGAACAAAGAATTGATTTTCTTTATCTCAAGAACAATTGTTAATTAAAATTAAAGAGAAGAAATTGATGAAAACAAAATTAATTTTCAAGAACAAAGAATTATTTTCTTTGTTTCAAGAAATTGTAATTGATAGAAAAACCAAACTCAAGAACAAAGAATTGATTTCTTTGCTTCAAGACCAATTCTAGCTTGAAAATTGATTTTTTTGGCTTTGAAGATTTTATTTTTTTTATGAAGAAAACTCAAATGACGTAGAGAGGATTTTTTTTTTTTTTAGAGAGAGAAAGTGAGAAGATGAGGAAAACCAGAAAAATTAAAAATTCTTTCTAGAGAGAAAATGGCCAACCCCTTAATTTTCCTCATCTCTTTCTTTTTATTACCAAAAAAACTAAAAAAGCAATTAATTAATTAAGAAATAAAATTATTTTTATTAAATTTTCCTTAATTTAAGTGTGAAAAAGGAAAAAACATCAACCAAATCCCGGAAAAATCTTCAAAAAAGTCAAAGAAATTGAAAACAAAAGATTTTTGAGTGAAAAAAAATGTCAATTTCGGTGATTTTGGGCGACTGAGGCGAAAGTACAGCTGTGCTTTTAAAAAAGCACAGATGTGCTCTTGCGCGCAGTGCGCACAACGCACACTACGCAAAAGCACAGCCGTGCTTTTAAAAGCACACCTTCCTTTCAAAAGCACACCCTCTCTTCTCTCTTCCCTTTTTTTTCTTCTTTTTTTTTTTTTTGAATTTTTAAATATGACTAAAAATAATACTAAATTTATTCTCAAAAACTAATTTCTAAATTATTTTATTTTTTATTATATTTTTTTATTATATTTTTATATCTTTTTATTATATTTTTTTATTATTTTTTATTTTTATTTTAAAATGCAAATTTGACAAGGAAATCATCATTTTTAATCTTTTTGCCTGAGAAGGCAATTTTTCATCATTGGGTAACTCCGATCTAGGCTGACTCAGGACCCGGTGTCTACAGGTATCGTCTGACAAACAGAGAGGAATATTTAGATAAAGTTGAGCGTGGTTTGGGCTCATTACCTTGTGCTCTAGATCAAGAAAATGTATCATTAACCTCTTCACAGCACAATTCCTTGGTCGAAAAAATAGATGCCCTTGCAGTGACTCAAGCCGATCTTCAATCCCAGTTCAATCAGGTGTTGCTGGGCCTCACTACATTAACGGTATATTTTGATGCACATTATCCATTGCCTCCACCACTAGAGATTTGAGCCTAGGGAGTCCACTATCTTTTGTTTTTGTGTTTTTACTTATTTAACTTACTGGGGACAGCAAGATTTTAAACATAGGGTAGGGGAGCAAAGCCAATGAAGTCGTGTTGTTAACTTTTTGTCAAAGAAGAACAAGGTCTAAATTAATATATTTTATTTTTAATTCTAAGTTTCGTGTGCTTTATTTTTAGTAGTTATTTTGTTTACCTTTATTTTAATTACGTGTGTTATGTTCTCAAAGTTTGTTGTTGTGCTGAGTTGGTGTTATCTCAATACCCTTAGTTTAATTTGCCTTCTGTTATTCCTGATTCGAATGGTTTCGAACTTTAATTTGTGAACAGATTGTTTAGAGAACCTATTTTAGCAAGACAGTAGTTGTATATTTTAACGAGTTTTTATTTTTCAAAATAGTTTCAGTTGGTCAAATATCTGGTGATTTCTTATTTATTGTGCATTTTAGGTTGTATTGCAAAAATCTTGAGAAAAAAATTTAAAACTAGTGTATGAAAGCACTAGAGTGAAAGAATTTTAGGATAGCTAGAACCTTCCTCATTATCCTTCGAAATAATATAGCAACTCAGGCAGGATTAGGACATAACCTAAGCAGGCTTTCTTTGGTAATCACTTATAAATGACAGTTATTATACCTTTATGCATTTTTACCATTTGCTAACCCCGTTGAGCCGATTTGGTATGCTAAAAGCATACTATTCAATGAATGTTTTTTTTACACTCTGTTGTTCACCATATAACCTAAATGCTTTACCTCTCCTATTTAAGATCTGGCCACTCTAGGTAGGGTTGTATTTGGCATCAGGAGTGTTGAAAATATTTTATGCTAAATTGATCGAAGTGTCAAGAATTGATAAAATTCAGAGTTTGGGGGTAATGTAATTGAAGAATTTATAAGATTATACTAAAAGGGTTGATAAAAGGAGAGATTATTGATGCCCTTCGTTTGTCTCATTCATTTAAAAAAAAATGTTTTAGAATGGAGTTTCTGAGCAAGAAATTTTGAGTTAGTATACATTTCATGGAAGAAGTGTGGGGTATCTATCAATCAAGAGGAAGTCTGAAGTTTTGAGCTAGTTAAAGAATGAGAGAGTTATATCTTATATCTCAGACTTTTTTAGCATATTATGAGTTTGGTTAGTGAATCTGAAACTCGTCTTTTAGTGAGTGTGAGAGATAGCAAAAATTGCAGTGCAGGGTGGTTAAGTTTAGAGAGTTAGATGAAAGGTGTAGGGTAGTGTGGCTGATCTTAATTTATCAACTTTATCTTTTCTTTGGAACTAATACCTTAGCCTTGCATTATAACCATAAAGTAAGACCTAGTGATTCTGTTCTTGCCCTAAGATGTTTAGTGGAGATGACCCTTGTGGTTCCGGTGCTAAAGGAGAGGCCTATAGCTATCCCAAGTTTCAATTGTGAAACTATTGTGAACAAATTTTGTTTATCAATTTTCTTCGGTTTGCTCAGTTGCTGGAATGCACTGGTTGTTTTTGTTATGAAAGGCTTTAAATTGTTTTTGGCCTGGCACACACACATAAGAAATCGCTGGATAAAAACTAACATGAGTCTTTTTAATTAAAAAAATTTTCGCCAAGTATCTTCTGCTAAGTACTATTTTGGTTTGTTTGAATTTTCTTGTTCGGGATTAGAGTTTAACTTTTCAGTAATGTGGATTATTCATTTACTCGAGGGCGAGCAAAGTTTAATTGTGGGATATTTTGATAACTCCAATTTAGTATTTAGTATTTATTCAATTTCATTGTGTTTTTTGTGTCTTTTTCTGTGTTTGTTATTTGGTATTTGTTACTTTCAATAAGTTTTGCCAAATTTAGTTGAATTATGTTTTTATATACTTTTGATAGCAATTAATGGTGTTTTGTGTTGAATTGTAGAGAATTTAGGTACCTTACGATGACAACCAATTGATTGTGACCGTGACCAAATGCAATTCAATGCAGAATGGAAATCAGAGGAACTTCACGGTGACAACCAAATATTTGTGACCGTGACCAATGGCAATTCAAGGCAGAAGGGAAGTCAGAAGCATCTCACGGTCACAAGGAATTGTGACCGTGACCCAATCCTAACAAGCATCTCACGGTCGCAAGGAAAAGATTGTGACCGTGACCCCCTCGAGAATTTAAATAGCAGAATTTCTGTTTAGCAAAAAGGGAGAGGAGATCTTTCAGATTTATTATCTCAGATCTTGTTTGTTCCGAAAATCTTTGGGATTTGTTATTTTCCCATAGAGTTAATACAAAAAGTTAGATTAGATTTACAAGTTTTTAGAATTAGATTCAATCTTTTCAACTTTCATTCAATTTATATAAGAGATTTGAAGAAGCAGATTGGATTCAGCTAGGTTTCATCTCAACAATGATTTTCTGGGTTTATTCTTTTTTCTCTCTTTTAGTTTATGTAATGGATTGTGAGTAGTAATTAGTTGTTTGGGGATCTCTAAATCCCCAACACTCATGTGAATATTGTGCTGATTTAAGTATTTATATAGATTGATGATTCATTTAACATGTTGTTAAATCTTATTTCATGTTTTTTGATGATTCGATGATGTTATCTAGTTTAGATAATTGATTCAAACATTTGAATGCCATGAATGTTTATTGCTTTGTTTTTTCTATCTGATTTTCTGTAACTTTGAGATTGCTCCGGAATGGGACTTGATGGGTTACCGGCAAAAATATGATATTACGACTAAGGTTGGATGTAAAATGAATGGGTTTATGGGTTGTTTGGCTCCGGAATTGGAAAACAATTTGGAACCTAGGATTTGAAAACCATGCTTAGACAAATTGTGAGGCTTACTCCGGAATGAGACGTTTTATGATTAGAATAGCTTGCTCTAGAATGGGACGCTTAGGTATAGTGGGTTATCCTGATTCAATATATATAAGTTAAGATAAAATTAATTCACATTGGGTGTGAGGAGAATGAGTGAACCTAAACAGCAGTTAGACTGATTAATCTTCGAGAACAAATTTATGTTTTAATTTTGCTAGAACTATTATTTAATTTTAGTTAGTTTTAATTTAGTTGCTTCTTGTTCTGCGTTTTCAATAGTTTGAATAGTTTATCATTCAAAACTCTGAGAATTCTTTCACATACTTTTAATTTTATTTATCTTGCAACATCAATTCCTCGGGTACGATAAATGTGGATTTTAAATTTAACACCCTATATTACTTAGCCGATCTAGTACACTTGCTAGGTGCCAATCAGTCCCTATAAAAAATTTTAACTTTAAAAATATTACTACTAAAAATCACTTAAACCAGAAAATCATGAATCTAGCATTAGAATATTAATGTGACAAGATACGTCAATTTAAAATATCTACGTTATCAAATATTAGCTTCTCGCATCAATATTTCGGCACCGCATTTACTACTTTCTAGCTAAAATTATTTTAGTTATAATATTTAAAAATTAAAATATTTTTGTGGAATAAAATTGTGTTGTGTTAATCATTGTTAAGATATAGGTGGACTTGACATAACGTAAAAATTAAGGTTATATGTAAATATATGAATGGGAAAGGAAAGGCCAAAGCCGTCCATTGGAATGGTCGAATCGAAACAAGGGGTGGCAGGTTATTGAGATGCCAACAACCAAAGACGAGTAGAGACGGCTTTTTAATTAGGACTATTCGGTCACTTTCTCATTTCCAAAATCAGCTATATACATATATATATATATATATATATATATATATTGTAAACTCAAAACAAAATTAGAACAATCAACACGCAGCAAGTATATATCTACTCTAATCATTTGTTTATGCTTCCCTCCTTTGTTATTGTTCCCTTCCTCTCTTCACCATTCTAGAACCCATATGCAATAGCTTGCGTATTCCTGATTAAACGGACGCTTGGTTCAAATGGATGTTCACCATATACGTTTGGCTTTGGCTAAAGCCACAGAGGGGCCTAGTCTCCTCTATTATTGTTAAAAGTTGCTTCCTCCAAAACAATTATTTTTCTTTTACTTTTGTTTTAAAAGAAATTTCTTAAAGAAACAATTTCTTGCAAAAAATTGTAAAAACACTTACTGAGGTATAACCCTAAAATTCCGTGGTAATTATACAGATTATAAGGCTAAAAAAATATAACAGTAAAATCATCCAAGTTTTCGTTAATATAACAAAAAATAAATTTAGCTAAACCGCATAATTTTAGGCACCAATCGTTAATTATAAAATGCTAGGTGAGGGCCACATGGCCTGAATTATGAGTTTTGCTCAAATTTACATTTATAATATTAAAAAAACTTTTAATGATTTTAAAGTTACAATATATATATGTTTTTTTATTATTATTATAGAATTATGATTTCTATATTTTTATAACCACGTACATACTCCCGTGAGCGGATTTTGATTCAAGTTAATTCGTCAAACTAAATGCAAACCTTTCAGTTGGATCGATTTTCATTTTTTTTAATTTATTTTTTTACATATAAGAAAAAAGGATTTTCCAATTGCTTAGATCATGTCCACAATGGAATGATTATCGAATCATATAGCAGACATTGAATTTTCGATCTTTGATTTTCCATTTAAATAAGCTTCTAACAAGTCCTTGACGTCACCACACAACACATAACCCTATGCAGGTTTCTAAATGTACAAAAATCACACAAACAAATACAGACTAGAAGAAATCCTTAACAGCGTATTTGACAGAGAAATCACTTTATTAGATCTAAAAATTCGATTACAGAACCTCCGTCAATAAACTTAGAGACCTTCAAGCGCTATATCCTATGAGAAATCGCTCAAAGATTTTAAAAAGAACAAAAAAATTGACTATATTCTGCATTCGAGTTGAGCAATTGAGTCTATGCAAAAATTAGTTAAGACACTCGTCTCTGGAAAAAAAAAAAAAGTAAAATAGAAACGACGCAGTGGGAATTTTAGAATTTCAAGCTAACATTGGCATGCTTTTATCATTAGCTAGGATTTAATGATAAAACTTTAATGTCCAACCTAATTTAAGGGATATTTTTTATATGATTTTCTTTTTTTATATTAAAAATTTATTTATATTTTTTTAGAGCATTTAGCCGAGACGAAGATGTAAATAGGATAGTTGTGAGAAATATTTTACAAATTAGGGTGATTCCAAAAATAATTATAAGAATAAGGTTTTTTTTCAATGATGCTCATATTGGTTCTACTGCTCTAAAGCGGCATTAGAGTAGCAACTAGATTTTTTTTTTAACAATGCCGCAGCAGTGAGTTGTGCCATTGTGGCGCTGCTCCTCTTGGCCAGTTGGCCTTTTTCTTCTTCTTTTTTTCAAATAATAATTATTTGTTAAAAATAAATGTAATTTTCAATTGGTTCTAAATTATATTAAAACTCTAATGTTACAATGATATATTATATTAAAAATAATTTTTAAATGACTAATTTTACAAATAAAATAATTTTGGGACAAAGATGTAAATAGGGTAGTTGTGAGAAGTATTTCCCAAATTAGGATGATTCCAAAAATAATTCTAAAAATAGTTTTTTTTTTTCAATGTCGTAGCTGTGAGCTGCGGCATTGGTTCTGCTGCTCTGACGCGGAGTCAGTGCAGAAGCTAGTTTTTTTATTATTATTATTATTATTTCCACTGCTGCGGCATTGTTTTTGAGTTGGCTTTTTTCTTTTTCTTTTTTTTTCTCAAATAACAATTATTTGTTAAAAATAAATGTAATTTTCAATTGGTTCTAAAATGTATTAAAACTTTAATGTTACAATGATATATTATCATTACAAATAATTTTTAAATGACTAATTTTACAAATAAAATAATTTTATCATTAGAAATAAAATATTATGAAATAATTTTATCTTAAATTTTTGTTATAAATATTGAATGATTTGAAAATATTGATCAATTTAATCATAAATTATCATGTATACGATTAATTTACCAATTAAGTATATGATTAATTAATAGTCATTTTAATTTTTATGAGGAATTGAATAAAAATCCGTGATTATATATATATATATATATATAAACAGAACTAAAAGAATAAGTGGTCATATATTATTTAAACACATCCGTACAATGTTAAAAATCCATGAAAGAAGTTTCAAATAAAATATTGGTTCAATTGTATTTTTTTAAAATAATGTTATTTTTAAGTTTTATACAAATATTACAAAATATTACTATATAAAAATATAAAAAATACATTTATCATCAAAAATTAATTGATGACATTATCTTATAGTTAATTATCATCAAAAATTAACTAAATGACTTGAAAATATTATCTTATAAAATACTGGTTCAAATGTTTTTTCTTTTTTTTTTAATAATAGTATTTTAAAGTTTTATACAAATGTTATGAAATATAATTATATAAAAATATAAAAAATGCATTCATCATTAAACATTAATTACAAGACAATATTTTCAAGTCATTCAATATTTATAACAAAAATAATATTTTCAAGTCATTCTGTAACAATCCGAAGAGTACCCTAGAAGTGAAATTGTGAGTTTGTAGGGATATAATTGAAAGAGAAAATAAGTGTGCAAAGGAAAGAATTTTTGTGAGGGACTAAAAGGGGATTTGTTAAGGATTAATTGGGAAATTCATCAAGAGTTGACAAGTGGCTATATGAGAGAGTGACACCTAGCATGAGTCAAGCTATATATATAAAGAAATTTAATGAAAGTTGGTGGCCTTTATTGGGTTGGTTGGCCGGCTGTTTCCCTTCTTTCCCTCTTTCATTCTTCTTTCTCTCTTTGCTCATATTTTTCTGCATTTTTATTTTCTTGTACTTCTTCTTTCCCGTTTGCCTATCTTAAGCTGTGATTTTGGATTGGTATGAAGAGTTTTGTAAGGGATTTGAGAAGGTAAGTACGGTTTATTCCAAGAGTCTTTCTTCTCTACCTCCATTTATGTTTTTGATTTAAAGTAAATTGAGTGTTGGATTAAGTGTTTGTTTGGATGATTTTGTGCAAGAAGATGTTGACAAGAGGAAAGACATAGGCAAGGACAAGGTTTGAGAAAGAAGAGAAGTGATCAAGCTGTTTTCGAGGTTGGGATCGTGTGTAGTTTGTTTGACACATATTTTTGAGCTGTTATTATACTTGATTGGTTTCTAGATGCATGATAAGTGATTAGGAATTTGAGAGCTTTGATATAGTTCCATAGCTCTCTTAGTCAATATTGGATATGATTTATTATTGATGAGCAATTGGAAGTGATCATGTGATTTGATGATTATATGCATGTTAGTATGCATGTGATTAAAGTATTGTGTGTGAACAGTTGGCTTGTATAGAGTTGTGTTGATCAGCATGTGTTTGGGAAGATCGGTTCCATCGCGAACGCGACGGAGCTCGGTCATTCGAGCTTTTGCAGAGGAGTTCTCTATCGCGAGCGTGACAGAGAGTTTGGTAGCCGAGCTGCGGTCGGGTTAATTGGCGGTTGCGAGCTATTCTGCGTGCGCGAGCTCGATTGAGGCCCTTCTGGCTTTTGTCGTGAACGCGACCACGAGCATGGGCGCGACAGAAAGCAATCCTGCTTTCTGTTGTGGGTGCGACTCTGAGGACTTTTGTCTCTATCGCGAGCGCGACTATGGTCGCTAGCGCAACCTTTCTTGGTACCTTGAATAGTTTTTGTTTATGATTTTTGTGCATGAATTTTCATTTATGCTTCGCATGGTTTTCTTAGTTAATACTTGAATTCAGTTAATGCACAGTGATTTAATAGATATTCAAATACATGCAGAGTATTTGGTCTATTGTATAGAGTTTACTGGTGTAAGTCTGAATGGTCATAGTAATGGATAGATAAACATGCTTATAAATGGGTTAAAGTGCAGTTGCTAGTGTGGCACCGTTTGTACCTAGATGTTGAATACCTTGTGTATTTAGTTATTGAGTTACGTCTCCATATATTTTGATACCGTTAACCAATATCCAAAGTACCCATATCCACCATTGATGTGAATTCAGGCTAGTAAATGTTTTGTATTGTATATGAGATGTAGTGGAGGCTAACTTATATTTGTTCCTTTATATGTAAAGCAATAACATGTTAAATATACATGTATTTGAATATATGTTAGAGGTATAGAAATGCTATCACTTACCGTATGTGATATTTGTATGAGAATGAGAAATTGTTAGAGCAAGAGGTTATGCATAAAAGATTATATGTTGTTATGTGATGAGCATGACTATTGAGATGAAGCATGTGTTATTTTGTGACTTCGATAGATATCCTTTGTTTTATTCATCCCTAATAAACGTTATCGCTTAGCACGAGTGCTTTCCCGTGTACGTTACATGTTCGATTCAGAGTTTTAAGTATCCACTGGCCATTAGGAGCTTGTGTGGAGTTCTTTTGTATATAATAGAGTTTATTTTGTATTGAGTATCAGCATGATATATAAAGAGAATTATAGTAGATGAAATGTAAAGTTTAACTATAATTGTGACCAAGTGATTTGGATAAAGATATTTTTTTGTAATAGATGAACAGTGATATTTTATTATATGTATAGTTTTAATTTTTTTTTTATACAAGTATGCTTTTATTTAATGAATTTCTATTTCGCTTTAATGCATGATTGTATGTTTGATATGCGAATGTAAGTGTGTAGCGACCCGATATCGACTACAAGAAAATTGATTTTTAACGACCGAACCAAAATTTAATGAAGGGATAAAAATTCGGTCGTTAAAATATACATTAGTCAATTGTATGCTTTGTTGGGGTTCATTGAAGTTATTGGCCTTAAAAATCCATCTAGTGATCAGGTGTTGTACAGTTATGGATGGTTATGTTTATTATTGTCAAATAATATTATGTTCATTTTTACTCATCGATGTATGTAGCATTATTGAAAAACTCAATTGGTACATGTCTTTAAAAGCCAATTATTTCGATTTTGCCTTTTGTCTGTTGATGTAATGTCTTAGCATTTCAAAAAAGTCCTCTAGGCAGAAAATGAATTTTAAATCTTTAAACAGGTTGATACAACTGCGCTCTTGAATTTTCCTTTGATTTTACAAGTTCATATTCTGACATCGTCATCAGAATAATCTTGGTTTCTTGATTTTCAGAATAATGCAAGAGTACTAAATTTTGTTAACACCTTGTGTTTGAAATTGAAGTGAATGCTAGTAACCAACTAATCCTGTTTTCATGAGTTAATTTGTTTGATTGTTTATTCTTATGAAATGGTATACTTAATTTTTGGTATTTTTGGTCTTAATTTTTTCCCCTTTGCTATCCTCATTCTCTCTTATGTGACAAAATTAATAAATCTGGTCCCTAGTTAAGACAAAGAATCGTGGATTTAATTTCTAATAAAGCATGGCTTCAATTTAGTATCTGTAATTGGATTCAAAGTCAAATTCTTTGCTCATACAGTTGTCTCCCCATTTTAATGTAAGTTGTATTCTATTTTTGTTATTGTTATAATGACATTATAATGCCATTAAACTTATGATTATTTTTTACTTTTTCTCTTTGCAGTCCTTTTCATTTTTTGGATATTTTGAAGTGTATATACAATTAAATTTGTTGGATTTTGGATATTTTGAAGTGTATATATGATTATACTTGTTGGGAGATTTTGAATATTTAAGGTAAATTATAATTTAAATTAAAAATATTAAATTATTTGGCCTTTTGATTTATTGCCTTTATGCATGAATTTTAATTATAAATTTATGTTTTAAATTTGACAGGTCTTCAAAACAATGGACAATGAAGATATAAGGTTCATTATGCATTCTTCTAGAATTTTTATATTTTAAGGTGAATAGAAAATGATATAGATAGGGACTGTTTTTATATTTTATACTTGTATATGATACAATGTCATACAATTTCGAAATATCGATATATTTTGTATCTGATATATTTTGCAATCTATGAAAAAATTATTTATTATAATTTTGGATATATATATGTGTGTGAATGATATGTACAGGTAATAGTCAAATCCGTTACTATCTTTAACTACCGAATATTTTTTCATCGATGGTGAATACAGCGAAAGAAAAAACTTGTCGGTAAAAAGTATCAACGACCAAAAATTCCTTCGTTAAAAGCGAATAAAATTAGCAAAGGAAAATCCGATCGGTAAAACAGTATTTTTAACGACAATAAAGGTTGAAAAGTGAATATAATTAACAAAAGGAAAATCCGGTCGCTACAAAGTATATCTTTAACAACCGAAAATTTTTTCGTTGAAAGTAAATATAATTAACGAAGGGAAAATTCGGTGGTTAAAAGGTATCTTTCACGACCGAAAATCCCTTCGTTGAAAGTGAATATAATTAACGAATGAAAATTCGATCGTTAAAAGCTATGTTTAACGACCGAAAATTCATTCGTTGAAAGTGAATATAATTAGCGAAGGGAAACTCCGATTGCTAAAAGGTATTTTTAACGACCAGAAATCCCTTCATTAAAAGTGAATATAATTAGCGAAGCAAAAATCCGGTCGTTAAAAGTCACTATTTAACGACTGGAACATTCCGATCGTTAAAAATATTAACGACCGGATTCAATATCTGGTTGTCTATACTTTTAACGAAGGGGCTTTTACCGACCGGATTTTCCGGTCGTTAAAAGTTTTTAACGACCAGATTTTAACTTTTAACGACCGAATTTCCCCTCGTTAAAGAGTATTTTTCTTGTAGTGATCATTTCAAGGGGTATTAGGGCGTTACACATTCAATATTTACAACAAAAATTTAAGATAAAATTATTTCAAAATATTTTATTTCTAATGATAAAATTATTTTATTTGTAAATTTAGTCATTTAAAAATTATTTGTAGTGATAATATATCATTATAACATTAGAGTTTTAATATATTTTAGAACCAATTGAAAATTACATTTATTTTTAACGAATAATTGTTATTTGAAAAAAAAAAAAAGAAAAAGGCCAACTGGCCAAGAGGAGAAATGTGGCGCTGCTCCCAAAAACAATGCCGCAGCGCACTACTGCGGCATTGTTAAAAAAAAAAAACTAGCTGCTGCTCTGGCGCCGCATCAGAGCAACAGAACCAATGTCGCAGCTCACTGCTACGACATTGAAAAAAATCCCTATTTTTAGAATTATTTTTGGAATCACCTTAGTTTGAAAAATATTTCTCCCAACTACCCTATTTACATCTTTGTCCCCATTTAGCCTAATAAAAATTAGATAGGATCGTTCTAATAAGGTAATTAGCTAGAACATCATTCTAGCTATTTTTATATGAATTTTTTATTGATATTCATTTGTTTAGATTTAGCTAGGGCATTTCGGGGTTGATTTCATCAATGGTCACTTAATTTATCACTTATCACGCAAAAATAACCAACTTTTTTTTTCTTACTTAAATGTTACTGAACTTTTAACATTATTGCACAAAAGTCATGTTAACCGGAATCCGGCGACGACTCTTGCCGGATTGATAAGTTCAACAAATGCTACATTTAAATTAATTTCACTCACGGTCACTAAACTTATCATTTATCTCGCAAAAGTAATTAGCTTTTTTTTTTTCAACTTAAATGTTACTAAACTTTTAACATTTTTGCAAAAAAGTCATCAATCCGGCAAGGGTCGTCGCCGGATTCCGGTCAACATGACTTTTGTGCAATAATGTTAAAAGTTCAGTGACATTTAAGTAAGAAAAAAAAAGGCGGTTGCTTTTGTGCGATAAGTAATAAGTTGAGTGACCATGAGTGAAATTGACCCGGGCATTTCGCCTAGGAAATTTAGCTAGAACTGTTCCATTAGCAAAAATTAGGTAATTTTAGTTATTTTTTATATGATTTTCTTTTTTATATTAAAAATTTATATATGTTTTGCCACAAGAATTAACACAGCCTAATTGAGTTACGTGACTCATTGTCTTGTGTTATGCAGAAATTTTTTTCTCTTAATTGGATCCATTAGATTGGTCATGTACCGATCCAATATGATGAAAAAAAAAAAAATTAGACAAGTGGAGATATAAGAAGTTATTTCCTTTTCTGTAATCTCTTTTCCTACTAGCACGCCATTGGTTTAGTGCATGAGTAATCTAGTTTAGAAAAGAACAATAACTTTTTATTTACTATAGAAGTTATGAATCTTTTGTAAATTTTTTCCCTATTAGTATGCCATTGGCTTGCTTCATGATCCAATTTAAAGAAGAAATTTCCATGTTATGCACTCTCCCATTCTAAGTTGCATTGTTTTTTTATCGAAGTTGCACCCTTTATTTAACTTCTGGTTCATACTCCAAAAATTTCCCGTAAATAGCCTCTCTCTCTCTCTCTCTCTCTCTCTCTCTCTCTATATATATATATATATATATATATATATATATATATAAGTCCCACTAAAAAGTAACAATTGATCCCTTCGGCCCCCTAAAATTAAATAAAGAAAAACATTAAAAAAAACACTAATTGCTACTCTCTATATTTTGACTGCATTGATCCAAAATCTATCTATATATATATATATTGTATCAATTAACCCCATTAGAGACCGAGTAGGTTTTAGCTATGGTCCTTATTAATCTTTCACCTTTTATCCAAATAGTCTTTCAATTTTAATTTGTACTCTAAAACTCCATCATTTTTTAAAATCATATCCAGGTAGTCCCTTTTACATGCTACAGCAGTTAAAGCTAAAATAGTTAAGCAATTTGCACAAATAGTTGAATGACATATAAGCTATGGTCAGTGAAGAGTTAGTCACATTGGATAATATTTTGGTATGGAAGGGTCTTTCCAGTATGATGATCCATCTAGAAGTTGCGTAGTACGGTAGACGCTGATGTACGGTAGACATTAACAACATTTATAGTAAGTCTAGGTTCGACTTTAAGTTAATTATAGATGTCTCCCAGCCTGACTCAACGGCTCAAGTTTCCAATACAAAGCTAGAAATATTAGATCTTTCCCTAATAAATCTAGCTAAAATAAGAGAAATTGTCAGCAAGTACAAAGGTGAGCATAAATATATTCACATAGGCTCATTCAAGTAGGACATATCTTGTTGATCAATTTACTAGTAGATAGTCTTTTGATGGCAGCTGTCCTAGAAAAAAGATGGGAAGAGTTCAAAGATCAGCTGATATTAGGAGTTTAGACTAACCTAACATATGGTCCAATTAGGTTTCAAAACTATCCAAACTATTTGATGACCTTTAGTGATAAGTGTTTGTGTAATTTATTAACTCTAAGAATTAAGTCTCTAAAGATTAATAGAATAAATACTTAGGGTAAGTATTCACTGTAACATATTGGAATAGTTTTTAGGCTGGTAAATATAATGAATCACGGAGTAAAAAACATTTCCAAAATTACAAAACTGTTCGAAGAAAGGGCAAACAACTATAAATAGTTCTATGGAAAAAATAAATCATCTAGAACTAAGTTTGCCCAAGAGTTGGATTCTCATAAAACCAACTAAGCATTCTAAACCACTAGGCTCCTCTCAAATAAGCCACAGAAGAAGAAACATAATTTTATGATTAGAAAAACTTATAAGGAAATTTAGGATTTCTGATCAAATTCCTAGAAGATCAATCTCTTCTAGAGTGAGTAAGGAAATTTCATGAATTGAACCAGAATTGTCATGAATGTCTTCCAAAAGAGAGGAAAGTCAATAAATTATAAAGAATAAAAGACAATATGTTATAAAGATTTTAGCTTACCAATTTATACATATGATGATGAGAGTTAGGAAAGTGTAAGAGCCATGAGGCATATAACATAAATTCTTGAGATTGTAAAAGAGATTAAAAACTCTCCAAACAACGTTATTTTCCTTTTGAAGATATTTGGGAAATGTTTTTCCTCGTAGCAAAATAAATCAAGAACCTTAATTATCCCAAATGTAAATTGAAATTGATAGAAAATTCCTAAATATGTAATAGCCTATAAATCGATCATGCCAAATCATCAAAAATAAAATAAATGCGGAAGCGTACCTAAATCCATGGCCATTAAGGATACGATAGGTTTTAGGGTTTCTACTTGGTACAGATATCTAAATTTTCTCTTAGGTAATGGGATACCAGAAAGAAAAAATTAGAGTTATGGTTACTCTGTGCAATCAGGACTATAACCTATTTATAAACTGACTTATTTATTAATTTGTCATCATAAATTAGTTTAAATCTTTTAGGTTTCTACACACTTATAAAATAAACTCCATATTTTTAATAAGACGATTATAAAGTCCAATTTGACTTTAACTTAATTAGATCACTTTTATTTGTACTAAAACTCTAATAGCTTATAATATACAATATTCGCATATTTAATTTATATAGGTCCATAAATTCCAACAATCTCCCACTTGGACCTTATAGATATAAATATGCGATAAGCTCATTAGTTGTATATTATATAATATTTTATGAGCTCAAAAATGCTATCATAACTGAAATCGTCTTTGACAATCCCGTTCATGAATTATATCAATATAGGATCAAAGAGATCTTCGTTACATTTATCGTAACTAGACCCAACAATGGTCACATACATTAATATAACCAACAATATGGATCAAATATGGATGTGTAGCATGGAAATATCATGTAATGTGATCTTTAACATGCCTATTTCCAACTGGTCCAACCTTATTGCTTAATGAGATCAAACAAAGTAGAGAGTGGAAACTGTATAAAATCTTTAACTGAATGATAAACTTTATGTACCCATAAAAAAATATCCATTTGACATGTCAACCAATATAAATTTAAGCATATGTAAGTACAAACTCCCACTAAATTGATATATCATCTAATAGTATAGCACCTATGTGAGCAGTGTGCTCATGAAAGACCTTGGGTATTAATCATTTAGCAAGCAGATCCGCAATCATGGAGTTTGTGCCAATATGCTCTATAGATATTTGACCACTCTCACTAAAAAAAAAATGCCATTTAGCGACGGCCATTTTAGTCGCTATTTATCAATTTTTCATCGCTAATTAGTTATAACTACGTGGCGACGAAATGTCGCAATTCCGGCCGTCGCTAAAAAATTAGCGACTAAAAGTATAAACAGTCGCTAATATTTGCGACTAAATTTTAGTCGCTAAAAGTAACCATTTCCGTCGCAAATAAAAAAATAGATCAGTCGCCATTTGTAGAAAAAAATGTTATAGCGACTAAAATTTAGTCGCAATTTTTGTCGCTAAATAAAATTAGCAACAGACTTGTTGTCGCAATATGTCGTCGCTATTTTAGCGACAAGCAGTCGTCATCATATATAGTCGCTAAATTTTGCGACTGTATATTCTTCAGTCGCTAATTGCGATTTTGCACTCTTAGCGACGGATTATGTTGTCGCTAATCTGTCGCAATTTTATTTTATTTTTTAAAAAAATCCTTTTTCTAAACAATAAAATAAATTAATATATACAATACCGAAAAATAAACATTCACATTCTTTGCAACCTAAAATATAATCAAATTCAAAAACATATAATCCAAAACATATGTAATTAATATTAATTCATAATGAACAAGTAATTAAAAGTACTAATAATTATATAAATTTATTGTACCATAAATATGTATATAATGTAGTAGTAATAATGTCATAAAAAAAAAACATATATAAAATCATCTGGAAGTACTGCCGCCACCACCACAATGAGAATCAGTATGTGGGTCTGAACCACGTGCACCTTAAGGCCCAACGTCATCATGTGGTGCGGGTGATGCAGTAGTGGTATTGGGCTGAGGGATTGGTGGCTGAGAGGACAAGTGAGGAAGCAACGAACGAATAGTCCGCGCTACAATCTCCTCGACGTCTTCCTTGGTCAGGCATGTACCACCAGAATGAGTTGCAGTACTTGCACCAGCAGCACATGATGGACCGATTGATAAAGACGAGGAGGGGCAAATGAGCCGAGACCATAAATTGCTTTCCTTTTGTTGCATCGTGCGGCCTCGATAAACAACTCTGACTCATCGACAGATGAATCATCTTGCGATCTCTCTGAACGGAGTTGCTCATACTGCTCCTATAAAATGACAACAATATTGAACAAACATAAATTTAAAAACATTACAAAATTTACAGTAATATAACATGTAGACAACTGAATACTTGAGTAACTACCAAAGTGCTTGATACTTACATGCACCTCCATGCTGCGATCCGCCACATAAGTTTTCCCATCATGATTTATGGTGTGTGTGTGCAGATAAGCCTTGGGAATTGTAGGTGGTCGACCCATCTCCTTCCCTATATCATGTACAGTAATAAAAATATTTCAAAAAAAATGACTACGAGTAAAACATGCACTTGCATTATTATCCTATTTTACTGGAATATATGAAGTAAACACTTTCAAAAAAATCTAAAAAAATTTCGGCATTATCTCCCCATATTATTGCCATCCTCCTGTAAAGAAAAATTCATTTTACACTTCTAGGAATTACAAATTAATTCCAATCTCCTCAACAAACTCCAACACAATTTGTCCCATCCTCCTTTACATATATATCTCAATCAATATACATATTGTTAACTAATACGCATGTCTATTGATTTCACCAATGAATTAATTCTATAATACCCAAATTTGACAGGCAAATTAGCTTCAAAAGAACTATAAAGTGAGAAATTGAGAAAACTAAAAAAAAAAATTTGACATAATCTCCACATATTATTGCCATCCTCCTGTAATGGAAAATTCATTTAACACTTCTAAAAATCACAAATTTATTTCAATTTCCCTAACAAACTACAACACAACTTTTCCATCCTCCTTTACATATATATATCAATCAATGTATTGTTAAGTAATATGCATGTATATGATTGGTTCTATAAAACCAAAATCAAAAGCAATATATGAGGTGAAAAATTGCGAAAAATCAAAAAATATTTTGCCATAACCTCCCCATATCATTGCCATCCTCCTGCAAGGGAAAATTCATTTAACACTTCCAAAATTCACAAATTTATTCCAATTAAATGAATTATTAATTAAGTTTTCATATGAATTTGTAAGATTTTATATGAAAATTGTAAATGGATAGCGTGACCTTCTTTCTTAGTACATATGAACAACAATTTTAAATGTATTTTAAAATCTCAATTAGAGAGGAAGAAACTTTTATTTGAAGTAAAATATTGTAAAGAGACTTGAAGGTTGTCTCTAAGACTAGTAGTGAGTGGAGACTTTCACAAGTTATTCCAAATGTGCATTCTAAGTTTTCATTTGCTTCTTATTTTACCTACTTTTATATAAAAATCTCACAAAAACCCATATTCCAAATCAGATTTTGAGTTCCCATTTAAAGGATTTTTCTTTTAAAAAGGCCAATATACATAGCAATGGAAGTAAATCAACAATATCCATGGAACACTTGAAGCTACAATCTTTGATGGAAAGTAATTACAACTAATACTTTGTATAAACTTCACTAATACTTCTTACTTTTTAGGCATAAGGCTCCAACATAATTTCAACTCCAACTAATATTGATACTTAACAATCATTGCTAGCTTCAACATAACTACACATACCATGCATAACATCAACGAAATCAATAAAATTCTGAGCCAAAATTGATAACCCACTTTCACAATTTACAAAATCAACAAAATCAGAATCTTAAACCTAAGACAAACCGAAGCATCAAGCAGTAGAGATCACAACCTAGCATGTTTTTAGCAAAATTTCACGAAATTATTGATTACCAAATCCATACAACCAAAAATCACTTCATTCAAGCTTACAGATGAAGAACAACATATAAATTTCGGGCTCATAACACTTAACATACCTTCTTCCTCGTTAGATTGCTCACTGTTGGGTTCTGATGGCAGAGACTCCGATCTGTTGCCCTTGCTCCTCCCTTCGTTTCCTACGCGTCTTCCACCTCGCAAGAAACACGAAAATTACAATGAATATTCCGCTATATAACTAAACCTCACAATCTTCAACCATCTGGAAAACTTAAAACAAAGAAATTTGATCGATCTCATTACCTTGATTTCGCATGATAGAAAGGAAGTGAGCAACAGCGGTTCTATCGACGATGACAACTCCGGCGATCGCAGGCGGCAACTCCGGTTGAGGGGGATAGGGGATTTCAGTTTATTTCTCTCACTAGCCCTTTCTCTAGCTAATTGGGACTTAATGATTTTGGGGATTTAGGGTTATTTTGATCTGATAAAAAATCAAAAAATAATGACTAAATAATTCCGTCGCAATTAGCGACGGAAACATTTCGTCGCTAAATATGTCGCAAAACAAATTTATAATTTTGCGACAAAATATTTATCACTATTTTGTTGCAAATTCGTCAGCAAAATATAGCGAGTACTTTTTAGTTGCTATTATTTAGCGATGTAACACCCCCTTCCCATACATAGGCGTTCCCATCCGATAAGGAGTGAGAAGCCGTATGAGACAAGGTGTCACCAAACAGATACAAAGCAAAGTATACATCCATTCATAACATACATTCAGAAGTACAGAATAATTAAAAACTTTACATGTAGAAAGCAAAAGCTGATCATGCATTACTATAATTAAACTATTACAATAATGATCAGATCAACAAGCTGATATAAATAATATTACATATACAAAATATAGTTACAAAAGCGGAAGCTGATACAGAGAGTTCTATACAAAAAGAATCAATAACCGATACAAAACTGAGCCCTACACTAATCCCTTCTGTGTTGGCTTGACAACGGCGACTCTCTCAAAGCAAAACGCCTTCCGCACCTGCACGGGTAAAAACACCGTGCTAAGCGATAAAACGCTTAGTGGGAAAACACACATAAATTATGGACGGCCACTCACAGTGGTCGTCAAGGCAAAACACATTCACAATGACAGAATGCAAGGACTGTTGCATACATTCTATAAACATGCCCATATTTAAATACCATACTTACAGAATCTCATATGCATTACAGAATCAACCATCATGTATTTCATCATTAAACTCATTCAGATATTCCATTCAAAGCCATATCAGATCAGAACATTTCCATTAACATTCAAAGAATACCTGCTGACTCTAGACAGTGGATAACGAGTGTACTGAGGGTACCTTACGGGTACGAATCGAATACTGAGGGTACCTCACAGGTACAAGTCAAATATTATATCATTTATCAGAACATGTTATTTATATACTGAGGGAATCTTAAACAAGATTCTATACTGAAGGGTTCGCGAGGAACCAAACGGGGACCTGATCGGGGTCCAAACTGAACTGAGGGCTGCAGCTAAAAGACTCTATTAGGCATGCCTAACTATCCACTTACTTGACTCTAGCAGGTTATGCGTCAAACTGATCACATTTCGGATATAGAGTATAATTCATCAGAAAATCATGCCATCACGCATATCGAAGCATCAAACAGTAAGACATGCATCATACAACAGTAAGGTCCATTCTGAAGAAATTACAAGTTCAGTTCTGAGTTAAAAACCAAGAAATTTCGGAAAAACGAGCTGAGCGGAGAAAACTGGCGATTCAACAGGCAGGTCACGGCGTGACCGAGGGTCACGTCTCGTGACCTGCTCGTTTCCCGCTGATCTCGTTGCGTGATCCTCGCGGATCACGCTTATGCAGGTCACGGCGTGACCTAGGGTCACGCGACGTGACGCTGCTCTCCCTCGCAGATCACGTTGCGTGATCTGCCTCTTCCTCGCAGGTCACACGACGTGACCGAAGATCACGTCGCGTGACTTGCCTGCTCTTCAGCTGGTCACGCGACTGGCTTCTCAGCAGGCATGTCACGTCGTGACCGAGAGTCACGCGACGTGACTTGCCTTCCTGGGTAGCGAATCGCGCGACAGAGGGAGCTTCAACAGTATTATGATTTTCCAGAATTTCACGATTTCCAGAACCAAGAATTCAAGCCCAATTTGATTTAAAACCAATCAAACCTGTATTTACCTTCCAGAAATCATCTCAACTCACACAGTCAATATACATGCAACTCAAATTAACATTTAAACAATTAAATCAAGACTAATCGATTCAAACTCTTCAAGAACATATAAACCTAGAATTTACAGTAAAACATCAAAATCACACAAATCAATATTCCCAAACCTGGATTCTAACTTCAATCACTTAGCTCCACTTGGTCCAGCAACCTCTTTCCCTTTTGGATCACGTGGAGCCTCAGCTAGAACCCAACACAGTAAAAACATTCACAAAGTAAACCCTAAGTTAAACCTAGCTCAAGGAAGAAGAAGATGCAAAAATACAGTAAAACAAAGACTAGATTATGCACTTACCAAGCTAAGGAATGCAAGGAGAGGTTAATTCCACCAATTCAAACTTGAATCCTCACCACAATGCTTAGAGTAAGGAAAGTGAAGTAAAGGAAGAGAAGGACATCAAGAAATGAAAAATACGTGAATCTGTATCTTCCTTTCTTTCTTTCCTTTTTCTTTATCTTTTCCTTGCCCTAAGCATATGTCCAATTCTAATTGGTGAAACCAACCCAACATACCCAACCAACATATATTACACACATCTAATGCAACCTCAAATAAATGTACCCTACAATAATATGAGCACAAGCACACAAGTGATTCCCAACTAATAACACCCTAATATAATATACTCAAGTGCACACAAGTATATCTCATTTAATTAAACACACTAATGCCATGTATGCACCCACATAAAAATAAACCCCAAAATCATACATTTTGCTAAAATACCCTTATGAAATGCTGAACACATGCGAATGCTTACACATACAGACAGACAGACGAACAGACAGACAGGCTCATTCTACTAGGGGGCAAATGGGGTGTGACAACTCTCCCCTACTAATAAGAATTTCGTCCTCGAAATTCTCACCTGAACTGAATAACTGTGGATACTGAGCTCTCATCGACTCCTCTGGTTCCCAAGTCGCTTCCTCGACTCCATGGTGGATCCACAACACTTTAACCAAAGGAATCTGCTTATTCCTCAATTGCCTAACCTCTCGAGCTAGAATAGCTCGCGGTTCCTCATCATAAGAGAAGTCTGGCTGAACCTGGATATCCTGAACTGACAGAACATGAGAAGGATCTGATCTGTACCGACGAAGCATCGAAACGTGAAACACATCATGTAACTTTGCTAACTCCATCGGTAGCGCTAATCTGTAGGCTACAGGTCCTACCTTAGCCAAAATCTCATAAGGTCCAATGAAACGAGGACTCAGCTTACCCTTCTTTCCAAATCGAAGCACTCTCCTCCAAGGAGAAACTTTAAGGAAAACTTTGTCCCCGATCTCAAAATGCACATCTTTTCTTTTCAAATTGGCATAAGACTTCTGTCGATCCTTTGCTGCCTTCAAATTCCGCTGCACTACTCTGATTTTCTCTTCAGTATCTCTAACCAAGTCGGGTCCAATCATAGATCTCTCGGATAGCTCGGTCCAACAAATCGGAGTCCTACACTGACGACCATACAAAGCCTCATATGGTGCCATACCAATACTCGACTGAAAACTGTTGTTGTAGGCAAACTCCATCAATGATACATATCTGTCCCAACTGCCCGGAAAATCCAAAGTACAAGCCCTCATCATATCCTCCAGAATCTGAATAACTCGCTCTGACTGACCATCGGTCTGAGGATGAAACGCTGTACTGAAGTTCAACCTAGTGCCCAAAGCTCTCTGTAACTCCTTCCAAAACTTGGAAGTAAACCTCGGATCTCGATCTGACACTATGGACAAAGGCACACCATGCAGTCGAACTATCTCATCTACATAAATACTGGCTAATCTGTCCATGGAGTAGTCCACTCTAACTGGCAAGAAGTGAGCTGACTTCGTAAGCCGATCCACAATAACCCAAACCGAATCATGCTTCCTCTGAGTCAAAGGCAAGCCAGAAACAAAGTCCATGGTGATATCACTCCATTTCCACTCAGGAATGGATAAAGGCATAAGCAAACCTGAAGGAACCTGATGCTCTGCCTTCACCTGCTGACAAGTCAAGCACTTGGAAACAAAATCCACTATATCACGCTTCATACCAGACCACCAATAGAATTGCTTCATATCTCTGTACATCTTCTCACTGCCCGGATGCATAGTAAAGACTGAACTATGCGCCTCACTCAAGAGCTGTCTCCTCAAATCCTCAGACTCTGGCACACACAGGCGATCTCTGAACATAAGTACCTCATCCTGAACTGAGAACTCTGATGGCTTACCCGATCTAACCTCATGCACAATCCGCTGAAGTCTCACATCATCTTTCTGAGCATCCACAATCAACTGTCTCAAAGTAGGCTTCACACGCAACTGGGCAAGCAAAGCCCCATCCGAACCAAATCGCCATCTGAAACGCCTCAAGAACAAGGCTGAAACTGACTTACGACTCAAAGCATCTGCAACTACATTGGCCTTACCAGGATGGTAATCCACAATGCAGTCGTAGTCCTTAAACAACTCAAGCCATCTGCGCTGTCTCATGCTCAACTCTTTCTGTGAAAGGAAGTACTTCAAACTCTTGTGGTCCGAGAAGATCCTACACTTTTCCCCATACAAGTAATGACGCCAAATCTTCAAAGCAAAGATTACAGCTGCCAACTCTAAATCATGCGTCGGATAGTTCTTCTCATGTGGCTTCAACTGACGAGAAGCATAAGCCACCACTTTACCCTCCTGCATAAGCACACAACCAAGACCAACTCCAGAAGCATCACTGTAAATAACAAACTCCTTACCCGAGATAGGCTGAGTAAGGATAGGAGCCTCAACAAGCAACTGCTTTAACCGATCAAAACAAGACTGACACCTGTCTGACCACTCAAATCTAACTCCTTTCCTCAACAATCTAGTCATAGGAGCAGCAATCACAGAAAATCCCTTAACGAACCGACGGTAGTAACCTGCTAAGCCGAGGAAACTCCTCACTTCCTGAACATTTCGAGGCGCTTTCCAATCAACAATCGCCTCAATCTTAGCTGGATCAACCTGAATACCGCTAGCTGAAATAATGTGACCCAAGAATGACACTTCTCGAAGCCAGAAGTCACACTTGCTAAGCTTAGCAAACAAATGATGCTCTCTCAACATCTGCAAAACCAATCTGAGATGCTCCTCATGCTCACTCTCATTCTTGGAATACACCAAGATGTCATCAATGAACACTACTACAAATCGATCTAAGTATGGTCTAAACACACGGTTCATCAGATCCATAAAAGCCGCTGGAGCATTAGTCAAACCAAACGGCATCACAAGAAACTCATAGTGACCATACCTAGTCCGAAATGCAGTCTTCACCACATCTGCATCCTGAACCCGAAGCTGGTAGTACCCTGATCGAAGATCTATCTTGGAAAAGACACCTGCACCTCGAAGCTGATCAAATAAATCCTCAATCCTAGGCAAAGGATACTTGTTCTTCACTGTAACTTTATTAATATGGCGGTAATCAATGCACATCCGCAGGGATCCATCTTTCTTCTTGACAAACAGCACTGGAGCTCCCCATGGAGATATGCTCGGTCTAATAAACCCCTTATCCAATAACTCTTGTAGCTGAGATTTAAGTTCCCTCAACTCTACAGGAGCCATCCGATAAGGTGCTCTCGAAATAGGTGCAGTACCCGGCATGATCTCAATGGACAACTCAACCTCTCTCTCAGGAGGCAAACCAGGCAACTCGCTCGGAAACACATCCCCAAACTCTCGCACTATAGGAATATCCTCAATCTGAACCTGATCCCTCCTGGAATCTAACACAACAGCTAGAAAAGCCTCACAACCTTTCCTGATGAATCTCTTAGCTTGCATCGCAGAAATAACATTATTCACTGAACTAGCACCCAAACCTTTCAGAAACACAAGAGACTGACTTCTATCCCGAAGTACCACTGTCTTCCTATGGCAATCCACTACAGCCCGATACTTACCCAACCAGTCCATACCCAAAATCAAGTCAAACTCTCTGAAGGGTAACTCAATCAGATCCGCTGGAAGCACAACTCCCTCAACAATCAGAGGACAACTCCTAAAAACTCTACTCACACTGACACTATGCCCTAATGGACTGGTCACACAAATCTCATAATCTAACTGATCAACAGAATGCAATTTATCAATAACTCTATCTGTGCACAAGTATGAGTGTGTGGAACCAGGATCAATTAGAGCATACAACTCAGTGTCATGGAGTAGGAACTTACCAGCAATAACATCAGGCGCGTCCTGCTCATCTCTGGCTCTCATAGCATAAGCTCTAATGCCACCCTGAGGAGGATGCTCAACCGTCTCAGAAGCAGCACCATCTCTATGCCGACCACCTCTACCTCTACCTCGGCCTCTGCCACGGGTAGCCTGTGAAGCATTCGAACCGACCCTACTGCCCTCTCTCTGGGAACCTGAATCCTCCTGTACTCTCGGACAACCGGCCAACCGATGCTCAGAACTCCCACACCTGAAGCATGCACCAGTGAGCCACCTACACTCACCACGATGCGACTTACAACAATGAGGACAAACTGGTGTAGTCTCAGCTCTACCACCCCTACCAGAACCTGACACAGCTGTAGAACCCTGACGTCTACCTCTAGAAGCCGGACCAGATGCTGACTCATCCTGTGGGTCCCTCGATCTCTTACTCGAAGAAGATCCTCCACGAGAAGAACTCCTCCTCTGAGCTCTCTCTCTCATCACTGTCTCAGACAACTCTGCTCTCACTGCAGCCTCCACAATCTGATAATAGTGAACCCCAGGTATACACATCAAGGAAATCAAAGCAATCTTCAATGACTCATTTAATCCAGCCTCGAAATGCTTGCATCTAAAGTCATCAGTCATAACTCCTCGAGGGGCATAGCGAGATAACCTGTTGAACTCTTTCTCATAATCAGCTACTGACAAAGTTCTCTGTCTCAAACCCAAAAACTGCGCCCATCTCGAATCTCTATAGGTCTGAGTGATGTACTTCTTTATGAACTCACCCTCGAAGAACTCCCAGGTAATCGGATCCGGTAACTGAGGATGCCTGCAAACCAACTCCCACCACTCAAAAGCAGACCCCTGAAGAAGAGCTAAAGCACACTCTGCCTGCTGGTCGGGAGGACACCGAATCTCTCTCAAAGCACGCTTCACTTTGTCTAACCATCTCTCTGCAGTCTCAGACTCACTCAACCCAGTACCATAGAAATCCTCAACTCCTGCTCTCCTCAGATTCTCCATAGGTGCTCTAGGAGCAGTCACTCTCTCCAATACCCTAGCCATGTCCTGATGCAGTCTAAGCATAGCCTCTAAGGGCATGGCTGCGGCCTCGGGCTGAACCCTAGCATGCTGAGCCGACACATTAACAGAAACAGACTGATCAACAGCGGGAGGATTCACACTCTCGGCGGACTCCTCACGCGCACCATGAGCAGAATTAGAAGCCATCTAAACAAACAAGAAACAACCGTATCAGCCAACACAGATCTAGACACATACGAATCTAAGAAAATCAGAACAATCATAACAACACCCAGAAACGCCTAAACCTATGCTCTGATACCACTAACTGTAACACCCCCTTCCCATACATAGGCGTTCCCATCCGATAAGGAGTGAGAAGCCGTATGAGACAAGGTGTCACCAAACAGATACAAAGCAAAGTATACATCCATTCATAACATACATTCAGAAGTACAGAATAATTAAAAACTTTACATGTAGAAAGCAAAAGCTGATCATGCATTACTATAATTAAACTATTACAATAATGATCAGATCAACAAGCTGATATAAATAATATTACATATACAAAATATAGTTACAAAAGCGGAAGCTGATACAGAGAGTTCTATACAAAAAGAATCAATAACCGATACAAAACTGAGCCCTACACTAATCCCTTCTGTGTTGGCTTGACAACGGCGACTCTCTCAAAGCAAAACGCCTTCCGCACCTGCACGGGTAAAAACACCGTGCTAAGCGATAAAACGCTTAGTGGGGAAACACACATAAATTATGGACGGCCACTCACAGTGGTCGTCAAGGCAAAACACATTCACAATGACAGAATGCAAGGACTGTTGCATACATTCTATAAACATGCCCATATTTAAATACCATACTTACAGAATCTCATATGCATTACAGAATCAACCATCATGTATTTCATCATTAAACTCATTCAGATATTCCATTCAAAGCCATATCAGATCAGAACATTTCCATTAACATTCAAAGAATACCTGCTGACTCTAGACAGTGGATAACGAGTGTACTGAGGGTACCTTACGGGTACGAATCGAATACTGAGGGTACCTCACAGGTACAAGTCAAATATTATATCATTTATCAGAACATGTTATTTATATACTGAGGGAATCTTAAACAAGATTCTATACTGAAGGGTTCGCGAGGAACCAAACGGGGACCTGATCGGGGTCCAAACTGAACTGAGGGCTGCAGCTAAAAGACTCTATTAGGCATGCCTAACTATCCACTTACTTGACTCTAGCAGGTTATGCGTCAAACTGATCACATTTCGGATATAGAGTATAATTCATCAGAAAATCATGCCATCACGCATATCGAAGCATCAAACAGTAAGACATGCATCATACAACAGTAAGGTCCATTCTGAAGAAATTACAAGTTCAGTTCTGAGTTAAAAACCAAGAAATTTCGGAAAAACGAGCTGAGCGGAGAAAACTGGCGATTCAACAGGCAGGTCACGGCGTGACCGAGGGTCACGTCTCGTGACCTGCTCGTTTCCCGCAGATCTCGTTGCGTGATCCTCGCGGATCACGCTTATGCAGGTCACGGCGTGACCTAGGGTCACGCGACGTGACGCTGCTCTCCCTCGCAGATCACGTTGCGTGATCTGCCTCTTCCTCGTAGGTCACACGACGTGACCGAAGATCACGTCGCGTGACTTGCCTGCTCTTCAGCTGGTCACGCGACTGGCTTCTCAGCAGGCATGTCACGTCGTGACCGAGAGTCACGCGACGTGACTTGCCTTCCTGGGTAGCGAATCGCGCGACAGAGGGAGCTTCAACAGTATTATGATTTTCCAGAATTTCACGATTTCCAGAACCAAGAATTCAAGCCCAATTTGATTTAAAACCAATCAAACCTGTATTTACCTTCCAGAAATCATCTCAACTCACACAGTCAATATACATGCAACTCAAATTAACATTTAAACAATTAAATCAAGACTAATCGATTCAAACTCTTCAAGAACATATAAACCTAGAATTTACAGTAAAACATCAAAATCACACAAATCAATATTCCCAAACCTGGATTCTAACTTCAATCACTTAGCTCCACTTGGTCCAGCAACCTCTTTCCCTTTTGGATCACGTGGAGCCTCAGCTAGAACCCAACACAGTAAAAACATTCACAAAGTAAACCCTAAGTTAAACCTAGCTCAAGGAAGAAGAAGATGCAAAAATACAGTAAAACAAAGACTAGATTATGCACTTACCAAGCTAAGGAATGCAAGGAGAGGTTAATTCCACCAATTCAAACTTGAATCCTCACCACAATGCTTAGAGTAAGGAAAGTGAAGTAAAGGAAGAGAAGGACATCAAGAAATGAAAAATACGTGAATCTGTATCTTCCTTTCTTTCTTTCCTTTTTCTTTATCTTTTCCTTGCCCTAAGCATATGTCCAATTCTAATTGGTGAAACCAACCCAACATACCCAACCAACATATATTACACACATCTAATGCAACCTCAAATAAATGTACCCTACAATAATATGAGCACAAGCACACAAGTGATTCCCAACTAATAACACCCTAATATAATATACTCAAGTGCACACAAGTATATCTCATTTAATTAAACACACTAATGCCATGTATGCACCCACATAAAAATAAACCCCAAAATCATACATTTTGCTAAAATACCCTTATGAAATGCTGAACACATGCGAATGCTTACACATACAGACAGACAGACGAACAGACAGACAGGCTCATTCTACTAGGGGGCAAATGGGGTGTGACAAGCGACTACATTATTCCATCGCTAATTTCGTCGCTAAAAAAGGCGCGACTTTTTCGTGGCAAAATTTAGCGACTAATATCAAATTTCGTCGCTATTTTACAGCAAAGTTAAATTTCGCGACTAAATTTAATAACAGTCACAATTTAGTCGCTAATTTAGCGACTAAATAATTCTGTCGCTAAAACGCCTTTTTTTGTAGTGTCTGAACTCTTTCCTTAACAATTAGGAACTTAATTTATATATGTTTAGACTTCGAAGAGCTCCTATTGTTGTTGGAATACAACACTGCTGATTTATTGTCACAAAATAACTTTAACGGTCTTTCAATACTATCCACAATTTGCAGCCCTGTGACAAAAATTTTCAACCTTATCCCTTGATTTGATGCCTCATGACATGCTACTGTGACGCGCGCCGGATCCTCGCGGCCGCCCCTCTGACCGCCTGCTTGAGGGCGATCAGGCTTTTGTGGGTCCGTTGGCAACTTTGTAAAGATATTTACAAGTGCGTCTATTTTGGGCAACTAGGAGGTGTCATGGAGTCGCCACCCAATAGAATATTGGGAAAGTTTCTCTCGCCTCGGAGAGCCTAAGACTGCGCTTAGTATCCATTTTGGGCCAACCAGAGGGGTCTTGGAGGGTAAACCTCTCGCCCGAAGGAGTCTAGGATTAACGTCAAAGTCTCGTGACACAAGAGGTGTCTTGGAGGGTTAACCTCTCGCCTCTTTGAGCCCAAAGACCAGAGATAGGTTCGGGACTTCTCATTTATTCGTACTTTGATTAATTTTACAATTATGTTTTGAATTTATTATTTCACCATCTTTCCATACGATGCAATCAATTAAAGGCGCAATCATTTATTTAAAAGCGAAAATAAAATGGCATTAAAGCATAAATAAAATTACAATAATACTAAGGGCAGAATACAACCCTCATTGCAAAAAGAGCAAATCATGCATAAATCGGGATATTCATTTAGATGGGAACGTTGGTTTCAGACTACTTATTATTATAAAAAGATATAAGATTATTGAATAAGTTTAAATCTTTGTTTGAGATGAAAACCAGAACATTGGTCCAGTTTTATCAACCAATATTTTATTTGGTAGAAAACATTTGTGTGGTGGTTCTTTTTAAGAGCGGTCGAAAATCGTTTTATTATTACAGACCACAAATACATAAAATAAAATAAAATAGTGATTACATATTCCAAATAATAAATAATAAATTCATCCTAATTTGTCTATTCCGACCATACTTCTCAGAAGAACTACATGCCTCCCGCATTGCAGTTAAAATAGAAAAAATGATATTGTTTAATCGTAAATAAATAAACAATTGAATAAATAAATAAACAAATGAATGATTGAATAAAGTAAATTGGAAAAAGTGAATGATTGAATAAATGATTAAATTAAATGATAAGTAAATGAATAAATAATTGAATGAAATAAATTGAGAATTAATGAATATAAAAGCACAAATGACAATTAAAATGCTAATGCCAATAAAAATAATAATGCTAATAATAATATCATAAAATAATAATATTAATAATAAATAGTATTTGATAATAGTAATAATAATAATAATAATAGCAATAATGCAAATAATAATAATAATAATATCAATATATAAAATATAACAACAATCACAATAATAATTATAATTAATCACAACAAATAAAGAATAAAATAATAGCAATAAAATAAATAATAATAACAATATATATAAAAACAGAAAATAATAATAAATGAATAAATATAACAATTAATTAATAACACCCAAATAATAATAATAATAATAATAATAATAATTAAATAAATATATAATGATAATAATAACTGAAATTAAATAAATATATAATAATAATAATAATAGATAAACATAAAATTAATAATATTAATAACAACAATATTAATGTAATTCAATAATACAAATAATAAATAAATAAATAAAATATAATAATAATATAATATTAATAAACAGAAAATAAATAAATATATAATAACAATAATAATAATTATAATAATAATAAATAATATACAGAATAATTAATAATAAATATAATAAATATAAAACAGAATATTAATAAATAATAATAATATTATTAATATTAAAAATAGAATAATAATAATAATAATAATAATAATAATAATAATAATAATATTAAATAGGGAGAGGGGAGTTACCTCGCCGGAGGAGAGGTGGTCGACACCACCTATGCCGGAAGGGAGATCGGACCGCCGGGATCCCGCCGGAGTGGGCCACGCGCCGGAACGCCGGCTGAGCTGGCCGGAAACGTCATCGGGAGCTGCGGATCCTCTTCACGCTGGTGTGCTTCCCGCCGGTGAGTGGGAGGAGGAGGTAGCCGCCGGTCTAATCGTCCGTCCACAACGATCGCAGCGCCGCCGCGCGTGGCCTCTTCCGCCGTCGGGGGTAACGCCGGCGGCCTCCTTTCTTCCTTCCTCTTTTCTTCTTTCCTCTCCGGCGTCGTGGGTCTGGGTCTCCCGTTGGCCCCTTCTCCTCCTTTTCTTATTTCTTCTTTTACCTCTTCTTTGATTTTGGTCCCTCACTCTCAGGTCTTTCTCTCCCCTTTTATTTCTTTTCCTTTCTCTTTTTATTCTTTCTTTTGCTTTCTCTTTTGTTTTCCTTTCTTTGGCTTGTTCTTGGTCTTATGGCCAGCCACCACTCTCTGTTCTTGCTCTCCCTTTTCTTTTCTTTCTCTTTTCTTTTCTTTCTTTGGTCTTTTCCTTCTCTCTGTGTTCCCCTCTTTTCTATTTCTTTTTCTTTCTTTTTTTGTTCCAGCCGAAAGATAGAGCCCCCTCTCTTGGTCTTCTTCTTTTCTTTTTATACCCTCAAACTAGGGTTAATTAGGTGCACAATGGTAATTTCCTCCATTTTCTATTTTCTAATTTTTTTATTTTTGATTTTAATTATTTTACTCAAATTACTACATATTAATTAATTAAAACATTACATATTAATTACATTATATATTTTACATCTTAATATAATTAATCTATTTAATATATCATATAATTTATCTAATTCATTAAACACTTTACATATTAACTAATTAATCTTTAATCTTTCATGCATTTTAAATATCTAATTAAACTTACAATATTAATAAATTAAATTAACCCAACATTAATAATTAATTTCTAATTTTACCTACGTAATCTATATTATATATTTTTTTTCGGAGGGAATTACTAAGGACCTAAAAATCACTTTTTGATATTAAACCCGACTCGGGACCCGGTGTCTACAGCTACAAATTCAGCTTCCATGGTGGAAGAAGCCGTGAGTGATTGTTTCACACTTTTCCATGAAATGGCTCCTCCAGCTAGCAAGTAAATGTAGCCTGAAGTGGATCTACGACTGTGACGCGCGCCGGATCCCCGCGGCCGCCCGCTCGACCGCCCGCACGTGGGCGATCGGGGCATTTGTGGGTCCGTCAACAGCTTGCGATAAATCGCAAGTGCGTCTATGTTGGGCAACAAGGAGGTTTCATGGAGTCGCCACCCAATAGAACATTGGGAAAGTTTCTCTCGCCTCGGAGAGCCTAAGACTTGCACATTTTATCCATATTGGGCCATGAGGCCTAGGATTAACGTCTAATTCTCGTAACACAAGAGGTGTCTTGGAGGATAACCTCTAGCCTCTTGAGCCCAAAGACCAGAGCAGGGTTCGGGACTTCTCATTTATTCGTACCTTGATTAATATTATAATTAAGTTTTAAATTCATTGTTTCATCAACTTTCCACACAATGCAATTTAAAATTAAAGGCGCAATCATTCATATCAAAAGCGGTAAATGTAAGCAAAATCCAAAATAAAGCATTCCAAAAATGAATTACAATAACACTAGGAGCGGAATACAACTCCCATTTATAAAAGTGAAATACATGCATAAAACGGGTTATTCATTAATAGTGAGAACATTGGTCCTCGCATGCATATTTATTATGAAACAGTTTTGATGTGATGATTTATTTGGGTATGAAAAACTAGGACATTGGTCCCCTTTTATTTAGAAAAAAAAACCAAGTTAATTAATAGAAACGTTTTTGTGATTTTCTTTTTAGCGTGCCTAAATAAACAATTTTACAAGAAAATTATATGGCAAAAATAAATAAAATATTACAAATTAAGAAAATAAATATATGAACCAAACGAGCCTCTTTGGACCTCCCGATGTGCTCGCAAAAACGCCCAAGCGGAAAAAAAGAGTTTAGACATAAAAAACAAAATACAATTAAAACAGTGTTAGTGATTAAATCAATTAAACATACAAAATAATGAATAACAAATTAAAATAAAATAAGACGATATGAAAAGAATGATAATGGAATCAAAATGTTAATAAACTAAAATAAATGAAAAACATGCATTATGTATGACAAATGATTAAATGATGTGAATAAAATAAAATATGACATGTTACTTAATTAATATATGTAAAAATATGAACATGATGAAAAATGATGAAGATAAACGAATCAAAGAATATATAAAATGATAAAGAAAAGAATAATAGATTAAAACAATTAAAGAAAGATGAAAACAATTAACTAAACAATATGATTAATTAAATATGTTCACAAATGATATAAACCATTTACATGGCAAAAAGATCAATTAAAATGAAATTATTAATTACATGTTAAAAATAATGATGAATTAAAGTGAAATAAATTAATTACATGTTAAAAATTAATAAACAATCAATATTTATGTGAATAAAAATCATATCATGTATAAACAATTAAATGGAACAAATATAAAATCAATACAACAAATGAATAGGTTAAAACAATAAATAGATCAATAAAAACAATACAATATACATGAATAAATTAAATAAAATAGAAATTGAAATGGAGCCAAGAATATTTACCCTCAGAATATTGGATTTGATGAAGGAAAAGTGATTATTGATTTCTTTGTTTGATGATTCACAATATTAGAGTGAAATATTATGAAAATGTTGGAATTTTATTCCAAGAAACATGAAAATAAAAATGATCAAAAATTCTTTAAGAACAAAGAATTGATACCTTTGCCTAAAGAAATGATTTTGATCAAAAAAAGGTTTTTATTGATTAAAATAAAGAAAAATGATTTCAAGAACAATCAATCACTTTGTTCATAACAAAAAAAATGATTGAAGTTTTATTTAAGAAAATCAAATAAAAACTAGATTTTGATGACAAACAATTATTTTATTTGTCTCAAAATCAATTTTTTTATCAAAAAGAGATTCAAAACAAAATCAATGAAAAAAGTTTTATTGAACCCAAAATAAAAGATTAAAAAACAATTTTGAGAACAAATAATTATTCTATTTGTCTCAAAAATTAAATCAAACAACAAAACTTCCTCTAAAAAATATGTTTAGAAGAAATTATGTTGAAAAAAGAATGAAACAATTGATTTTCTTTTTGATTTTTGGTTGGGGAATAAATCTGGAATTTTTGGTGGAAGAAGAAGATGAAGATGAAGAGAAAAATCTGGTCTAAAAAAATGTGGAGAGGGGGGGAGAGGCTCTTTTGATTTCATCATAAACTATTTATAGGATAAAATAGGTTGCCCTAATTTAATTAAGGAAAAAAACCTATTTTAACCCAAAATTATTTTATTTTTAATGATAAAATCAAGTTTTATTATTTAATTACCTAAAAAAATATTTTAGAATTTAATTTGAAGTCAAAAATCCCAAAAAAATGGGATAAAAAACGGATTTTTGGGTGAAAAAATCGGAAAAAAGGCTGAAAAAGAGGAAAAGGGTATCAGACCCTGTACCGACGGCCAGAAGCCCGTCGCCACAGAGGGACGCCGCCCGTCGCTATAGAGCGACGGGCACTCACGCGGCGAGGCGCGAAATCCGCGCGGAGCTCGGGCGAGAATCGCGCGGTGCGGCGCGCAGCGCGTCGCTCTTTAGCGACGCGCAGCATTGGCGACGCTACGCGTCGCCAAATCGCGCCCAGCGCGCTGGGCGCCTGCGTGCTGGGCGCCAGCGCGCCTGCGCGCTGCCGTGCCCGACACTCGTGGTCCGAAAAATTTTTTTTTATTTTTTTTTATTTTTTCTATTTTTTAAATTTTAAATAGACTAAAAAAAATTAATTTTAAGCCCCCATTTTTTAAAATTAATTTTTTTAAATCTTTTTTATTATTTTTTAATTTTTCACTCTAAAATGCAAATTTGACGAGAAAACCATCACTTTTAACCTTTTAAGCCTGTGAAGGCAATTATCATCATTGGGTAACTTCGATCTAGGCTTACTCAGGACCCGGTGTCTACAGTTGTCCCTAGTTTAGGGGAATCTAGTACACTAGTGTCTAGGTGAGCCTAAACTCAAAGAAGAAAAGGAAAGAGACGCGTACCTGAGTCGTCGATCTTCCTGCTTGATGGAGTTATGATGATAGCTGTTGCTGTCTTTTGGTTGTAGCTGGTAATGCTGTGGTCGTGCTAACCTCTTGTGGGTAGTGCCGCCATCGTGCTAACCGCTGTGAATTTTGGTAGTGCCGTGGTCGTGCCAACCTCTTGTGGGTTGTGCCGCCATCGTGCTAACCGCTGTGAATTTTGGTAGTGCCGTGGTCGTGCCAACCTCTTGTGGGTTGTGCCGCCATCGTGCTAACCGCTGTGAATTGGTAGTGCCGTGGTCGTGCCAACCTCTTGTGAGTTGTGCCGCCATCGTGCTAACCGCTGTGAATTGGTAGTGCCGTGGTCGTGCCAACCTCTTGTGGGTTGTGCCGCCATCGTGCTAACCGCTGTGAATTTTGGAACTGTGCTCCCCCTGAGAGGTCTTCAGTTCTTTGCCATTTGCCCCCTGAGAGGTATTCAGTTCATTGATTGTTTGCCCCCTGAGAGGTCTTCGGTTCATTGATTGTTTGCCCCCTGAGAAGTCTTCGGTTCATTGATTGTTTGCCCCCTGAGAGGTCTTCGATATGCTGCTCCCTGAGAAGTCTTCGATTTTCTGCTCGTTTGCCCCCTGAGAGGTCTTAAGTTTGCTGTTCCCTGAGAAGTCTTCGATTTTCTGCTCCCTGAGAAGTCTTCGGTTTGCTGCTCCCTGAGAAGTCTTCGGTTTTCTGCTCCCTGAGAAGTCTTCGATTTGCTGCTCCCTGGGAAGTCTTCGGTTTGCTTATCGTTTTCCCCCTGAGAGGTCTTCGGTTTTCTGCTCCCTGAGAAGTCTTCGTTTTGCTGCTCCCTGAGAAGTCTTCGGTTTGCTGCTCCCTGAGAAGTCTTCGGTTTTCTGCTCCCTGAGAAGTCTTCGATTTTTTGCTCCCTGAGAAGTCTTCGGTTTTCTGCTCCCTGAGAAGTCTTCAATTTGCTGCTCCCTGAGAAGTCTTCGGTTTGCTGCTCCCTGAGAAGTCTTCGATTTTCTGCTCCCTGAGAAGTCTTCGGTTTGCTGCTCCCTGAGAAGTCTTTGACTTGCTGCTCCCTGAGAAGTCTTTGGATGGTGCTTGGATTGATGATTAAGCTGGTATGTGGATTGATGATTTGATCGATGTCTGCATTGATGAATGAGTTGAGGCTTGGATTGATGATTTGACCGATGTCATCACTCGGCTTTTGTCGGTATCCGCCTCAAGTCTCTCTTTCTGCAAAATAAGGAAACTAAACTATGCAAAAATGGTGAGCATGCAAGTGAAATGCATGAGTAATGCAGGAATGCAGGATAAAAATTCATCTATGTGAACTTGAAGATGATAGCCGGGCTAGCTGCGATTTGCGATATAATTGATGCCTTTTGAGCTGCTTTTGAATTTCATGCCCTTTTGGGATTGTGAGATTCTCACCTGGTACCTGTAGTCATTATTTGAAGGTAGTGCGTCCCTTGTGGATTTTCACACTAGCTTTTCTTAGCGGGAGATGCGTCCTTTGTGGATTTTCACATAACCCTGTGCCTTTTTTTTTTTTTTGCCTGGAATGGACCCAACCCAATCCAGCGGCTTTTCTCTTTTTTATTTTTTTTTTGAAGGACAGACTGCCTGCTTTCAGGTTTTCACCCTATCCTTTTGCCTAGTTTTTGCTTAGAGCGCCAGTTACGGTTTTCACTCTAACGGCTCTTTTTTTTATTTTTTTTTTGTTTTTTTGTTTTTTTGTTTTTTTTGAGGTTGCTGAAGTTGTTGGAAAGAATCTTTAGGGAGTCTTAGGACATGATTGCATGAGCTTGATTCTTCACATTTGATAACAGGATGAATCGGCTGAAGCGTTTGTGTGCTGAGAGTAGCAGAGGGTAGGCAGATACATGAGTTTGATCACACAGGGTACAATACTCTGATCACATCATTGCATGAATGCATGTGTTTCAATTTGATTTCATTAAGCATGATCATTATTTTGGCATTGATTTTAAAAAATACAAGACTTTAGCTAATCTCGAGATAGATCTTGAAAGCATCAAACTCCTGTTATCAATCAGCCCTCTCGGGTTTTATGATTGACGATTTTCTCTCAATTTTTTCTTGAATGCGAATTCTAGAAGCAATGTTGGAGACGAGACTTAACTCGAATGCATGAACGCACTCGTGGCTTCTCACTTGAAGCTCAAGAAACACCATAAGCCTCTTCTTACGTACCAAACCTCTTTAGAAGGTCATCTCCGCTAATTGGATAAGACTGAACCAAGAATCAAAAGGTCTTACTTTGGTTGTAATGTTAGGCTTAGGTAGATGGCTGTCAAAGAAAGATCAGGTCGTTAGAGAAAAATGGCCGCAATATTTTCTCGACTGGTGGATGAACCATTCTCAGCTCAGTTGTATATACAAAGGTATTCTTGAATTTGGGTTTGATAACATTTCAGCTCCTTGAGATCAGAATAATAATAAAAGGGTAATTATTGAAACTAGTCAATTGGTTACTGTTTTGAGGTCTTTTTGTTTTTTTTTTTCTTTTTTCAAAGTGTAAACTCGTCCTTACCAAGGCAATTTTGATAACTCACAAAGAAATTGTTAATTGTTAAAACGTTCATCCATCCTTTTAGAGCGGCCACTCTTCTAAGGGGAAGCCAAAATCATTTTAGGCGAGGGGATTGTTTTAATGTGTGTAACAACAAAATTGGTACGCATTCAGCATACCTTCATAAAGGCTCAATGGGCTAGCAAGCGATTGTGAAGTAAGGGTAGGAAATGGTCATTTAGAGAGCTATACAAAGAAAATGTTGCCTAAATCATTTTCTAGGTTCCGTCTTATCCAGGGATCGCTTTGACGGGTAATCAGAAAGGTTCTAGTGCTCTTAGTGAGTTTCCATCCAGTCCCCTAATTGCAACTAGTTTTTTTTTCTCTCTCTACAGGAGCTATGTTAGATGCTATCAAAATTTTCTTTAGGTTCCCCAAAGTTTTCGAGATTAACTGCAGCCATATTATTTGAATTAATGCCAAAGTAAATGTGTTATGATCATGCGAAATGAAATCAATAGAAATGTCATACAAATAAGCAAAAGTTGTTCTCTTTATTACAAACAGAAAATTGTAATATAAAAAGTTCCAGAAATGAAAAGATTCCAGCATCTAAAAGCAATATCACTAGTGGACTGCAAGACACGATCATGTTTGCGGTGGAGGGACTGCGTTGTAGCCTGCCTTCTTCTTCTTTTCTCTCTTCTCAGGATCTGTGATCTGATTGGTGTTAATGAGATCCTGGATCTTATTTCTCAGAATACGGCAATAGTCAGTCAAATGGCCGGTGTGCTGGTGGTAAGCGCAGTACTGATCACCTCTATGTCCCGGCTGTCCCTGACTCAAGGCTGGTCTGGGTGGCAAAGGTTGCAACTTGTCTTCTTTCATTAGTTTCTCCAGTACCCAGGATAGAGAGCGGCCTAAGTTGGAGTAGTATCTTTGACCCTGCCCAACTCCAGTAGCTGAGACCTCTGCCGTCCTACTGTTTCTGCTGTTGCTGCCCCCGACACTTCTTGATTTGAATCCCGACTGATTCCCATAGCCTTTCCCAGCAAAGTTATTTTGGCTTGCTTTCTTTGCCAGGTAAGCCGCCTCAGCTTCTATAGCGATATCCTTGAGCGACTCCTAGTCCTTGAGCCCCTTAAAACTGAGCAAGTCCCTTAAGTAAGGGCATGAGTTTCTGATAAACAACCTGATATGGTCTGCAGTGTCAGGCTTCCTCTTCATCTCTATGACCCTGTTTCTCCATCTTGTAAGGTACTCATGGAATGACTCATCATTCTTCTGCTGTAGAAGCTCGAGGTCTTTTAGGGTGACCTCCATCCTGGTGCTGCAGTCGTACTGCTTCATGAATTCTTCGGTCAAAAGGTCCCAGTCCTCTTTGGACCTCCTATCCAACCCGTGGTACCAGTCAACTGCCGGGCCCACCAGACTAAGGCAAAAATATTCCACCTTCTGCTTCTTGCTCAGCCCTGTGCCTTTCATGACCAAGGTGTACTGCTTGATGTGGGCGGATGGGTCCGAGGTGCCATCAAACTTCGGAAGCTCGGGCATCTTGAATCTTTGGGGCAGCAGCTCTTCATCCCCCAGATCTCTGTCTTCTGGGTTGATCCCCTTGCCTGCTGACAGCATGCGGGTGATAGCTTCGATCTGTTGTCTCATACCTCTTAAAGCTTCATCCTCTACTCTGGGTGCTCTGGGCCTTACAGCTTAGTGGACTATCGGCACCACTTCTTCTTCCTCCTCCATCAGGAAATCATCGTTGGGATTGTGAATCCTTTCCCCTCTTGGCTCGATGGGTGCAGCAGCTCTGTGCTCATTGTTGGGTTGGCGAGCAGCAACTCCAACGAAGGGAGCCTCTCCACCAGCAGGTGGTTCGGCTTGCCCCCGAGGAGGGGCTGCCTGTGGCTATAAAGCAGCAGGTGGCTGTGGGGCAGCAGGTGGATGGGCAATCCTTTCAGCCATGGCACCCATCATTTCCATCATTCTTCGTTCGAAGTCCTCTAGCCTCCTAGCTAGGTCTTGAGTGGTCAAAACTCCAGGTTCTTCTGCCATTGATGATTCAAGAGAGGATTCACTGATTGATGAGAATGACTCAGAATCCCAGTCAGACACTTGTTCCGGTAACTCAAAGAGAAAATTTGTCCTTACTAGCCGACCGTCGGAACCTCTAGTCCACTTAGATGAATCTATGATGGCTGAAAAAAATTAGATTGTTAGGATGATGCATGAATGACATATACAATGCATGATAGTGAGCTATGCAACATTTACAATCACATGCAAGCAAGTAGAGCCTTCTAACCTTATTACTCCCACACACGAGGTAATGCGGTCTCTTTCCTAGGTGGGCTTGATCCATGGGTTAGCGGGGAACCCAATGGATGCGTATGGTGCTCGGTGAAGAACCGGCATCATAACATCTCTTATCTAATGTGCGAGCGGATGGGTTATGATCATTATGTATTTAGGCAGCCCGAACAAGTTGACATGGGCCTATCGGGGCATGAAAGCCTTTGATTAGGTGACCAATCAGATTATTTGGGTTTGTCCAATACAAAATGATCCATATAGCAAGCAAGGTATTACGGTTCATATCATCTAAGGGAAGTATCTATTGCCATTATATGAGCTTTGGTCAAAGGGTGGTGTTACTTTAGGGCTACCCAAGCATGATCCCTGCCGACGGGTCTAGCTCATCACAAGCATAACGACCGATCGGGTCACCATTTGATATACCATGATGGTACGAGGCTTGGGCTGGTGATTATCCTTAACACTTCCCCAAATTGAGTGAAAATGGGGTCGCGCTTCGGGAACGCACCGGGGCTAAAAGAGGGACCAAACTAGCATATTCTAAGGCTCTAATGAGATGCTATGCAGTTTTGAAAGAAGATGAAAATTTTAAATTAAAACTCAATTATGATTTTTAATTAAGGTACTTTCGAATCGAAGTCTCGAGTATGTCCCCAGTGGAGTCGCCACTGTGACGCGCGCCGGATCCCCGCGGCCGCCCGCTCGACCGCCTGCACGTGGGCGATCGGGGCATTTGTGGGTCCGTCAACAGCTTGCGATAAATCGCAAGTGCGTCTATGTTGGGCAACAAGGAGGTTTCATGGAGTCGCCACCCAATATAACATTGGGAAAGTTTCTCTCGCCTCGGAGAGCCTAAGACTTGCACATTTTATCCATATTGGGCCATGAGGCCTAGGATTAACGTCTAATTCTCGTGACACAAGAGGTGTCTTGGAGGATAACTTCTAGCCTCTTGAGCCCAAAGACCAGAGCAGGGTTCGGGACTTCTCATTTATTCGTACCTTGATTAATATTATAATTAAGTTTTAAATTCATTGTTTCATCAACTTTCCACACAATGCAATTTAAAATTAAAGGCGCAATCATTCATATTAAAAGCGGTAAATGTAAGCAAAATCCAAAATAAAGCATTCCAAAAATGAATTACAATAACACTAGGAGCGGAATACAACTCCCATTTATAAAAGTGAAATACATGCATAAAACGGGTTATTCATTAATAGTGAGAACATTGGTCCTCGCATGCATATTTATTATGAAACAGTTTTGATGTGATGATTTATTTGGGTATGAAAAACTAGGACATTGGTCCCCTTTTATTTAGAAAAAAAAACCAAGTTAATTAATAGAAACGTTTTTGTGATTTTCTTTTTAGCGTGCCTAAATAAACAATTTTACAAGAAAATTATATGGCAAAAATAAATAAAATATTACAAATAAAGAAAATAAATATATGAACCAAACGAGCCTCTTTGGACCTCCCGATGTGCTCGCAAAAACGCCCAAGCGGAAAAAAAGAGTTTAGACATAAAAAACAAAATACAATTAAAACAGTGTTAGTGATTAAATCAATTAAACATACAAAATAATGAATAACAAATTAAAATAAAATAAGACGATATGAAAAGAATGATAATGGAATCAAAATGTTAATAAACTAAAATAAATGAAAAACATGCATTATGTATGACAAATGATTAAATGATGTGAATAAAATAAAATATGACATGTTACTTAATTAATATATGTAAAAATATGAACATGATGAAAAATGATGAAGATAAACGAATCAAAGAATATATAAAATGATAAAGAAAAGAATAATAGATTAAAACAATTAAAGAATGATGAAAACAATTAACTAAACAATATGATTAATTAAATATGTTCACAAATGATATAAACCATTTACATGGCAAAAAGATCAATTAAAATGAAATTATTAATTACATGTTAAAAATAATGATGAATTAAAGTGAAATAAATTAATTACATGTTAAAAATTAATCAACAATCAATATTTATGTGAATAAAAATCATATCATGTATAAACAATTAAATGGAACAAATATAAAATCAATACAACAAATGAATAGGTTAAAACAATAAATAGATCAATAAAAACAATACAATATACATGAATAAATTAAATAAAATTGAAATTGAAATGGAGCCAAGAATATTTACCCTCAGAATATTGGATTTGATGAAGGAAAAGTGATTATTGATTTCTTTGTTTGATGATTCACAATATTAGAGTGAAATATTATGAAAATGTTGGAATTTTATTCCAAGAAACATGAAAATAAAAATGATCAAAAATTCTTTAAGAACAAAGAATTGATACCTTTGCCTAAAGAAATGATTTTGATCAAAAAAAGGTTTTTATTGATTAAAATAAAGAAAAATGATTTCAAGAACAATCAATCACTTTGTTCATAACAAAAAAAATGATTGAAGTTTTATTTAAGAAAATCAAATAAAAACTAGATTTTGATGACAAACAATTATTTTATTTGTCTCAAAATCAATTTTTTATCAAAAAGAGATTCAAAACAAAATCAATGAAAAAAGTTTTATTGAACCCAAAATAAAAGATTAAAAAACAATTTTGAGAACAAATAATTATTCTATTTGTCTCAAAAATTAAATCAAACAACAAAACTTCCTCTAAAAAATATGTTTAGAAGAAATTATGTTGAAAAAAGAATGAAACAATTGATTTTCTTTTTGATTTTTGGTTGGGGAATAAATCTGAAATTTTTGGTGGAAGAAGAAGATGAAGATGAAGAGAAAAATCTGGTCTAAAAAAATGTGGAGAGGGGGGGAGAGGCTCTTTTGATTTCATCATAAACTATTTATAGGATAAAATAGGTTGCCCTAATTTAATTAAGAAAAAAAACCTATTTTAACCCAAAATTATTTTATTTTTAATGATAAAATCAAGTTTTATTATTTAATTACCTAAAAAAATATTTTAGAATTTAATTTGAAGTCAAAAATCCCAAAAAAAATGGGATAAAAAACGAATTTTTGGGTGAAAAAATCGGAAAAAAGGCTGAAAAAGAGGAAAAGGGTATCAGACCCTGTACCGACGGCCAGAAGCCCGTCGCCACAGAGGGACGCCGCCCGTCGCTATAGAGCGACGGGCACTCACGCGGCGAGGCGCGAAATCCGCGCGGAGCTCGGGCGAGAATCGCGCGCAGAGGCGCGCGGTGCGGCTCGCAGCGCGCAACGCTGCGCGTCGCTCTTTAGCGACGCGCAGCATTGGCGACGCTACGCGTCGCCAAATCGCGCCCAGCGCGCTGGGCGCCTGGGCGTCGGCGTGCTGGGCGCCTGCGAGCTGGGCGCCAGCGCGCTGCCGCGCCCGACACTCGTGGTCCGAAAATTTTTTTTTTTATTTTTTTTATTTTTTCTATTTTTTAAATTTTAAATAGACTAAAAACATCATAATTTTAAGCCCCCATTTTTTAAAATTAATTTTTTAAAATCTTTTTTATTATTTTTTAATTTTTCACTCTAAAATGCAAATTTGACGAGAAAACCATCACTTTTAACCTTTTAAGCCTGTGAAGGCAATTATCATCATTGGGTAACTTCGATCTAGGTTTACTCAGGACCCGGTGTCTACAACGACTGTCTTGGCATCCAGCAAAATCAGAGTCAGAATACCCAATGATCTCTAACTGATCCGATCTCTTATATGTGAGCATATAATCTTTTGTTCTCTGTAGATAACGCATAACCCTTTTGGCTACTTTCCAATGATCCATGCCTGGTTCACTTAAATATCTACCTAACATTCCAACAATATATGCGATATCCGGACGTGTACAAAATTAAGCATACATGAGACTTCCTATAGCTGAAGCATAAGGAATATTTTGCATTTCCTTAGACTCGAGTTCATTCTTTGGGCACTGACTGCGACTAAGCTTATCTCCCTTAGCTACTGGGGTATCTCCTAGTTTACAATTTTGCATGCTAAACCTTTTGGGAATCTTTTCAATATAACTCTTTTGTGATAATCCAAGAATGCCTTGAGAGCGATTCCGATATATCTTAATTCCTAATACAAAAGAGGCGTCACCAAGATCTTTCATCTCAAATTTCTTTGATAGAAATCTCTTAGTTTCGTGCAATATGCCTATATCATTGCTGGCAAGCAATATATCATCAACATATAATACCAGAAAAATGTACTTACTCTCACTGAACTTGTGATATATACATTCATCAACTGCATTTATTTGAAAATCGAAAGAAATGACAATTTGATGAAATTTGTGATACCACTGATGAGAAGCTTGTTTGAGTCCATAGATGGATTTCTTTAATTTACAAACCATTTACTTTGAATGTTCTGAAATACAGTTTTCTGGTTGTTCCATATAAATCGTTTCATCAATGTCGCCATTGAGAAACGCTATCTTAACATCCATTTGATGCAACTCAAGGTCAAAATGTGCCACAAGTGCCATTATTATTCTAAAAGAGTCTTTCGATGAAACTGGAGAGAAAGTCTCTTTATAATCAATGCCTTCCTTTTGAGTAAAGCCCTTGGCAACAAGGCGAGCCTTATATCTCTCCACATTACCTTTTGAATCCTTTTTGGTTTTAAATATCCATTTACAACCAATAGGTTTCATACCTTCAGGCAATGAGATAAGATCCCAAACCTCGTTGTCTTTCATGGACTTTATTTCCTCATCATGGCATTGATCCACTCTTGAGATTTTGAGCTTTCAATGGCCTGACGGGAGTTGATTGGATCATCTTCCATCATTTCATTGTCTACCTCATGCTCTTGGAGAAATACAATATAATCATCTGAAATTGCACTTCTCCTTTCTCTAGTGGATCTTCTTAATGGCATTTATTCTTGAGGTTATTGAGTTTATTCTTCAAGAATAACCTGTTGAATAGGATCCAGGAGATTTTCAACATTATCTTGTGGTTGTGGTGTTGCTTTTTGAACCGTGTCAGGAAGAAAGTCTTGATCCTGATAATGACCAATTACAACTGTAGGAAGAGAAATAAATTCCTCTTCAAAGACAAAGTTTCTAACCTTATCTCCTCCTCCAAATTCAACATCCTCAAAGAACTTAGCATTTCCCGTCTCAAAAAATGATCTTTTTGTAGGATCATAGAATTTGTACCCCCGAGACCTTTCAGAGTATCCAACAAAATAGCTACTGACCGTTCTTGAGTCCAATTTTATTTCATTTGGCCTATAAGGCCTTGCCTCAGCTGGACAACCCCAAATGTGTAAATGTTTTAAGCTGGGTTTCTTACCCGTCCATAGTTCATAAGTGGTTTTGGTCGTTGCTTTAGTTGGAACTCTGTTAAGGATGCAAGCTGCAGTCTTTAATGCCTCTCCCCAGAGTGAATCTAGCAAAGTAGTATGACTGATCATACTCCTTACCATGTTCTTTAGTGTCCTATTTCGTCTTTCAGCTACACCATTCATGTTAGGACTTCCTGGCATGGTGTACTGTGGGATGATTCCACATTCCTCTAGGAATTTGGCAAATGGCCCTAGATGTTGTTCACCTAATCCGTCATATCTACCATGGTATTCACCACCACGGTTAGATCTAACAGTTTTAATCCTTTTATTTAGTTGATTTTCAACTTCAGCTTTAAAGGATTTGAACACATCCAAGGCTTGGGACTTCTCATGAATGAGATAAAGGTACCCATAACATGAATAATTGTCTATGAACGTAATAAAGTATCGTTGACCATTCCAAAAAGCAGTAGGGAATGGTCCACAAATGTCTGTATGTATTAGTTCTAAGACTTCTGTAGATCTGTTGGCACCTAATCTCCTTTTATTTGTTTATTTTCCTTTAATACACTCAATACAGATTGCAGAATCTGAAAAATCAAGTAAATCAAGAATTCCATTTGACACAAGCCTTTCAATTCTTTGCTTAGAAATGTGGCCTAATCTCTTGTGCCAAAGTGATACAGAATTCTCATTAGTTAATTTTCTTTTAGTACCCACATGCATGGTTTCATTATATGAAGCAATTGTATCTAGCAAGTATAGGTTATCATTACTAGATAAAGAACCAAAACCAACATGTTTTAAACTTTGAAAAAGACTAAACTGACTGTTTCCAAAAGAACAACAATATCCTGATTTGTCCAATACAGAAACAGAAATTAAATTTTCCCTAAATGACGGTACAATAAAAGTCTCCTTCAAATCTAAATAAATTTCGGTCTTTAATAATAACCTAAAAGTGCCTATTGCCTCAACTTTAATTTGCTTGCCATTGCCTACATAGATGTATCTTTCATCATCACTCGGCTTTCGGCAGCTCAGGCAACCCTACATAGATACACTTATGTGAGTAGTGGCACCTGAATCTATCCACCAAGTGTATCTAGGTACTGAAATTAAATTAACTTCAGAACAAACAAAAGCATGAAATGTACCTTTCTTTGCACGCCAAGCATGATATTTGGTACAATCTTTCTTCTTTTGAGAAGTTCCTTTATAGAAGAAGCAACCAGATTGTTGAATTTTATCTTTATTTTCCTTACGTTACTTCTTTTGTTCAGTAGCTTTTGTATCCTTCTTCCTTTTCTTATTGTAGCCCTTGGAAGATAATGCCAAATGAGCACTTTCTACTTTTCCAAGCTTTATCCTATCTTCCTCATTCACCAGATGAGAAATGAGCTCATTAAGAGTCCACTTCTCCCTTTGAGTATTATAACTCACCTGAACCTGACTGAATTGTGAATGAAGAGAGATAAAAACCAAATGCACCAATAAATCCTCAGAAATTTCTAATTTTAGTGCCTTTAGCCTGGATGCAATATGCTCCATTGCCAAAATGTATTCCCTTATGCTCTCATTGCCCTTATACCTCATGGAAACAAGTTTGTTTATCAAACTACTTGCTTCCGCCTTTTTGCTTTTAGCAAAGCGCTTTTCAAGGAATGATTTGGCATTTTGATTTTCGGACACAGTGTCCTTGAATGTATCTGGAATTACACACCACATGATCATTAGACTTAAGCAATTTGAGCGCTCCCACTTCTCAAAGTTTCTCTTTTGTTCTGAGGAACTTTCAGCTGTAAGAGGAGTAGGAGGCTCAATCCAAAGTGCATAGTCTAGATCTATGCAACCTAGAACGATAGTAGCGTTCTCTTTCCATTTCTTAAAATTTGTGCCATTCAGCATAGGAAGTGAGTTAATATTTGTAGATATTGAACCAGTAGAGGTATTTTCTGAATTCAGAGAACAACAAAAAATATATCAAGCTCACAATTAATACTTTAAATTTCATAAAATAATAGATTCAAAAATAATAGCCAATCCCATCACAAGACACCTAACACAACATTGAAATTTAGTCTTTGGACAGAAAAATCAATTTGTAAGTGGTAATCTTGGTGCAGTAATCAAGTATTAATACTAAATTCCTGTCAAATATCAAGGCTTTCTTTGGACCGACTCAACATTCACATGGAAACCCAAATAATTATCACTTATTTATTACCACAGATATGTCCTAATTTTGGCCAGACAATAATAACTTTCCTTTGGGCAAGCTATTATCCGCATAAAATTTCAAACATAAATATATATTCCTTCCCAATATTTTGATTTAATTAACCTACACAATAGAGGTTACTTTGGCAACATATTGCTTCAATTAACTAAATTAAAATATTAGTAATTAAATCTTAGGCCAATTGTGAATCTAAACTTTAATTATACAAATAAATATAAAAATATTAATCATAATACTGAATAATTAATATTTTACATTAAAAATTTATGACACAAAATAATGATATCAAAAGAATTTATTCATAGCTGTGAAAGTATAATAATTCATATGAATTATTGCCAAAAGAAAATTTAAAAAATGAGTACACAAATAAATTATGTCACATATTATATACTGAAACATTCCAATTGCACATAAGAGGGGATAGCTTAATGGATGGAGGCTTGTCAAAAATATGCTAAGGTAATGAGTTTAAGTCCTAGCACGGTAAATTGCAACCATTTTAATTAACTTGGATCCAGAATGACGATTGTACCCCTTAAAAGACCATGCCCACCTTTCATGCAGAGACAACATTACCCTCAATAAAATAACAAAAATTACAATTAACTTATCATCTTCAACCTCAGGTCATGATTCCCCTTTTGTACTGAAAACCTATTTTTTTATTTTATTTTATGCCTTAACAGAACACACCCCATAGCTTAAAATTGAATCCAAAACACGTGAACTGAAAAGCAACCAAATTAAAATAATATACATCAAGGAATATTGATTACACATGGATCCAGGAATAAAATAATGAAACCCAAAAGTAATCAAAAAATTGCCAAATCCAAATTCCATATAAAGCAAACAACGGCAACAGTGAATCATGCCCAATGTTACTCGGCAAAAAACAAACAAAAAATGCAATTCAATTATGCCGATTGTTGAATCCATAGCAATCGAAGTTGTATAGCATAATAAAAAACAACAGCAACCGAAAATAAAAAAAATTGATTAAAATCCTTAATCAATTTAAAAGAATCAAAAAACCCTAAAAATCAATTCTTAGTGATTCAACATGAAACAGTCTCTAATACCAATTGATAGAAAATTCCTAAATATGTAATAGCCCATAAATTGATCATGCTAAATCATCAAGAATAAAATAAATGCGGAAGCATACCTGAATCCATGGCCATTAAGGATGCGACAGGTTTTAGGGTTTCTAGTTGGCACAGAAATCTAAATTTTCTCTTAGGTGATGGGATACCAGAGAGAAAGAATTAGAGTTATGGTTACTTTGTGCAACCAGGACCATAACCTATTTATAAACTGACTTATTTACTAATTTGCCCATCATAAATTAGTTTAAGTCCTTTAGGTTTCTACACACTTATAAAATAAACTCCATATTTTTAATAAGACGATTATAAAGTCCAATTTGACTTTAACTTAATCAGATCACTTTTATTTGGACTAAAACTCTAATAGCTTATAATATACAATATTCGCATATTTAATTTATATAGGTCCATAAATTCCAACAGAAATTCCATTTTTTTTATCTAATTAAGATTTCTTATTTGTGTGGATATATACTTTGTGGACAAGCTTTCAAAGTGCAAGCGCAACATAGTGAAACAAGGGTAAATCAATTGTTTGAGTCTTAGGACTCAAATAATGATTGGTATGGTGAGTTGTGTTTTAGAATAAAACATGAAATAGAAAGACCTATAGCGCGAAGCATATAGTTAGGAGGAACAAAGTGGGGCAAGTTCCTAGTCAATTTGGCTGATAATTTTAGTGATGATCCACTAAAATTATGGGTTTTAAATGGTATAACTATCAAATTAAACTGAAAGATCCTAATAAAACCATTGGGATGAGAAATATAACATACAAGAAAGAGATATTAAGTAATTTGACAAATAGATTCATGAGTTGCTTTAAAAAGGTTTGATAAGAGATATGCAGAAATATTATTAACTAGGGATGGCAGCAACTAAATAACCTTAAAAATTGGTCAATCCACTACCAAACTCATTTAATTTTAATGTACCCATACCCATCTCAAACCCATTTAAATTTATTTCTCTATTATCCATATCTGTCCCCAACTCGTTTACCAATAGCTATAAGTAACCGTACCTGCATAATTACTCATTTAATTAATACATGAGTTTAGCTAAAAGAAATTTAATAAAATTGCAACTTATAAAACAATCAGAAAATTAAAAAACACAATTTAGTAAATTTTTAAATCAATATCTAAGTAAAAATCTACATAAACAATTTGTAAACTAAAAGTTGTACATAAATGTCACGTTAATAGAATATGGTCCCAAAAACACACTTATAACCAATTTCATATTACTTTTAAAATAAATGGGTTTAAATGAGACGGGTGTCCATAAGTACCTGTTACCTATAAATAAATACATAAATGGATTTAGATAGCGAGCACACGAGGTATTAAATCCATGCCAAACCGAAACTAAGACGGGTTTTACTTTTAATACCCAAACCCTTTTACAATTACTCGTACTCTCAATAAAAGAAGTGAAGCATAACGAATACCCTATAAAACTTGACCCGCTACCATCCTTATTATGAACTAAGCGCTTCACATTGAGTTTCTTAATCCCGTGCTAAAAGTAATTTATCCATAGAGATGGTCCAATTTTTGTCACTATCAAGTATAAATATATTCCTTGTCTAGACAAACTTCAAGGAATGGTTCTAGGCGGGTGAAAGGCGGAGGAATTACTTTTGAGCCTTAAGGAAGAAGTCCTAGCCTGGATTTTAAGTTTGACACGTTAAGACTAGGAAGAAGATGGACAACAATTATGAAAAGGCACATTGAAGAGAAGTTGAGGATACTACCAAAAAAAGATAATGAGTTAAATAAGGATGTCCATGTTCGAGACAATAATGAAATGATGCATTGCCTATAATGTAAACCCTGAAAGTGTAACCTCACGGCCGTGGATGATTTCTAAAACATGCTAGTGTTAGAGATTGTAAATAGCCATGTTGTGACGCGCGCTGAACCCGATTATGTCCCGAAGGCCCGCTTTTAGGGTCCGAGAGGTTTCGTGTCTTTAGATTTTGGGTAATATAAATGTGACGCGCGCCAAACCCCGTGGCCCCTGAAAGCCCGCTTTAGGGCGATCGACAGAAGTTCATTGGAAACTTGTAAGAAATTATAAGGGCTTCTATTTTGGGCAACAAGGAGGTTTCATGGAGTCGCCACCCAATAGAACATTGGGAAAGTTCTTCTAGCCCCAGTGAGCCTAAGACAGCGCTGTTATGTCCATTTTGGGCAACCCAGAGGGGTCTTGGAGGTCCCATCCTAATGGAACATTAGGATGGCCCTCTCGCCTCATGGAGCCTAGGACTATGCAAGTTAAAGCCTTTTTACGGGACACAAGAGGAGTCTTGGAAATCCCATTCCAATGGAACATTGAAATGGTCCTCTCGCCTCGTTGAGTCCAAAGACCAGAGATGGTTCGGGACTCCCCATTTATTCATACCTTGGTTAAGTTTATAATTGAGTTTTAAATTTAGTATTTCATCCCATTTCTCATTCAATTTTAATGCAATTTAATTTAACGCACATGTCAAACATATAATAAAAGCGATAAATAAAGTAAATGAAAGCAAAATAAATTACAACAAAACTAGGGGCGGAATACAACCCCCATTTGTAAATAAAATACAATTCATACATAAATCGGGCTATTTATTAAAAATGAAGACATTGGTCCTCTTATGCATAATTAAAGAAAATAATTTTTAAAGTGACCATTTGTTTTGGATGGAAAAACTTGGACATTGGTCCCATTTTTATTTAGAAAAAGAATCAAGTTAATTAAATAGAAATATTTTTGTGGTTTTTTAATTAATGTGCATAAAAAAAATTATTTATACAAATTACATATTAAATAAAATAATGAAAGCAAAGTAATGAAAATAATAAAAATAACAAATCAACTCCCAAATGGATCTTCAAATCTTCAAGGGCTCCCACTTGGTATGAAAAGTACTCACACATAAAAATAAATATTGAAAATAAAAGAAAAAAATAAAAGTGAAGTTAGTAAAAAATTAATTAAATATATAACATGAAAATAGTTAAATTAAGGCAATCAAAATTGCATCATGTATGACAAGCCAATTAAAATGACATAATAAAAATATGTAATTTAACAAATTAATAAAATCAACATGCTAAAAAAACATAAAATAGTGCTAATAAAATTTAACATGCATAAAAGCATAAAATAATATCCAATCATACATAAAAAGTATAATACATATAAAATTCAGCATGCATAAAATATAAATAATAATAGTAATAATAAAATTAAACAAGAATAAAGATAATAATAATAATATTAATGATGGTAATAACTACAATAATAATAATAACACAATAATAACAAAGAATATGAACAATCAAATATAATAATAATAATAATAATAATAATAATAATAACAATAATAATAAAAATAATAATAATAAAAATAATAATAACATCAAAGAAAATGAACAATCCAATTAAATATGGAAAAATAAAATGAAAATAAAATAAGCCAATTATGCTAAAACATGTTAAATGATAATACTAATAATATATATGAACAAAAAATGATGACAATAATATGAACATGAACAATTAAATGAGAAGAAAGAAATAAGAAGTAAAAATATGAACAATTAATAATAGATCTAAAAGAATTTACATGATAATTAATTAAATAAAAACAAAAGAATAAGAAAATAAGAAGAAAATGATTGAACTAAAAGAATTTACATGTTAACTAATTAATTGGAAACAAAAAAATGAAATTAAAAATTAAGAAATTGAGCCAAGAATATTTACCCTTAAAATTTATCTTGAAGAAATGAAGGTAGATGATCCAATTTCTTGTCTTGATTGTAGGAAGATATTAGAAAAATAAAATATTAAAAATGATTTTTTACTCAAGAACAAATAATTGATTTATTTGTTTCAAAGTAGAAATTGTTTGATGAAAAGGATAAAAATTTCCAAGAACAAAAATTGTTATTTTTTGTCTCAAGAATTCACTTGGAAAAATCCTTTAGAAAAGTTGAGAGAATTTAGTTTTAGAGAAGAAAGAAGAAGAAAATATTTTTTAAAAAAAATCCCCCCATTTTTCTCTTAAAAATTCCTTTTTTATCCCTCCCCCAAAATTAGATTTTTTTTTTAATGAAAAATTAAATTGACTTAATTTCAATAAAACCAAAAAACTTAAGAAAATTAAAGGTTTGGAATTTTAAAAGTTTTACCATTGAATTCTACTAAAAAAATTGAAGAAAAAAGAATTTTTGGGGCCAAAATGGCCAAAAACAGCAGAAATGGGCGACCAGGGGCGAGGGACGCCCCGTCGGAGTGCTCGACAGGCGTCCCTGCGCATAGGAAGCACGCGCGACGCCTTGGGTGTCGCTCGCCCAGCACAGCGCAGCGCACACTGGGCGCTAAGCGGCGCCCAGCGCGCGACGTTCACCAATTTTTTTTTTTAAAATTTTCTATAAAACACAAAAAATTAAAAACTCACTTTTACCCCAAAAATAATTTATAAAACATTTTAAAAATATTTTTAAAATACATTTTTATTTATTCCTAACAAATCAAACGATAAGGAAATCATTACTTCCAACTTTCATTTTTTTTGCCTATAAATCGGCACACTTAATTTCATCATTGGGTAATCCTGATCAAGGCTACTCGGGACCCGGTGTCTACAGTTACCCCCACTTTTGGGGAGGCTAGTGTGTGGGTGCCTAGGTGAGCCAAAATTCAGGAAAGGGAAAGAAGCGCGTACCTGAGGCTGCCTCCTTCTGGCTGCTCCCTCGGGAACAGTGTTGTGATTTAAACTGTGAGTATCCTCTTGGATTGCACTGAGTCGCTGACAAGACTACAAAGTGCTAGGGACCATCCTAAGACGGTGATGCGCCGAATCTGCTACAGACTTACAAAACGCGAAAAATGTCCTCTTCAGAGGGCTGCACCGAGTCTGCTATAGACTACAAAAAGTGCAGATGTCATCCGTAGATGGCGATGCGCCGAGTCGCTTACAAAACTACAAAAAGCGCAAGAGGAGGGCTACACCGAGTCGCTGATAAGACTACTAAAAATGCAGGTGCCATCCGCAGATAATGATGCGCTGAGTCGCTGACAAGACTACAAAAAGTGCAAGAGGAAGACTGCACCGAGTCGCTGACAAGACTACTAAAAGTGCAGGTGCCATCCGCAGATGACGATGCGCCGAGTCGCTGACAAGACTACAAAAAACGCAAGCGGAAGAACTGCACCGAGTCGCTGACAAGACTACTAAAAGTGCAGATGCCATCCGCAGATGACGATGCGCCGAGTCGCTGACAAGACTACAAAAAGCGGAAGAGGAGAACTGTACCCAGTCGCTGACAAGACTACTAAAAGTGCAGATGCCATCCGCAGATGACGATGCACCGAGTCGTTGATAAGACTACAAAAAGCGCAAGAGGAGAACTGCACCGAGTCATTGACAAGACTACTAAAAGTGCAGATGCCATCCGCAGATGACGATGCACCGAGTCGCTGACAAGACTACAAAAAGCGCAAGAGGAAGACTGCACCGAGTTGCTGACAAGACTACTAAAAGTGCAAGAAAAAGAGATTTGTCTCTTAAGAGACCCTGGAGAATTGCCTCTTAAGAGGTCTTGGAGATTTACCGGCGTAGATTCTATCTTGACCTGATTGTCCAGCAAGGGTGAGTGCTAACGTTGCTCTCCTTGACTAGCTTTATGTGTGTGGCCTTCATTTGGACTTTTCCTGCAAAGCTGTGTGCACAGGAATATATATACAATATATTATGCATGCAAGTGTAAATGGCCATATGTAGATGTTTGCTACAGAATAACATGAAATGCATGCAAAAAAGGATAGACCATGTCCTGAGTGGTTAAGGATTCGTTGAGGATATGGCTTGGCTGCTCCACCATGCCCCCTGAGGAGCTAGAAATGGCATCTTTGCTTAGGGACTCTGACCCGTAAACTCTTTAGAGAGAACCGTCAAGTATGCATCTTTGCCCCCCGGTCAATGAACAAATGCCCGGGATTCTGACCCATGTCCTGAATTATGCCTTATCTGGCTGAAGGGAAGGTCATCCGAAGTATGCCGCCTTATTGCTCCAGGCACCGGAAGTCATTATTTTAAAGATAGTGCGTCCCTTGTGGATTTTCACACTAGCTTTTCTTTATGGGTAATGCGTCCCTTGGGGGATTTTCACATAACCCTGTGCCTAACTTTTGCCTGGAGTGGACCCAACCCAATCCAGCGGCTTTTATTTATTATTTTTTTTATAGGGCAGACTGCCTGTTTCCAGGTTTTCACCCTGCCCTTAGGCCTAACTTTTGCTTAGAGAGCCAATTACGGTTTTCATCTCTAACGACCTCTCTTTTTTTTTGTTATTTTGGTATTTTTTCACTTTTTTTTTTCACATAGGGCTATAAGAAAAAGCTGAAGCTTCTATTAAGAACACCTCTTACGGCAATCAATAGTTAACTGTTGAGGCATTTCCCTCCCCGGCAGTGGCTATATTCATTCGCATATCTTGACAAAAGTGCTACCAGATTGAGTGAGGTGGCAGATGAGGATATCAACTTCATGCGCCCCTGGCTCCTCCTTTGTACTGTAACTCTGGACGATCCTTAAGACATACCCTATTTAGTGGGCTTCATGAGGCTACCTTACATTACCCCCCCTCTTGCATTTAGGGATTCCAGATGTTATGGGGCAACCTTCATCCTTTCAAGGTGGTCCTTCATCTTCGAGTTTTGCCTCTAGGTACCATATCATTCGAATACAACTGCTTGTAAAGATTGTTATATCACTGATCGGAGATTGCCCCTTTGCTTCTACAAGTGCACACGAGATGTGGGGACTTAGCCCTGTGGTTGATAACGAAAACCATCGACTTAGGTATCTGGTCGGTGAAAGTAGAAGCCCATCATAGTTACTTAGATTATATGCATTTAATGATGAATGAGATTTCTCTTTTTATAAAAGAACTAGAAGATAATGAACACATGAGTTTGATTGTCTTCATTTTATACTTTCTGCAAAATTGTGTTCACTTCCGTATGATTTCTCCATACATGATCACCATTTAACACAAATTCAGAATGCAAAGCTACATGTAATCTAAAAATGGATCTTAAAAGCGTCAAAACTCCTGTTTCCAGTCAGCCCTCTCGGGTTTTCTTGATTGGATATTTTCTCTCAAGCCTCTAATTTTTACCTAGGATGCCTTTTTTCGGTTTTCACCCTGGTGAGGGCCCAATTTTAGCAAGGCCACCTTTTTTCGATTTTCGACCCGCGGGGCATTTATTCTCTTCTTTTGATTTTTAGTCTTTAGCTATGGAACTTCTTCAATCTGTCAATGCTAACTGCTTCTTTGAAGTCATCTTTACTGCTGTCTGCTGGAAATGGCGCTTCCCTAGACAATAACGTCTCGAGAATAAATGAGCCCACACATGCTAACCTGAATTTACCTCAACCATTTGGAACATTTGGACCCATTTATCTAAAGATTAAATTTCGCTCCTTCAATGGGTGCTTACTGATTTTCTTCTCAAATGATTCAGCAGAGTGCTTTTCGATAGATTTGAACCGATTTTCTTCCCGATTTCTGATAGATCTAAACCCGTTTTCTTCCCGAATGACCAAGCAGAGTGCTTTCTGATAGATCTGAACTAATTTTCTTCCTGAATGACCAAGCAAAGTGCTTTCTAATAGATCTGAACCAATTTTCTTCCCGAATGACCGAGCAGAGTGCTTTCTGATAGATCTGAACTGATTTTCTTCCCAAATGACCGAGTAGAGTGCTTTCTGATAGATCTGACCATAATAGTAATCCCGCGATCTGCTCTTATGTAGCATGCTCAACTGCTGCAATTATTGCTTCATGCAGTTGGTTTCTGCGATCTGGTTTTCCATGATTACTCTCGGAGATTCGAGCTCTGCGCCCAATAGAAAACACTGCTTCCATCGTTGAGAATCTGATGTGTAAAAGGTAATTTCTCTACCTAAAGCCTTGTAGCCTTGAACCATTTTGGCCAAAGTTTTTTTTTTGGATGTTCTTACTGGCCACCTCAACTACCCCATTGGCCTGAGGGCGATAGAGAGGACCTGTGCTGCTTGATGCCGTTCCTCTAGAGCGCCTTTCTAGCTTTAGCCTTAAACTACCTCCCTTGGCCACAACATAATGTGGGAGACTATGTTGACATATCAGATTCCTTTTGATGAACATATCCATATCCTAAGCGCTGGATCTTCTGAAAGACCCGATTTTTACCCATCTAGTGATGTGGGCAATAACGACTATGGTGAATCTAATGTCCATTGGAGACCATAGGATGCACTTCCCCTATAATATGTATTCTTCAAGCTTGGGCAATCCATACCCATTATAAGCCAACAGAAACCTTTCGGCCTTTTTTGGAGGCTAAGAGGAATAGCAAAGTACAGGTATGTGTAAATCAATGGGATTTAAACAAAGCTTGTCCCAAAGATGACCATCAATTCTTTCCCCCTTCATTCTTTTGCTGTTGTCTCTTTTTTTTTTTGTTTTTCTTTTTTCTTGTTTTTCTTGTCTTTCTCTTTTCCTTTTTTTTTTCATTTTGTTTCCTTTCTTTTCCTCTTTTGCTGCCTTTTTTATGGATAAGCCTTGCTCAAATCCCGATAGTCTACACACACACGCACTTCTCTTCTTTCCTATTGGGGAGAACATTGACCAACCCAATCCTAAGTTGCACTTCGATAAAAACCTTGGTCCCGCTTCTGCTTGTAAATCCCTCCCTTTGACCTTTCCTGCCTATTTTGGCTTGAGTTTCTGATTGATCCAAGACCCTGATATGTTAGCATGGTGTACTTGGCAACTTTGTGATCACCTTCTGGCGTACCTTCATAGATCCAGGCAAAGACTTTTATATGTTTTTCATTTTCTCTCTTTTAATCTCTCTTCAGGAGTTATAACTGACACTATCAAGATTTTTCTCTTTGGATTCACCAAAGTTTTCAAGATTAAATGGCATGACATCAATTGAATCAGTATCAAATATGGATGAGTTGTGATCATGATCATGTAAAGTGAAATCATCAGAAATATCGCACATATAAGCAAAATTAGTAATTTCATAAAAACAACTAGATTGACAATGTCATTAACAGATAGTTCAAGAATAAAAAGAGCACCTAAATAACTATTGTCCTTTCTGCTTCTGCCAATACAGATGTTGTGGCTAATGGTTCATTATTCCTCAGGAGCCATCTTCTTTTCCCATAGACCTTTAATCTGTCTTGCTTTTTATCTTTTGCCTCTCCGGGTCAGTGATCTATTTAAAGTCAATCAGATCTTGAATAACATGTTGTAAGGTCATGCAGTTGTCTGTGGTATGCCCAGTGTGCTGGTGAAAATTACAATACTGACCCGCCTTGTGATTGGGTTATCCTTAAGTTCTGGCGGGTTTAGCAGGCAGCGGCTGTAGCTTGCCTTCTTTTATCAATCTCTTAAGAACCCAAGACAAGGATCTGCCCAAATTAGAAAAATGCCTTCGATCCCCCTTCATAATTGGCACCTCTGTCCTCTTAACTTTGACCTTGCTGTTGTTGCGGATACTTGAGCCTTCTTTTTTCAAAACATGCATCCTCACTGAATCTTTATCCCACTTAGGCATAATGCTACCTTCTAAAGTAGGCCCCGCCTTACTTCCTGCTCAATCAATGAATCAAGTGGCTCTTTGCCTCTGGCCTCAAAAGAGACTGGAAGCACTGCAGCCATCGTTGTATGAGCCTTCTGGACTGTGGTTGACCTAACTTGGTTAAGAGTAGTCGTCAGGAGTTGGGCTTGACGAACCAGTGCCACGGCATCCATCATCTCCTTAATCATGGCCAACAGCTTCTTTTTTAGCTCTTAAAATCTCCCATCTATCTCTTGGGCAATTAGAACACGAATCTCTTCAGCTTGTTGCGAAAAATTGGCCATTTTTGAATACTTGAACTTCTATTAACTGCCCTTGATCTTGGTCCTGGCTTCAGATAAAAGGTCTTCTAATTAGGTGACTGTTGGGACCCCAAGGAACCCCAAAGTCACTTAGGTAAATGGTCTATAATGGCTGAAAAATCAAAGGGTTAGAATGATGCATGAATGACATGCAATGCATGGTCATGCTGATGCAGCATATAGCATACAACGACTAAAAAAGATCAAAATGATACATGTGAAATGCGTGAAAAACTATACATAAGATGATATGTACATGTAATAATTATATGTAAAGAAAAGGATGTACACATAGGGAGGAGATAAAAAAATTTATTTATGCATGAATGACATGAATATGCGATGCATCATCCCCAACCACATGCTGACAGGTAGATCCTTCCAACCTTATTGCCCCTCAGACACGAGGTCATGGTCTCTTTCCTAGGTGGGCTTTATCCAAGGGTTAATAAGGAATCCATCGGACACGTATGGTGCACGGTGGAAAACCGGCAGCATAACAGCTCTTATCTAATGTACATACATATGAGTGTTTGGCCATTATGTATTTGAACACCTTAATTAAATTAAGATGGGCCTACCAGGGCATGAAAGCCTTTGTTGAAAGACCATTTAATTTAACTGATTTTGTTCAATATATGATGGCCCACATAGCAAGCACGGTATTATGGTACATTTCACCTAGTGGAAGTATCTATTACCATTACATGAGCTTTGGTCAAAGGTATTGATACTTTAGGACTACCCAAGCATGGTCCCTGCCAATGGGTCTAGCTCATCACAAGCATAATAACCGATTGGATCACCATTTGATATACCATAAGGTACGAGACTTGGGCTGGTAATTATCCTTAACACTTCCCCACATTGAGTGAATGTAGGGTCATGCGTCGGGAACGCACCGGGGTTAAGATAGGGACCAAACTAACATAATCTAAGACTCTAATGATGTAACACCCCAACTCATACGTGGACGAACCCATCCGCAATGGAGTAGGAGGCCGTACGAGTAGGTGTGTTACCGGACTGAAGCGAGACAAAGCATACTAAAATACGGAAGAATTTAAAACTTGAGGAGTAGATTTGGACATGCATATTTCGCAAATGCGCATACACTAATCAAAAGCATACAGTTGTGAAAACTTACAAGCATACAATAGAAGTTTTTCTCCAAACATCGCTATACAAATATTTACATGGCCCAGAATATTATATAAGTATCTTTACATATTATTACATATACATATTCATCAGAATTACAAAATCCAGGCTACAGAAATTCAACAAAATACATCACTTCTAACTCCTATGTGGCCGACTCTGCAGATGCGCAACTCGAACAGAAGCAAACCTGCCACCTGCACGGGAAAAAGAACCCGTGCTAAGCGATAACGCTTAGTGGGGAAAACAAACATAATACTATGGACGGCCATTCACAATGGTCGTCGAGGCCAAATACATTCAAATGGCAATTACGAATATTCAAAACACATATCTAAACAGACTTGCATAGTAAAGGCATTCATTCAGAAACTCACACACATAATCATATACATATATTAGGAATGGGCCAAAACAGTCATAACCCAAAACACGACACCAGTGTTATCATGCTGAGCCACATACCCAAGAAAACATCCAAAACACCACACTTCTGCTGCACAACTCTAATACATAGCATATCAAAACCATGCAGAAAGTACGATTACATCTTATATACTTACCCTCACAACCGATCCGATTCACATGCTTGTACACAATAAAACCATGCTTAACTCATATACATAAATACATCGATCGAATCATTTCAAAGCATTCAGAAACAAATAACAAATCACATGCCAAGTTCGGATAATCATGTTAACTAAAAAGTCATGTTTACTAAATACAGATTTACCTTCTGAAGCCCGTAGTCATATTCATATACATATAAACTGATTCTTGCTCATTCGGATATCACATTCTGATGACTATTTCAAAAAAGAATAAAACAAACCATCAAAATACCTGCTGACTCATAATAGTGGATAACGAGTACTGAGGAGAAGATCTCATGAGGGAACATATAGCCCGATCTCTGACCGGGTAAACCTCAGAGGGAACATATAATATAATGTACCATACAGGTACAAGTCAAAAAGCAACATCATCTTTTTCCACATTCCAAAAACATTTCATATCAAAGGGTTCGCGAGGAACCAGTCGTGGGACCTGATCAGGGTCCAAATCGTTCAAAGGGCGCTGCAGCTACAAAGACTCTATTAGGCATGCCTAACTATCCACTAGACTGACTCTCGCAGGTTATACATCATTCAAATCAGGTGTCATATCAGACAGTATATAAATATCATCATATTTAATCCAGAGTACAATGGACATATTCACATTAATATACACATACTTCAGCCGCAGTATTCCGTAATTCAAACTCATATTCATATACACATACTATAAACAAGACCATTTACAGATAAAAACGAAAGTACAATACGTAAGTCAGAGTTACCTTTAGCCTGTTCAGAGACTTGTACTCACATCCGCATATCCCAAAAATCATATAAATCATACTGAAATCATCAATCACTCAAAAATACTTTATACTCTATCAGAACGAAGCAATAATCCAATGTTATTGTGCACGCAAAATCATTAGTTCCATATTCAAACCACTGCATTTAACGAATAAATACTCATTACAAAATTAGGGTAGGTCACGGTGGTAACCAATTCCATTGCCACCGTGACATACAAAAGCCCCCAAAACAGAATACATCTCTGAGGTAGGTCACGGTGGTAATCAAATCCATTGCCACCGTGACATACCAAAATCCAAAGCAGAATGCAAACCAAAGGTAGGTCACGGTGGTAACCCATTTCATTGCCACCGTGACATACCAGAACCCCAAAACAGAATACAAATCTGCGAGAGGTCACGGTGGTAACCACATTCATTGCCACCGTGACATACCAAACCCTCAAAACAGAATGCTATTCTTCTCACTTAATCATATTATATAGGCACTCAAGTAACCACATGAACCGTTAAAATATCATAAATACCTTGCATATTAACATATTCTAATAACATTTATTACCAATGCATGCATCGTATAATATTGTTAGGCAATTACTTTAATCATGCATTCATTATTCATATCCCCTATATACATTTTCCATTAAGCAAACTCAGTTCATAATTATACATATTTGTTCACATCATACATGATCCATACCTCAAGCATATCCTGTTCGATAATTAAAAAGCATATATATATACATTTAATTTCATTATTAAACTCTTATGCTATAGCTTAATAACTTATAATTTGGATTGACGGCCACCTACATACTCATTTCCTAAGGTTAGAAATGAGTCAGACATGCTATAGGAACTTACCATGAAGTTCGGGTACGTTTCGGGAAGAAAAACACTCAAATTATGCATATTAGGGGGTGGTCACGGTGGTAACCAATTGGTTGTCACCGTGAGATCCAAAAATGAGCATTCTGCCCTGAAATTTCATAGGTCACGGTGGTAACCATTTTGGTTGCCACCGTGACATACCAAAATATTGCAAAACAGAAGCAAAATTTCGGGACTGGTTCACACCACAGTTTTGTACAGCCTATATCAAAGTCTAGAACTCTTTTTTAGCCACAACTTCCTTCTTAACAAATGTTCTATAGGATGTTAACTTCCAAATGCAACAAATTACAGGTCAATTGGACATCTATAGATTCAGATATGACCTAAACAACCTACAGTGCTTCTCTGAACCCGTCCAAAGAAGATAGGTCCATTTCTTGACCATTTTTCGGACACTTAGAGTTACAATTAGCTCAAACCTATTTCTAACACATTTGTAGACATATATCTTAGCTTTCTAAAGGTACTGATTTCATATCATTTGGAGTTCTATAACTCCCGAAACAGTGAATAACCGAAGAAAGGTCCAGTGTATTCTAATCCAGTTTTTCACCCAAAAACCTATTCACATGCAACAATGAGTCATTTGAGCCAACACTCACTACCATCATCAAAGATCATCATCAACACATTCAAATTACCTAAACACTCATGAATATAATCAAAATCATACATAAATAAAAAGTTCCCAAACCTTAACTCCTTTGCTCCACTAGCTTAAATGGTAGTACTTCCTTGCTCATGTACTCATCCTTAGATTCACCACTCAAATTTCCTCATCAAGAAAATACATAACATTAATTAGGGTTTCTAATTAACCAAAGAGGAATTGCAGAAATCAGAAAGTTATAACTTACCCTTCTGTCTCTTATCTCTTATAAAAGTGCTTGAGCTACAATCCATTATACATAACTTGGGTTTACAAGAAGAGAGAGAGAGGGGCTGGCATGAGATGAAGAAGAAGAGGGAGTGAAGAAGAACAAAGGGAATTCACGTGAAGGAGGAGAGGGGAAAGTGCAGAAATTTGCTCTCTCTCTTTCCTTAATAAAGTCAAGCTTATCTCAAATGCCACATGGCACCCCCCTATTGGCCCTAAGTAGATTTTTTTTTATAACAATTCTTCTTTTGGTCCTTTAGCTCTTCTTTAATCTTTCCTTGGCCCACTACATAGATTTCATTCCTACATTGACCCACAATTAAATCTTACTCCCTTCAATTGAATCCTAAATTAATACCTTACAAATTTACAATTGGCCGCACTTGCCGAAACTTTTGCACTAATACTGAATTCGTCCTTTCGGCACACCTGACACCCCATTTCACATATATTCTGTCTAATATTACTCAATTTTCATAAATTAGCCCTTGTAGTTATTTATTCGATTCAATCAAATCCATATTTGCAAAAATGACCAAAATACCCTTGACTCACTTTTTCTTGATTCTAATCACATCTTTTCCTCCTACTTAGTCACTCCGACCATCTAATCATACTGTTTCGACTACCAAAATCCGTAGAGTTATACAAATCCTTCTAGGGTACATTTCGGGGTGTTACAATACTCCCCCACTAAATAGAATTTCGTCCTCGAAATTCACTTACACTGGTAAGAAACCCCAAAACTACACTTCGAATCACTCTCAGACTCATACATTGCATTCTAAAACTATTCACTTACTTACACTTATCGCCATTGCTATACTCTTAAATCACTTTCTTATATTCGAATCAAACACATTCCTAAACGATTGCTGAGCGCGTCATTTTTACCCTTAATCTTAATATCAAATAGTACATATATACCCTGTCAGCTTTCTCTCAATCAAAACATATATGCATATGCTTATCATGTATTGTCAAAGGGATGATGATGATGTAATGAGATTGAGATGATTCATGTATGCAGAGTGATGCAATTGATGCTATAATGATGCATTTTGTCCCATCCCCATGATTCAATATGCTTTCATTTAAACACTTTTCTGGAGATAGCTGACAGGCATATAGAGTACTACCAAAACCTTATAAGATCCCAATACTCATCCACTTACTCGATACCTTTCTTTACTGAGGTACACTCTGAACAAAACCTTGAGAAATCCTAGGAGCAGTCAGTCTATCCAAAATTCGAATCAATCCTTGCACTAATATTCTATCATTAGAAACAGGACCGGAATTTTAATCAAAAAGGTGCACAGAAACGAAACACTTTGATCAGTACTAATTGGGTTCACACTTTCTGTCGTCTCATTCACCTTCTCATTCGGGTCAGGCTCCATCTAACATAACACACATAGGACAAGACGCATCTGCATTAGGCCACGACACAAAACTGACTCTCAAACAAAGACTCGACACATAACAAGTAACATACAAAGACCCAATACTCAAACAAATAAGGCAACCAGAATCTTGTGCTCTGATACCACTAAATGTAACACCCCAACTCATACGTGGACGAACCCATCCGCAATGGAGTAGGAGGCCGTACGAGTAGGTGTGTTACCGGACTGAAGCGAGATAAAGCATACTAAAATACGGAAGAATTTAAAACTTGAGGAGTAGATTTGGACATGCATATTTCGCAAATGCGCATACACTAATCAAAAGCATACAGTTGTGAAAACTTACAAGCATACAATAGAAGTTATTCTCCAAACATCGCTATACAAATATTTACATGGCCCAGAATATTATATAAGTATCTTTACATATTATTACATATACATATTCATCAGAATTACAAAATCCAGGCTACAAAAATTCAACAAAATACATCACTTCTAACTCCTATGTGGCCGACTCTACAGATGCGCAACTCGAAAAGAAGCAAACCTGCCACCTGCACGGGAAAAAGAACCCGTGCTAAGCGATAACGCTTAGTGGGGAAAACAAACATAATAATATGGACGGCCATTCACAATGGTCGTCGAGGCCAAATACATTCAAATGGCAATTACGAATATTCAAAACACATATCTAAACAGACTTGCATAGTAAAGGCATTCATTCAGAAACTCACACACATAATCATATACATATATCAGGAATGGGCCAAAACAGTCATAACCCAAAACACGACACCAGTGTTATCATGCTGAGCCACATACCCAAGAAAACATCCAAAACACCACACTTCTGCTGCACAACTCTAATACATAGCATATCAAAACCATGCAGAAAGTACGATTACATCTTATATACTTACCCTCACAACCGATCCGATTCACATGCTTGTACACAATAAAACCATGCTTAACTCATATACATAAATACATCGATCGAATCATTTCAAAGCATTCAGAAACTAATAACAAATCACATGCCAAGTTCGGATAATCATGTTAACTAAAAAGTCATGTTTACTAAATACAGATTTACCTTCTGAAGCCCGTAGTCATATTCATATACATATAAACTGATTCTTGCTCATTCGGATATCACATTCTGATGACTATTTCAAAACAGAATAAAATAAACCATCAAAATACCTGCTGACTCATAATAGTGGATAACGAGTACTGAGGAGAAGATCTCATGAGGGAACATATAGCCCGATCTCTGACCGGGTAAACCTCAGAGGGAACATATAAAATAATGTACCATACAGGTACAAGTCGAAAATCAACATCATCTTTTTCCACATTCCAAAAACATTTCATATCAAAGGGTTCGCGAGGAACCAATCGTGGGACCTGATCAGGGTCCAAATCGTTCAAAGGGCGCTGCAGCTACAAAGACTCTATTAGGCATGCCTAACTATCCACTAGACTGACTCTCGCAGGTTATGCATCATTCAAATCAGGTGTCATATCAGACAGTATATAAATATCATCAGATTTAATCCAGAGTACAATGGACATATTCACATTAATATACACATACTTCAGCCGCAATATTCCGTAATTCAAACTCATATTCATATACACATACTATAAACAATACAATTTACAGATAAAAACGAAAGTACAATACGTAAGTCAGAGTTACCTTTAGCCTGTTCAGAGACTTGTACTCACATCCGCATATCCCAAAAATCATATAAATCATACTGAAATCATCAATCACTCAAAAATACTTTATACTCTATCAGAACGAAGCAATAATCCAATGTTATTGTGCACGCAAAATCATTAGTTCCACATTCAAACCACTGCATTTAACGAATAAATACTCATTATAAAATTAGGGTAGGTCACGGTGGTAACCAATTCCATTGCCACCGTGACATATAAAAGCCCCCAAAACAGAATACATCTCTGAGGTAGGTCACGGTGGTAATCAAATCCATTGCCACCGTGACATACCAAAATCCAAAGCAGAATGCAAACCAAAGGTAGGTCACGGTGGTAACCCATTTCATTGCCACCGTGACATACCAGAACCCCAAAACAGAATACAAATCTGCGAGAGGTCACGGGTGGTAACCACATTCATTGCCACCGTGACATACCAAACCCTCAAAACAGAATGCTATTCTTCTCACTTAATCATATTATATAGGCACTCAAGTAACCACATGAACCGTTAAAATATCATAAATACCTTGCATATTAACATATTCTAATAACATTTATTACCAATGCATGCATCGTATAATATTGTTAGGCAATTACTTTAATCATGCATTCATTATTCATATCCCCTATATACATTTTCCATTAAGCAAACTCAGTTCATAATTATACATATTTGTTCACATCATACATGATCCATACCTCAAGCATATCCTGTTCGATAATTAAAAAGCATATATATATACATTTAATTTCATTATTAAACTCTTATGCTATAGCTTAATCACTTATAATTTGGATTGACGACCACCTACATACTCATTTCCTAAGGTTAGAAATGAGTCAGACATGCTATAGGAACTTACCATGAAGTTCGGGTACGTTTCGGGAAGAAAAACACTCAAATTATGCATATTAGGGGGTGGTCACGGTGGTAACCAATTGGTTGTCACCGTGAGATCCAAAAATGAGCATTCTGCCCTGAAATTTCATAGGTCACGGTGGTAACCATTTTGGTTGCCACCGTGACATACCAAAATATTGCAAAACAGAAGCAAAATTTCGGGACTGGTTCACACCACAGTTTTGTACAGCCTATATCAAAGTCTAGAACTCTTTTTTAGCCACAACTTCCTTCTTAACAAATGTTCTATAGGATGTTAACTTCCAAATGCAACAAATTACAGGTCAATTGGACATCTATAGATTCAGATATGATCTAAACAACCTACAGTGCTTCTCTGAACCCGTCCAAAGAAGATAGGTCTATTTCTTGACCATTTTTCGGACACTTAGAATTACAATTAGCTCAAACCTATTTCTAACACATTTGTAGACATATATCTTAGCTTTCTAAAGGTACTGATTTCATATCATTTGGAGTTCTATAACTCCCGAAACAGTGTAATAACCGAAGAAAGGTCCAGTGTATTCTAATCCAGTTTTTCACCCAAAAACCTATTCACATGCAACAATGAGTCATTTGAGCCAACACTCACTACCATCATCAAAGATCATCATCAACACATTCAAATTACCTAAAAACTCATGAATATAATCAAAATCATACATAAATAAAAAGTTCCCAAACCTTAACTCCTTTGCTCCACTAGCTTAAATGGTAGTACTTCCTTGCTCATGTACTCATCCTTAGATTCACCACTCAAATTTCCTCATCAAGAAAATACATAACATTAATTAGGGTTTCTAATTAACCAAAGAGGAATTGCAGAAATCAGAAAGTTATAACTTACCCTTCTGTCTCTTATCTCTTATAAAAGTGCTTGAGCTACAATCCATTATACATAACTTGGGTTTACAAGAAGAGAGAGAGAGGGGCTGGCGTGAGATGAAGAAGAAGAGGGAGTGAAGAAGAACAAAGGGAATTCACGTGAAGGAGGAGAGGGGAAAGTGCAGAAATTTGCTCTCTCTCTTTCCTTAATAAAGTCAAGCTTATCTCAAATGCCACATGGCACCCCCCTATTGGCCCTAAGTAGATTTTTTTTATAACAATTCTTCTTTTGGTCCTTTAGCTCTTCTTTAATCTTTCCTTAGCCCACTACATAGATGTCATTCCTACATTGACCCACAATTAAATCTTACTCCCTTCAATTGAATCCTAAATTAATACCTTACAAATTTACAATTGGCCGCACTTGCCGAAACTTTTGCACTAATACTGAATTCGTCCTTTCGGCACACCTGACACCCCATTTCACATATATTCTGTCTAATATTACTCAATTTTCATAAATTAGCCCTTGTAGTTATTTATTCGATTCAATCAAATCCATATTTGCAAAAATGACCAAAATACTCTTGACTCACTTTTTCTTGATTCTAATCACATTTTTTCCTCCTACTTAATCACTCCGACCATCTAATCATACTGTTTCGACTACCAAAATCCGTAGAGTTATACAAATCCTTCTAGGGTACATTTCGGGGTGTTACAAATGATATGCAATGCAATTTCAAAAAGAGATGAAATTTCTAAATTAAAACTCAATTGTAAATTTTAACCAAGGTACTTTCGAAGTGCAGTCTCTAAGTCCCCAGTGGAGTCGCCACTGTGACGCTTACCGAACCCCGTGGCCCCCGAAGTCCCGTTTTAGGGCGATCGAGAGAGGTTCATTGGAAACTTGCAAGAAATTACAAGGGCATATATTTTTGGCAACAAGGAGGTTTCATGGAGTCGCCACCCAATAGAAAATTGAAAAAGTTCGTCTAGCCCCAGTGAGCCTAAGACAGTGCTGCTATGTCCATTTTGGGCAAGCCAGAGGGGTCTTGGAGGTCCTATCCTAATTGAACATTAGGATGGCCCTCTCGCCTCATGGAGCCTAGGACTATGCAAGTTAAAGCCTTTTTACGGGACACAAGAGGTGTCTTGGAAGTCCCATTCCAATGGAATATTGAAATGGTCCTCTCGCCTCGTTGAGCCCAAAGACCAGAGATAGTTCGGGACTCCCCATTTATTCATACCTTAGTTAAGTTTATAATTGAGTTTTGAATTTAGTATTTCAACCCATTTCTCAATCAATTTTAATGCAATTTAATTTAATGCACATGTTAAACATATAATAAAAGCGATAAATAAAGTAAATGAAAGCAAAATAAATTACAACAAAATTAGGGGCGGAATATAACCCCCATTTGGAAATAAAATATAATTCATACATAAATCGAGCAATTTATTAAAAATGAGGACATTGGTCCTCTCATGCATAATTAAAGAAAATAATTTTTAAAGTGAATAATTTTTAAAGTGACCATTTATTTTGGATGGAAAAACTAGGACATTGGTCCCATTTTTATTTAGAAAACGAATCAAGTTAATTAAATAGAAATATTTTTGTAATTTTTTAATTAACGTGCATAAAAAAAATTATTTATTACAAATTACATATTAAATAAAATAATGAAAGCAAAGTAATGAAAATAATAAAAATAACAAATCAACTCCCAAATGGATCTTCAAATCTTCAAGGTCTCCCACTTGGTATGAAAAGTCCTCACACAAAAAAATAAATATTGAAAATAAAAGAAAAAAAATAAAAGTGAAGTTAGTAAAAAATTAATTAAACATATAACATGAAAACAATTAAATTAAGGCAATCAAAATTGCATCATGTATGACAAGCCAATTAAAATGACATAATAAAAATATGTAATTTAACAAATTAATAAAATCAACATGCTAAAAAAACATAAAATATTGCTAATAAAATTTAACATGCATAAAAGCATAAAATAATATCCAATCATGCATAAAAAGTATAATACATATAAAATTCAGCATGCATAAAACATAAATAATAATATTAATAATAAAATTAAACAAGAATAAAGATAATAATAATAATAATAATAATACTAATGATGGTAATAACTACAATAATAATAATAACACAATAATAACAAAGAATGTGAATAATAATAATAATAATAATAATAATAATAATAATAATAATAATAATAATAATAATAATAATAAAAACAATAATAATAAAAATAATAATAACATCAAAGAAGATGAACAATCCAATTAAATATGGAAGAATAAAATGAAAATAAAATAAGCCATTTATGATAAAACATGTTAAATGATAATACTAATAATATATATGAACAAAAAATGATGACAATAATATGAACATGAACAATTAAATAAGAAGAAAGAAATAAGAAGTAAAAATATGAACAATTAAATAATAGATTTAAAAGAATTTACATGATAATTAATTAAATATATAAAAACAAAAAAATAAGAAAATAAGAAGAAAATGATTGAACTAAAATAATTTACATGTTAACTAATTAATTGGAAACAAAAAAATAAAATTAAAAATTAAGAAATTGAGCCAAGAATATTTACCCTTGAAATTTATCTTGAAGAAATGAAGGTAGATGATCCAATTCTTTGTCTTGATTGTAGGAAGATATTAGAAAAATAAAATATTGAAAAAGATTTTTTACTCAAGAACAAATAATTGATTTATTTGTCTCAAAGTAGAAATTGTTTGATGAAAAGGATAAAAATTACCAAGAGCAAAAATTGTTATTTTTTGTTTCAAGAATTCACTTGGAAAAATCTTTTAGAAAAGTTGAGAGAATTTAGTTTTAGAGAAGAAAGAAGAAGAAAATATTTTCTAAAGAAAATCCCCCAATTTTTCTCTTAAAAATTCCTTTTTCATCCCTCCCCCAAAATCAGATTTTCTTTTAATGAAAAATTAAATTGACTTAATTTCAATAAAAGCAAAAAACTGAAGAAAATCAAAGGTTTGGAATTTTAAAAGTTTTACCATTGAATTCTACTAAAAAAATTGAAGAAAAAAGAATTTTTGGGGACAAAATGGCCAAAAACGGCAGAAATGGGCGACTAGGGGCGAGGGACGCCGCGTCGGAGCGCCCGACGGGCGTCCCTGCACGCAGGAAGCTTGCGCGATGCCCTGGGCGTCGCTCGCTGGGCGCTGCAGCGCGCGACGTTCGTCGATTTTTTTTTAAAAAAAAATTTTTTATAAAACACAAAAAATTAAAAACTCACTTTTTACCCCAAAAATAATTTTTAAAACATTTTAAAAATATTTTTAAAATACATTTTTATTTATTCCTAACAAATCAAATGACAAGGAAATCATCACTTCCAACTTTCATTCTTTTTACTTATAAATCGGAACACTTAATTTTATCATTGGGTAATCCTGATCAAGGCTACTCGGGACCCGGTGTCTACAATAAGATATTTTGAAATCCCTTCCCCATAAAACATTGGGGAAGTTCACCTAATCCAATTAAACCTATAGGCACGTTTGAGGTATTTTAGAGTCGCCACCCAATTTATAAAAAATTGAGAAAATTCGTCTAATCTCGGGATCTAAACTAGAGAGTTCAGAACTTTACTCTTATTAATGCCTTGATTAACTATAAATGAGTTTTTATATTAAATTTTCATCTCTCTCTCACACTTCATGCATTAGAATTTAAGCGCATATCAAGTATTAAAAGAAAGCGATAAAATAATAAAATAAACTACAAAAGAAATTAAAAGATTAAACTGGAACAAAAATAGAATCACCCAAAATGTAAAATTAAAACAAATAAAAATATGACAAAATCAAATAAATAAATAAGCATACATAAATCGGGATATTTATTTGGAATGGAAACACTGGTTCCTTCATGTTCACTTAAAAAATCGAAAAATTATTTTTTTTTGTGTTATTGAGAAAATCGGGATGAGTGATCCTATTTTGAGAAAATTAACTCTTCTTTTAAAAATAAATTTTTTTTTTGTTAAATTTAGGACATTAGTCCCATTTTGTTAGAAAAATCAAATTTATTAAAAAAATATTTTTATATAATTTTTGTTTTAACGTGCAGGAAATAAAAAAAAATTTATTACAAATTACAGAACAAAAAAAAATAAAAAGCAAAGTAAAATAATAAGCAACAAAAAAAATGAATCAAACTAAAAGAAACCTCCTTGATTTCTCCATTTGCTCCTGAGAATGATCAAACAAAAAAAAAAGGATTGTAGACAAGGCAAAATAAAATAAAAATTAATATTAGCAAATAAATGCAAAAAAATCAAATAACATAATAAAAATAAATATTATTACATAAATAATAAAAAAAATTAAATATTGGTAAAATAATATTAAAATCATATAAAAGAATTGCATACTACGCGAATATGGATCGAAAAGAATCGAAAACGGGACAAAATGGATCAAGATTCACAAAAGGACAAAATAAGTTAAAAAGGGCAAAAAAGACAATAAAATGGTGAGAGGCGGCCTAGCCACGAGGGGCAGGCAGGCTGCACCTCACTTTTTTCCCGCCCCTCGCGGGTGGGAACAAAGCAGGAACGTTTTCTTCAAATTTTCTTCAAAATTCATAGTAAAACTTGTAGTTTTATGTGATTTTATGTCATATTGATATGAAAAATGACCAAATTAACTTAAATCATAAGCAGAAAACAACAAATCAATAGATTAATCGCATAAATATCAAGCTTTAAGAACACACAACAACGGTGGAAAAATAAAGAGACAATAATAAGAAATTGCAACTGAGCCCAGAAATTTACCTTTAGAATTATCAATATGAAAAGCTAAGATTGTGAATTGCTTCCTTGTCCATATTCACAAAAATTAAACAGGATAAATAAGAAATTATTTTTTATTTTTTTCCTTTCTTTTCCTCTCACTAAAAAACTCTCAAAAAAATGTCCATTTTTTCTTCCAAAAAACCCATTTTTTCAAGACAATAAATTCAATTAATTCAAACTTTAATTTTGAAATGGAAAAAACCTTTAAAATCCCTAAAAAAATGGATTAAAAATAAAAAGAAACCACAAAAAAATATTTCGGCCGAAAACAGCGCCCAGGGGGCCGCTGGCGGTAAGGGGTGGGCTGAGTAGGTGAGGGGCGGGTGCTGTGTGAGGTGGAGGCTCGCCGCCCCTCAGCAAGTGCGCGCTCCAACGGTCGCAGGCTGCCGAAAAAAATTTTTTTAAAAAACTTTTGACAAGAATACTATCACTTCCAACCTTTTTGTTTATTTTTAATATATACATACATACATACATACATATATATATATATATATATATTAACTTTTTTATTTATTATTTAATTTTTTTAAAAAAAGTAATTTTGACAAGAAACTATCATTTTCAATCTTTTTGTCTGTGAACAGACACTTTATTTCATCATTGGGTAACCCTAATCTGGGCTATCTCAGGACCCGGTATCTACAGTTGCTCCAAATTTTGGGGAAGCTAGTGCATAACTGCCTAGGTGAGCCAAAATTTAGAGAAAAGGAAAGGAGCGCGTGCCTGAGGCTGCTACCTTCCTACTGTGTTGATGGAGTTGTGGCGGGTTTGACTAATGCCAATTTGTTGTCGTATTAAGCTACGTTCTTTGTGGCTAATTGACGTCGCCTTGTTGGGGTGTTACATCCCCGCTGAGCTGATGTCGGACAAATGCCCCTAAAGAGCTGGTTGTTCCCTGTAGAACAATATTGTGATTTGTATCGTGAATATCATCCTCTTGGATTACACCGAGTCGCTGACAAGACTATGAAGTGCGATCATTCTTAAATCTCACTGAGCCGTTATCCCGACCGTACAGTGATTGTTATCCTCTTGGATTGCACCGAGTCATATCTAGACTTACAAAGTGCAAATATCATCCTCTTGGATTGCACCGAGCCATTTCTAGACTTACGAAGTGGGGATATCACCCTCCTGGATCGCACCGAGTTATTTCTAGACTTACAAAGTGTAGAAAATATCCTCCTGGATCGCACCGAGTCATTTCTAGACTTATAAAGTGTAGAAAACATCTTCCTGGATTGCACCGAGTCATTTCTAGACTTACAAAGTGCAGAAAACATCATCCTGGATTGCACCAAATCATTTCTAGACTTATAAAGTGCAGAAAACATCCTCCTGGATTGCACTGAGTCATTTTTAAACTCAAAAAGTGCAGAAAACATCCTCCTGGATTGCACTGAGTCATTTCTAGACTTACTGTAACACCCCAAAACCACCCCAGTAGTTTGAGCCTGTCCGTGTCTGTATGTGTGTATTTTTTTTTGTGTTACATGTGTGTGTTAAATTGGTTTATTTATTTATATTGTGTGTATTAGTTGAGAGGAGGAAATAGGCTAGTGTAGGGTATGAGTGGATGTAGGGAAATATAGTGTAATAAGGGATGGCTTAATGTGTATGATAATGTATGGGAGTAGGATGTGTTAGGGGACATGTGTCTTAAGGAGAGAGTGACATGTGGCAAAGTGGATAAGTGGGCATTTAATGGGTTGGGGAGTGAGAGAGAGAAAATGCAGCCATTTTCCCTTGTTTTCCCGTTCTCCCTCTCTTCTTCACGCCATCTTCCTCTTTTCTTTTTCTTTCTTCTTTGTCTTCCATCTTCTTGACCCGATCTTACTCCCTCTCCTTTCCCTTGAGTAGATTGAGTTGCTTAGCTTGTGATTTTTGAAGTTTAAAGGTGAGTTGGGGTTATGGGTGTTTTAGATTCTTTTTCTTCCTCTTCTCTAGGTTTTAGTTTATATGTATTTGTTTATGGGTTGTTCTAGAATTGATCTTGGTTATGGTGGGTTTGTGATTCAGAGGAGACTCCTAGACCGGCGAAAGGAAAAGAAATCGCTAGCGGGAGCGGAGCTCGCGAATAGGAGCTAAGGAGAAAAGGTTTGGGAACGTTTGTGTATTTTGGGATTTTTGTTTGAGAAATTTGATTGAGTTTGAATTTAATGAAATTTTAGGGTTTGTGTTCTTGAGGGACTTAGATGTGTTTATGCATGATGTTGATTGTGTTGATTGTGGAATTAAGTTATTTTTATGTCATTTGTGATGTATGGAAGATCTATTGGAAGGTAAGAGGAGATTTGAAGTGTTTTGAGCAATTTTGGAGTTAATTTTGAAGAAATTCCCGTTCCCAGTGTGTGTGTGTGTCGTGACCAGCAAAGAAAAGAGAAAAGGGAGTCTGTCACGAGTGGTGACGAGCGTGACGACTCGTGACAGAGGAGGCTTGTCACGAGTGGTGACGACCGTGACGACTCGTGATAAGCAAAGAGAGTCTGTCACGAGTGGTGACGACCGTGACGACTCGTGTCACACCCCAAATCGGGCCTAGTTGGGATCGGCAAACTAAGTCGGTTAAGTGAAGGGTATTTCGGTAATTTATGCATGACTAATATGGATAATAAGGCTTTAGTTGTTAAGGAATTAATTAAATAAAATAATTAAAGGAATTATTATGGTGTGATAGTAGTGTATGGTAGTAGGATGTTAATGGGCTAAGAGATTTCATTGAGTGATTTATAAGCATGGTGCCTTAGAGATATTTGCATAAAAGAAATAGTTATCAAATGGATTATGGGTATGGAACTAAGATGTAGGATATTTTTATGAGTAGTGATTTAGTGTGTGTATGTTTATGGTGACTTGAATTGAAAGTCAAAGTGAGGAGGCTATCTAGTGTGTAGGTATGTGTATGGTGTATGGGTATATGAAGTCAAGATAATTGTGAGTGAGAGCCAATAAAATGGTGCTAAGTGGGCTTGTAATATGATGATAAGTGGACCTATAGAAAGTGGACAAGTGGCATTGGGTAGGTGTGCATTTAGTGTGAAAAGAAAGACAAAGTGAAAGAAAGAGGAGTCCACGTTTGCTTCCTTTAATTCTTCCCGATTTTTCCCATTTCCTTTTCTTGTCTTCCCTTTCTTTGTTCCACCTCTTGGTTTTGAGTGAATTAGAAGTGATTTATTGGAGATTGGAAGCAAGATTGTTAAGGTAAGTAAGGGTTTTAGGGTTCCTACGGATGGATTCTCCTTCTTCTCCTTTTTCTTTTAATTTTGTGTGAGTTAGGGTTTTGAATTAAAAGTAATTTCTGGATTTTTGGTTTGTGTAAGTTGGTGGTAACAAGAGGAAGCTCAAGGGCAAGGAAAAGATTGTAGATAGAAGCTAGAGAGTGACTTTGGATCTTTGATTTCCAGGTTTGGGAACTTTTTTATTTATGTATGATTTTGATTATGTTCATGAGTTGTTTAAGTAATTTGAATGTGTTGATGATGATCTTTGATGATGGTAGTGAGTGTTGGTTTTAATTTGATAAAAAGTGCATGTGAATAGGATTTTGGTGAGGACTGTGTTAGGTTACACTTGACCCCTTTTTGGTTATTAGGCTATATCTGGAGTTTTAGAACTCCAAATGGTATGAAACCAGTTCTGTTGAAAAGCTAAGATATATTTCTACATATGTGTTAGAAATAGGTTTGAGCTAATTGTAACTCTAAGTGTCCGAAAAAATGGTCAAGAAGTAGACCTATCTTCTTTGGACGGGTTCAGAGAAGCACTGTGGGTTGTTTAGATCATATCTGAATCTATAGATGTCCAATTGACCTATAATTTGTTGCATTTGGAAGTTAACATCCTATAGAACATTTGTTAAGAAGGAAGTTTTGGCTAAAAATGAGTTTTAGACTTTAATATAGGCTGTACAAAACTGTGGTGTGAACCAGTCCCGAAATTTTACTTCTGTTTTGCAATATTTTGGTATGTCACGGTGGCAACCAAAATGGTTACCACCGTGACCTATGAAAATTCAGGGCAGAATGCTCATTTTTGGACCTCATGGTGACAACCAATTGGTTACCACCGTGACCACCTCCTAATATGCATAATTTGAGTGTTTTTCTTCCCGAAACGTACCCGAACTTCATGGTAAGTTCCTATAGCATGTCTGACTCATTTCTAATCTTAGGAAATGAGTATGTAGGTGGTCGTCAATCCAAATTATAAGTGATTAAGCTATAGCATAAGAGTTTAATAATGAAATTAAATGTATATATATATGCTTTTTAATTATCGAACAGGATATGCTTGAGGTATGGATAATGTATGATGTGAACAAATATGTATAATTATGAACTGAGTTTGCTTAATGGAAAATGTATATAGGGGATATGAATAATGAATGCATGATTAAAGTAATTGCCTAACAATATTATACGATGCATGCATTGGTAATAAATGTTATTAGAATATGTTAATATGCAAGGTATTTATGATATTTTAACGGTTCATGTGGTTACTTGAGTGCCTATATAATATGATTAAGTGAGAAGAATAGCATTCTGTTTTGAGGGTTTGGTATGTCACGGTGGCAATGAATGTGGTTACCACCGTGACCTCTCGCAGATTTGCATTCTGTTTTGGGGTTCTAGTATGTCACGGTGGCAATGAAATGGGTTACCACCGTGACCTACCTTTGGTTTGCATTCTGCTTTGGATTTTGGTATGTCACGGTGGCAATGGATTTGATTACCACCGTGACCTACCTCAGAGATGTATTCTGTTTTGGGGGCTTTTGTATGTCACGGTGGCAATGGAATTGGTTACCACCGTGACCTACCCTAAATTTGTAATGAGTATTTATTCGTTAAATGCAGTGGTTTGAATGTGGAACTAATGATTTTGCGTGCACAATAACATTGGATTATTGCTTCGTTCTGATAGAGTATAAAGTATTTTTGAGTGATTGATGATTTCAGTATGATTTATATGATTTTTGGGATATGCGGATGTGAGTACAAGTCTCTGAACAGGCTAAAGGTAACTCTGACTTACGTATTGTACTTTCGTTTTTATCTGTAAATGGTCTTGTTTATAATATGTGTATATGAATATGAGTTTGAATTACGAAATACTGCGGCTGAAGTATGTGTATATTAATGTGAATATGTCCATTGTACTCTGGATTAAATATGATGATATTTATATACTGTCTGATATGACACCTGATTTGAATGATGCATGACCTGCGAGAGTCAGTCTAGTGGATAGTTAGGCATGCCTAATAGAGTCTTTGTAGCTGCAGCGCCCTTTGAACGATTTGGACCCTGATCAGGTCCCACGACTGGTTCCTCGCGAACCCTTTGATATGAAATGTTTTTGGAATGTGGAAAAAGATGATGTTGCTTTTCGACTTGTACCTGTATGGTACATTATATTATATGTTCCCTCTAAGGTTTACCCGGTCAGAGATCGGGCTATATGTTCCCTCATGAGGTCTTCTCCTTAGTACTCGTTATCCACTATTATGAGTCAGCAGGTATTTTGATGGTTTGTTTTATTCTGTTTTGAAATAGCCATCAGAATGTGATATCTGATTGAGCAAGAATCAGTTTAAATGTATATGAATATGACTACGGGCTTCAGAAGGTAAATCTGTATTTAGTAAACATGACTTTTCAGTTAACATGATTATCCGTACTTGGCATGTGATTTGTTATTAGTTTCTGAATGCTTTGAAATGATTCGATCGATGTATTTATGTATATGAGTTAAGCATGGTTTTATTGTGTACAAGCATGTGAATCAGATCGGTTGTGAGGGTAAGTATATAAGATGTAATCGTACTTTCTGCATGGTTTTGATATGAATGTGAAGTGATGTGATTATGTCTTCAGTCTCCGTTATGGGAGTGTTTACAGCATGATATGCTATGTATTAGAGTTGTGCAGCAGAAGTGTGGTGTTTTGGATGTTTTCTTGGGTATGTGGCTCAGCATGATAACACTGGTGTCGTGTTTTGTGTTATGACTGTTTTGGCCCATTCCTGATATATGTATATGATTATGTGTGTGAGTTTCCGAATGAATGCCTTTATTATGCAAGTCTGTTTAGATATGTGTTTTGAATATCCGCAATTGCCATTGGAATGTATTTTGCCTTGACGACCATTGTGAATGGTCGTCCATATTATTATGTTTGTTTTCCCCACTAAGTGTTATCGCTTAGCACGGATTTCCTTTCCGTGCAGGTGGCAGGTTTGCTTCCGTTCGAGTCGCGCATCTGCAGAGTCGGCCACATAGGAGTTAAAAGTGATGTATTTTGTTTAATTTCTGTAGCCTGGATTTTGTAATTCTGATGAATATGTATATGTAATAATATGTAAAGATACTTATATAATATTCTGGGCCATGTAAATATTTGTATAGCGATGTTTGGAGAATAACTTCTATTGTATGCTTGTAAGTTTTCACAACGGTATGCTTTTGCTTAGTGTATGCGCATTTGCGAAATATGCATGTCCAAATCTACTCCTCAAGTTTTAAATTCTTCCGTATTTTAGTATACTTTGTCTCGCTTCAGTCCGGTAACACACCTACTCATACGGCTTCCTACTCCATTGCGGATGGGTTCGTCCACGTATGAGTTGGGGGGTTACAACTCGTGATAGAGGAGGCTTGTCACGAGTGGTGACGACCGTGACGACTCGTGACTAGCCAAGAGAGGTCTGTCACGAGTGGTGACGATCGTGACGACTCGTGACAGAGGAGGCTTGTCACGAGTGGTGACGACCGTGACGACTCGTGACAAGCAAAGTGAGGTTTGTCACGAGTGGTGACGACCGTGACGACTCGTGACAGAGGAGGCTTGTCACGAGTGGTGACATCCGTGACGACTCGTGACCGGCCAACCACCCATTTTTTTTCTTGAATTTTTGCTCAGTTTTAACTTAATTGAATTTTCGTATCTCTTCTGAATGAACTTATACTATTATATAAGTGATATCATGATTCTTTACATGAATTGTATGATGTACTGTGAAATATGGATTGAATGGTTTATGCATGACCTGCTAGAGTCTAGCAAGTGGATAGTTAGGCATGCCTAATAGAGTTATGTGTTGCTGCAGCTATGTGTACGACTTTGGACCCTGATCAGGTCCCCCGATCGGATCCTCGCGATCCTTCTGTTTGAATCTTTCTCAAGATTCTATGTGAAAACTATTTGGAACAAAAAAATAAAAAGAATGATTTGATACCTTCGAGTATCTATGTGTTCATAGAATGATATTGATACTGTCAAATATCTATGTGTACTCGTTATCCACTCATTATGATTAAGCAGGTGTCATTGTGTTTTGTACAAGAATCTTTGGATGAAAATGCAAATATCTGAATTAACCATGTATGATTATATGCCCATAATTGTATTGTTATCATATGTTTTCTGTCATCGTCACTGTGAGTGGCGGTTATGCATTCTGTGTTTCCCCACTAAGCGATTTCGCTTAGCACGGGTGTTTATCCGTGCAGGTGTGGAAGGTTTTGATTACCGTGGGTTGGGCGTGTCGCATCGGGAAGGCCAACGCAACTAGAGATTGGAAGTTTTATAGTATAGGCTTTCCTTTCTTTTGTAATTGATATAATATTTTGTTAGCCCTTTGGAACAATGTATCTTGGGCTTTTGTAAATTGGTTCTTTTTGTAACCTATTGTAAGATGTAAAGACTTTCTTTTTGTATATTAATAAAAGTATCCATTTTGTTCTGTATCCCTCTACTTTCTCTTAAAGTTTTTATTTATACCGGATATGTTATTCTGTATGTAATGCTTGAAAGTGTGTACTAGTGGGGTGTGACACTCCTATCTATCTTGGATCCCTCTCGCTCTAGTTACGAGTAGAAGTATCCATGTAATAGGTTGGGGTGTGACATTAGGTGGTATCAGAGCCAACACAACTCTAACATCTAACTAACACACTGAAACCCAGTAACATCTAACCAATAGCTCTGATACCACCTAATGTCACACCCCAACCTATTACATGGATACTTCTACTCGTAACTAGAGCGAGAGGGATCCAAGATAGATAGGAGTGTCACAGTCACCACTTGTGACAAGCAAAGTGAGGTTTGTCACGAGTGGTGACGACCGTGACGACTCGTGACAGAGGAGGCTTGTCACGAGTGGTGACATCCGTGACGACTCGTGACCGGCCAATCACCCATTTTTTTTCTTGAATTTTTGCTCAGTTTTAACTTAATTGAATTTTTGTATCTCTTCTGAATGAACTTATACTATTATATAAGTGATATCATGATTCTTTAGATGAATTGTATGATGTACTGTGAAATATGGATTGAATGGTTTATGCATGACCTGCTAGAGTCTAGCAAGTGGATAGTTAGGCATGCCTAATAGAGTTATGTGTTACTGCAGCTATGTGTACGACTTTGGACCCTGATCAGGTCCCCCGATCGGATCCTCGCGATCCTTCTGTTTGAATCTTTCTCAAGATTCTATGTGAAAAATATTTGGAACAAAAAAATAAAAAGAATGATTTGATACCTTCGAGTATCTATGTGTTCATAGAATGATATTGATACTCTCAAGTATCTATGTGTACTCGTTATCCACTCATTATGATTAAGCAGGTGTCATTGTGTTTTGTACAAGAATCTTTGGATGAAAATGCAAATATCTGAATTAACCATGTATGATTATATGCCCATAATTGTATTGTTATCATATGTTTTCTGTCATCGTCACTGTGAGTGGCGGTTATGCATTCTGTGTTTCCCCACTAAGCGATTTCGCTTAGCACGAGTGTTTATCCGTGCAGGTGTGGAAGGTTTTGATTACCGTGGGTTGGGCGTGTCGCATCGGGAAGGCCAACGCAACTAGAGATTGGAAGTTTTATAGTATAGGCTTTCCTTTCTTTTGTAATTGATATAATATTTTGTTAGCCCTTTGGAACAATGTATCTTGGGCTTTTGTAAATTGGTTCTTTTTGTAACCTATTGTAAGATGTAAAAACTTTCTTTTTGTATATTAATAAAAGTATCCATTTTGTTCTGTATCCCTCTACTTTCTCTTAAAGTTTTTATTTATACCGGATATGTTATTCTGTATGTAATGCTTGAAAGTGTGTACTAGTGGGGTGTGACACTCCTATCTATCTTGGATCCCTCTCGCTCTAGTTACGAGTAGAAGTATCCATGTAATAGGTTGGGGTGTGACACTTACGAAGTGCAGAAAATATCCTCTTGGATTGCACCGAGTCATTTCTCAACTTATGAAGTGCGGGTATTTTCCTCTTCGATTGCACTGAGTCACTCTCTAGACTTACAAAATGTGGACATTACACTGAGTCACTCTCTAGACTTACAAAGTGCGGATATCATCCTCTTGGACCGCATCGAGTCATTTTTAGACTTACAAAGTACGGATATCATTCTCTTCGACCATACTGAGGCATTTTTAGACTTACGTCGATGTGGCTTATCATTAACGCCACTCACTCGTTCTACGAACTTATGTTGATTGAGTTGATGAAGAATCATCCAGTACCAGCTTCTTGTTAAAAAGACCTGTATGCCTCTTAAAAGGGCTTTGTGTTTGCAGGGAGACTTTGAAAATTTATGCTCACTGAGAGGCTTAGATGCTCACTGAGAGACTTAGATGCTCACTGAGAGACTTAGATTTTGAGCCTTCTGATTGCCCCCGGCATGGTGTGCATGAATAGGCTTGCTCTTTTAGATGTTCTTTTGGTGCAGATCCGGGAGATTCCTTTTCCATAGGGACTTCATCTTGATTTGATTGTTCAGCATGGATGAGTGCTGATGTTAAGCTGAAGTTGTCCTTTAGCCCACTTTTGCGTGTGAGGTTTATTTAGACATTTCTTGTAAATTTATATGCACAAGAACATATACAAGAGATTGTGTGTGCATGTGTGTAATATATATGCAAAGCTATATAAAAGAAACAGGCGCAAAGGGCTATGTCGTAACAGCTCTTTGTGCAAATCATACGCATGTGATGTATGCGTGATGCTATGCATGAGAAACATGTGCACAAACCTATATGTGTCTTATGTATGCAGAAACTATGTACACGGAATGTGTTCCTTATGTGCATGACATATATGCATGGAATATGAACACTGGATGAGTGCAAAAATTGCATATGCGAGATATGTGCAAGGGATCATGCATGTGAATGCATGTGGTGCACCATGTATGCATGGAACGATGTATGCAAAGAAATAGGCAAAAGATTGTACTTATACGATGCACGTGAGATGCAAAGAGTTATGCAAATAGGCAAAAGATCGTACATGCTTGATACACGTGAGATATTGTATGTAAATATTTCCAAAGGACGTATGCATGCAAAAATGGATAGGGCATATGCTAGGTGGTTAAGGAATTCATTGAGGGTATGATTCGACTGCCCATACTGTTTGACACCCCCAAGGATCTAGAAGTGTCATCTTGGCTTAGGAATTCTGACCCATAATCCTTTTAGAGAGAACCGTCTGGTGTGCATCTTTGCCCCTTGGTCAACAAGCATGCGCCTTTTGTTATGAGCTGTACAACATTTTGCCCCCATGATTCTGAATTGTGTCCTGCATTATGCAATATCTGCTTGAAGGGAGGTAATCCGAAGTAATGCCTCTTTATTGCGCTAGGCATCAGAAGTCATTGTTTTAAAGATAGTGCGTCCCTTGTGGATTTTCACACTAGCTTTTCTTTGCTGGAAAAGAGTCCCTTTGGAGATTTTCACATAACGTTATGCCTTATTTTTGCCTAGAATGGACCCAACCCACTCTAGCGGCTTTTATTTATTTCATTTTTTCTTGTAGGACAGACTGCCTATTTTCAGGTTTTCACCCTGCCCTTTGGCCTAACTTTTGCTTAGAGAGCTCGTTACGGTTTTCATCTCTAACGGCTTTTTTTTTGTTTTTTTTTTGGGTTTTTTTGGAAGAGTAGGATTTGTCACATGAATTATATTATCACTACCTTAAGACTTGCTCCAGCATATGTCACTATGCATGCCACAGGTTTCTTTTGACTATTAATTCGCATGTTTATGCCTAGCTTATGCATACTTTCCTATCTATATGCACCATATAGCAACAATAATAATCATAACTAGGCATGTAATGCAAAACCACAGGTTTTATTCAATTTCAAGGAGTAAAACCTTGGGCGCCTTCGACTCTCATTATCAATCAGCCCTCTCGAGTTTTCTTGATTGGATATTTTCCCTCAACTCCTAATTTTTTCCTAGGGCGCCTTTTCTAGGTTTTTGCCCTAGCGGGATGTCAAATTTTAGCAAGGTAGCCTATTTTAGTTTTCGACCCGTGGGGCTCTTTTTTTTTTTTTTTACCTTTGCCATGGAATCTTCTTTGGTCTGTCGGCATAGCTTGATTTCTTGAATCCTTCATAATTGTTTTAGCCAGGACGGTTGCCTCCTTCGAAAATGGTTTTTCAGCTAAAAGGCTTAATTTGACCTTTATACAAACTAGCTGAGTCAATGAGCTCTCCTTTTGGAACTTGACTATAAAAGCTCGTATTTTATTTTTTTCGATTTTGGCCACTCAATTTTCAAGGTAGCTCTCAATGGTTGAGATTGGGTTGCAGGTTGGCTTCAGATCATTTAGGCCAAAACTGTGAGTTTTCTTTTCCTTTTTTTTTTGCTTATTTTTTTTTATGTAGGCCTAAAGCTTCATTTGTCTTGAATTTGATAGTCCAGCCTCTGAGGCAACCCCTTACTGATTAGAGCTTGGCTTCATTTGGCTACATTGTATGTGTCCTAAATATTGAGGAGGCAAGGGAATAGCTTTCAAAATTTGGTTCATCGTCATGTTGGCAAATTAAAGCAGTGTTGTCCTAGTAATGCCATTGTCAATTTTCAGCATGTCATTCTAGGTCCAAGCAAAAGCCCTTTCTCTATTTTTTTTTATTATTATCTCTCAGAATTTTCCTCCCTTCAGAAGTTAGGTTGGATGCAGCCAAGATATTTTTTCCTTGAGATTGAATTAAAAAATGTTTATTGAACCAATGCTGTGATCATAAGTATTACCATGCAAGATGGGATAAGATATAACAACGCATACATAAGAAAAGCCCATACTATTAATATAGTTATAGAAACAAGTGCATGACATAGTTCAAAAACACACTTCATATCTTAAAAAGAATGGCATTATAACAACTCTAAATCTTTCCTTTTTCCTTTGGGCCTAGCATCAATTCTTGAATGCGGTCTCTTAGAGGATGATAGTAGTCTGTTCTATGCCCCTTGTACTGGTGCTATGCACAATACCAATCTGTTTTGTGTCTAGGATGCCTTTGACTTAGGGCAGGCCCAACTGGTAATGGCTGTAACTTCCCTTCTTTAATGAGGCAGGTGAAGTGCCAAGATAATGGATTTCCTAAGATGGTGAAGTGGTACCGAGTTGATCTTGTGGCTGAGACTTCTGCTATCCCAGCAATGCCTTTGTTACCACTACTTCTTCCTTCATTCTTACTAAAGGCCAGGTTTTCAGATTTACCCATTTTCTCCAAATGCTCGACCTCATCTTCGATGGTTATATCTTTAAGCGACTCCCAATCTTTGAGTCCCTTCATCTTTAGCTCTTCCCTCAAATACCGGCTACCATTCCTGATAAATAACTTGATCTAATTTGGGGTATCAGGTTTTCTCTTCATTTTTATGACCCAATAACTCCACTTGGTAAGGTACTCATGGAAAGATTCTCCTGACTTTTGTTGAAGCAGCTCTAGGTCTTTAAGGGTGACCTACATCCTCATACTGCAATCATGTTGCTTAAGGAATTCCTCCGTTAGCATCACCCAATCCTCTTTGGACCTCCTATCCAGTCCATGGTACCAATCGACTGAAGGCCCTATTAAGCTCAGGTAGAAATATTCTATCTTCTGCTTCCTGGTCAAAGTCGTACCCTTCATCACTAATGAGTATTATTTTACATATGCTGTCGGGTGTGAGGTACCATCATGTTGGGTTTTAAGCAGAATAATGCAAATTAAACGCAGCGGAAAAATAAAACCTGAAAAACAGGATCCATGTATTTCGATTGATTCAAATGTAAGTGATAAGATTTACTAACCTTTTCTGTGTGGGAAGCTGAATTAAACACCTTTAAATCGAACTGAAGACGTTGCCTTTAACACGAACGTCCTCTACTGGTATCCACACGCACGATCAAAATGAACCAAAGTTGCAGGAGTGCTAGCTCCCTTTAGATACGAATGGATTTTTATGATTTTCTTCTTTCTCAAAGAAGAACAATGGTAGCTGTATTTTCTCTCTAGAAAATTAGCTAGAGTCAATCTTTCTTATTCTCAATAATAAGTTATGCTAGCTAGGGTATCCAATGTTGGTATCCTATGTTGGTATTCAATGTTGGTATCCAATGTTTTTAAGCACCTTAAAACTCTCATTCCTTTTGAAAAACGAAAATTGAGTTTTGATAAGAGTTAATAACAAGAGATAATAGCCCAATAGCCCAATAAAATCCATATTGTTCATTTTGGTCTTGGTGTGTGACCCAATAGGTTTATATTATGTTGGCAGTGGGCCTAATCCCATAAAAGCCCACAAGTCATAATTGGTCTCTAGCAAGACATTATGACTACCCAAATAATATAAATATCGTTAGTCCGATTTTAACCTGACAATAGAACATGTTATTATCCTTTTGTCACCCGATATCTTGTTCGAACATAAGTCATGGTCCATGTCAAACTTAAATTGTTCAAACATATAATTTCTCGATCACTAAGCAGACTGATAAATTCAAATGACATTGATGACACTATCAATTCATTCGAGCACGACCATGCATTTTACAGTCCTACTTATCGAGGGGCCCAATAGATATCTCTCTCATTAGAGAGGGACAAATTCCATCTTGATTATTCACTTTCCTCTGCATAATTCTCATTATGTCCAATCATAAACTTTATAATTATCCGATTAAAGATAACGTTTGATTTTGTCAAAACATAATGATCCTTATGTAGGAAACTATGATAACCTCAGGTCAAAGGATTCAATAACATATCTATTATAAGAACACTTATGACATTATCCCATGAAGTGATCTTATAGTGGGTCTATCCAGTACTTTGTTCTCTAACAAGTACGTATAGATTTGATTCATATCATCATATATAATCATCCCATGATTATCAATGCAAATCTATACTAGTCTTAATTTATCTTTATGCCCTTTATTGATAAATGACTAGGGACAACATGAATAACATTGTTATTCATAAACATTACAATAATGTAACATGCCAATAATATCAATGTGAAGAAAACCATTATATTAATGAAAATGTAATGATTACATCAAGGTCCAAATGTTTGGCCTAGGGCATAACCACTAACAATCTCCCACTTGCACTAGGCCCAATCATACATATATCTAATACCCATTGACCTAGTATGTCCATCATGTTTGGCTTGTGGGAGAGCTTTGGTAAGTGGATCGGCGATGTTATCATCAGTAGGTACTCTGCATATCTTGACGTCTCCTCTCTTAATTATTTCTCGAATGAGATGAAAACGCCTGAGTATATGTTTTGATCTCTGGTGAGATCTAGGCTCCTTAGCCTGTGCAATAGCACCATTGTTGTCACAATAAAGATCCACTGGGTTGCTGATACTAGGTACTACTCCCAATTCAGCAATGAATTTCTTGATCCATACTGCTTCTTTAGCTGCATCTGATGCTGCTATATACTCAGCTTCTGTTGTAGAATCAGCGACAGTGCTTTGTTTAGAACTTTTCCAGCTTACAGCACCTCCATTTAACACAAATACATATCCTGACTGCGATCTAAAGTCATCTTTGTCAGATTGGAAGCTTGCATCTGTATAACCATTTATTACTAGCTCATCTTCCAATCCTCCATATATTAAGAATGCATCCTTAGTTCTTCTTAAGTACTTAAGAATATTCTTAACAGCTGTCCAGTGACTTTCACCGGGATCTGACTGGTATCTGCTCGTCATGCTCAAAGCATATGAAACGTCTGGTCGAGTGCATAACATGGTATACATGATTGATCCTATAGCTGAAGCATAAGGAATCATACTCATGCGATCTCGCTCATCAGATGTCATTGGACATTGAGTATTGCTAAGAGTTATGCCATGAGACATTGGCAAAAATCCTCTCTTGGAATTTTGCATACTGAATCTATTTAGCACCTTATCTATATAAGTGCTTTGACTCAGACCAATTATCCTTTTAGATCTATCCCTGTAGATCTTAATCCCAAGGATATAAGCAGCTTCGCCCAAATCTTTCATTGAAAAAGATTTTCCTAACCATTCTTTTGTCTTTTGCATGATAGGGATGTCATTTCCAATGAGTAATATGTCATCGACATATAACACAAGAAACATCACAACGCTCCCACTAACCTTCTTGTATACACAAGGTTCATCCTCATTTTTGATAAACCCAAACTCTTTGACTGTTTCATCAAAACGAAGATTCCAGCTCCGAGAAGCTTGCTTCAATCCATAAATGGATCTTTGCAGCTTACATACCTTCTTAGAATTCTTAGGATGGACAAAACCATCAGGTTGTGTCATGTACACATCCTCAAATAAGTTTCCATTAAGAAACGCTGTTTTGACATCCATTTGCCATATCTCATAGTCATAATATGCAGCAATGGCAATAAGAATTCTTATAGACTTAAGCATTGCGACTGGTGAAAAGGTTTCATCATAGTCAATACCATGAGTTTGTTTGAATCCTTTTGCAACAAGTCTTGCTTTAAAGGTATTTACTTTGCCAACCATGTCAGTTTTCTTTTTGAAAACCCATTTGCACCCAATGGTTTTAATTCCTTCAGGTGGATCAATTAAGTTCCAAACTTGATTATCATACATGGATTGCATCTCAGACTTCATGGCTTCTAGCCATTTCTGAGATTCCGGACCTGACACAGCATCTTGATAGGTAGTAGGCTCATCTTGATCCATGAGCATCACTTCACGACTATCTGTCATGAGAAATCCATGTCTCTCGGGTTGAAGTCGTATCCTATCAGATCTACGTGGTACTTGTGTAACAGGTACAGGTTCCACAACAGGTTGTGAAACTTGTTGAGTTTCCACCAATGGTTCAATGTTTTCTTGTGGTTCTTGAATTTCTTCAAGTTGTACTTTACTCCCACTGGTTCTTTTAGAAATGAATTCTTTTTCTAGAAAGACACCATTTCGAGCAACAAACACTTTGTTCTCAGAAGGATTATAAAAGTAATATCCTTTAGTTTCCTTTGGATATCCCACAAAAAGACATTTATCAGATTTTGGTGCTAATTTATCTGAGACTTGTCGTTTGACGTAAGCCTCACAGCCCCAAATCTTTAGAAAAGACAAATTAGGAATTTTCCCAGTCCATATCTCATATGGTGTCTTTTCAACCGCTTTAGATGGAACTCGATTCAAAGTGAATGCGGCTGTTTCTAATGCATAACCCCAAAAGGATGATGGAAGATCTGTTTGACTCATCATAGATCGAACCATATCTAATAAAGTTCGATTCCTCCTTTCAGATACACCATTCCATTGTGGTGTTCCTGGTGGAGTTAATTGTGAAATAATTCCACAATCTCTTAGATGATCATCAAACTCTTGGCTCAAATATTCACCACCTCGATCAGATCGAAGTGCTTTAATAGTTTTACCAAGTTGATTTTGTACTTCATTTTGAAAGGTTCTAAACATTTCAAATGATTCATGTTTATGTTTCATTAGATAGACATAGCCATATCTACTGAAATCATCTGTGAATGTAATGAAGTAATGAAATCCTCCTCTGGCATTTATGCTTAATGGGCCACATACATCAGAATGTACAAGGCCTAATAAGTCAGTGGCCCTTTCACTATGTCCAGTAAAAGGATCCTTTGTCATCTTGCCTAATAAACAAGATTCACAATTTTGAAATGATTCAAAATCAAATGATTGCAAAAGTCCATCTGAATGGAGTTTAGCTATGCGTTTCTCATTTATATGACCAAGGCGACAATGCCATAAATATGTTGAATTTAAATCATTTGGTTTGGATTTCTTTGTAGTTATGTTATAAATATCATGATTATTGGATGTTTCTAGGTTTAGGACATAAAGCCCACAATATGAATCAGCAATACCATAAAGCATATCATCATAATAAATAGAACATTTCTTATTCTTAATAAGAAAAGAAAAACCTTCATCATCCAAACTTGAAACTGAAATAATATTCCTATTCAAACTAGGAACATAATAGCAATTGTTCAAAACTAACAAAAGCCCATTGGGCAAAGTCAACTCATAAGATCCTACAGCTAGAGCAGCAACTTTTGCTACATTTCCAACTCGTAGGTCCACTTCACCCCTTTTCAGCTGCCTACTCCTTTTGAGTCCCTGCACATTAGTACAAATGTGAGATCCGCATCCAGTATCTAATACCCAGGAATTAGAAGTAGATAAGTTAATCTCTATAACATAAATACCTGAAGGAGTAGTCTCACCACTCTTCTTCTTCTTCTTCAATTCTTCCAGGTAAAGCTTGCAGTTCCTCTTCCAATGACCAGGTTCATTGCAGTGGAAGCAAACTCCTTCCTTTGGAGGTTTAGCCTTGGGCTTGGGTTTGGGCTTAGGCTTACCACCAAATTTTGGCTTAGCCTTAGCCTTACCCTTGACTTTTATGCCTTTTCCTTTGTTGACCATCAGAACATGGCCAGGCTTTTTGCTTATGCTTTGCTCAGCTGTTTTGAGCATGGCATGCAGCTCAGCTATTGATTTCTCCATATTATTCATGTTGTAGTTCATGACAAAATGGTCATAACTATCAGGCAATGAATTAAGGATCAAATTCGTTGCCAGTTCCAAACTGAGGGGAAATCCAAGCTTCTCAAGGTGATCAATATAGCCCTTCATTTTCAAAACATGAGAGCTAACTGAAGCACCTTCAGCCATTTTGCAAGAATGCAAAGCTTTGGTAGTCTCATACCTTTCTTGCCTAGCCTGCTGTTGAAATGTTTGCTTGAGATGAGTACTCAACTCATAAGCCTCCATGTTTTCCAGATGCTTCTGAAGCTCTAGAGCCATGGTAGCTAACATTAGACAGCCAACATCCACAGAATCATCAACATGTTTTTTGAATTTCTCTTTGATTGCCCTTGTAGCATCAGCAGGTGGCTCATTGGGAATAGGCTCATCCAGCACATACAATTTCCTTTTTTGCTTAAGGACAATCCTCAAGTTTCTGAACCAGTCAAGGAAGTTTGTGCCAGTTTCTTTAAGTTTGTCCTTCTCAAGAACAGATCGCAGTGACATTGCAGAAGTGTTATTTGATGCCATTAATCTACAAACATGCAAGATAAATTATATTAGTACCAATTTCATTTTAGGTTTTCTTATAAACTCCCACTAAAATAATAACCCTCAATAATAATTACAATAATTATAATAATTTAGTGGGCTAAGATCCATATTTCACTTAACTCTAAGTCAGCTTTGGCATGACACTTAAAGTTAAGTTATTTAGGTAGGTAGCTTATTTACCAATTATATCTTATATAACTCTTAGATCATTTATGGGATTTTGACATCATATGTCCCGGCATGTTATAATCCCATCTTATGCCCTTAGACCCAAAACCGTTTTGATAGCCTAATTAAGTCGAACCATTTTAAACATATGAGTAGCACCATTACCCATCTTGCCTTACTAGGATAACCTAATGCACTTCGCTTTGGCAGAACCCACATTTTGGTGATCTTAGTCTTGACAATTGTTTTAATAATGGGTGGCATATGACTTAAAATTATGGTGAGGGATTTAGTTTTAACTTATGATGTTTAATTATTTATATACATCATGCATCAATTCATACATGCCATCTCATACACATATATAAACATTCATCGCATCACATACTAAGAATATATGCATAATATATATAAAACCGTGTCATAGCATGGCCAAATCTATATTGATCCTCATAAGCCAATATGAAGATCAAAGGTCAATCCTAGGTGTGAAAAATGGACTTGATCAAAATCTTCCATCTTGCACCTCCATCGCCATGGATTTGGATTGATCTCCATTGTTGCTCTTCGTCTTCATTACAATAATAATACAAAGATATTTTACTACAACTATTGAATAAAATAAAGATTACAACAAAATTAACGACACGCAGGTCGTATTTAAAAATTACAAACCCTTAAAAAAAATAAAATAAAATTCATCCACAAAAGGTTCAATTGGCCATGCTATGCACCATGCAAAGACATCATACATAAACATAATAAATCATATTTATTTTATATCATGCATAATATACCTTATTTCATAAATTGATATATTAAAATTACCGATTGATAATTATGAACGACATATAAGGCGCTACGAAGAGGTAACACTTAATTGAGTTCGTTAATCATATTAACATAATGTAATTTCGTAGCCCTTAATATACCAAATTAATATTACCAAGTTAATCTCGTTTTATCACATAAATTCATTCGTTTTTAACACTTAAAATCGAAATCAATCTCCAAGTATCAACATACAAATCGATCAACAGAATAATATATATATCACATACATATATAAAATATTTGAATCAATCGAATATACAAGTGGCTCTGATACCACTGTTGGGTTTTAAGCAGAATAATGCAAATTAAACGTAGCGAAAAAATAAAACCAGAAAAACAGGATCCATGTATTTCAATTGATTCAAATGGAAGTGATAAGATTTACTAACCTTTTCTGTGTGGGAAGCTGAATTAAACACCTTTAAATCGAACTGAAGACGTTGCCTTTAACACGAACGTCCTCTACTGGTATCCACACGCACGATCAAAATGAACCAAAGTTGCAGGAGTGCTAGCTCCCTTTAGATACGAATGGATTTTTATGATTTTCTTCTTTCTCAAAGAAGAACAATGGTAGCTGTATTTTCTCTCTAGAAAATTAGCTAGAGTCAATCTTTCTTATTCTCAATAATAAGTTATGCTAGCTAGGGTATCCAATGTTGGTATCCAATGTTGGTATCCAATGTTTTTAAGCACCTTAAAACTCTCATTCCTTTTGAAAAACGGAAATTGAGTTTTGATAAGAGTTAATAACAAGAGATAATAGCCCAATAGCCCAATAAAATCCATATTGTTCATTTTGATCTTGGTGTGTGACCCAATAGGTTTATATTATGTTGGCAGTGGGCCTAATCCCATAAAAGCCCACAAGTCATAATTGGTCTCTAGCAAGACATTATGACTACCCAAATAATATAAATATCGTTAGTCCGATTTTAACCTGACAATAGAACATGTTATTATCCTTTTGTCACCCGATATTTTGTTCGAACATAAGTCATGGTCCATGTCAAACTTAAATTGTTCAAACATATAATTTCTCGATCACTATGCAGACTGATAAATTCAAATGACATTGATGACACTATCAATTCATTCGAGCACGGCCATGCATTTTACAGTCCTACTTATCGAGGGGCCAAATAGATATCTCTCTCATTAGAGAGGGACAAATTCCATCTTGATTATTCACTTTCCTCCGCATAATTCTCATTATGTCCAATCATAAACTTTATAATTATCCGATTAAAGATAACGTTTGATTATGTCAAAACATAATGATCCTTATGTAGGAAACTATGATAACCTCAGGTCAAATGTCACACCCCAAAATGGCCCTAGTCGGAATGTGCATGCTATGTCGGGACCGGAAGGGTATTTCGGTAATTTGTGTTTGAGAAATTTGGAGTGTTAAGGATCTAATTGAAAAAGTTAATTAAGTTTGTAAGAAAGAATTGTGTTAGTGACTGAAGTGTAATTGTTTAAGGACTATAGAGCATTAAGACAAGATATTTATTAAGGAAAGGTTTCGGTGCATGTGAGGGTATGGTACTTTGTTTTGGAAAGGTTTAGTGGATTGTGTGGTCCTATTAGGATCTGCCAAGTGGGCTTGTTAGGTGGGCATTGAATGGGGAAAAGAAGAAAAGAAAGTGGAAGAGAGAGGGAACACAGATTGCATTCCCGTCCCCCTCCTCTCACGTTCTTCTTCTTCTTCTCTTCTCCCTTTCTCTGTTTTTCCTTTCATTTTCCTTGGCTTGGAGTTGTGTTTGGCTTGGGTTGTGCTTTGCTTTGAAGAGGTAAGTTGGAGTTTCTAAGTTCTGTTCTTCTTCTTCTTCTTCTTCTCTTTCTCCTGGTTTTGGTTGAGTTAGGGTTTTGAAGTGTAACTGTGGATTTTGTTTGTGCAAGCTTGGGATTGTAAGAAGAAGCAAAGTAAAGGCAAGGAAAGGATTGAGCAGTAATCTTGAAGCTGATTTTGGTCTTCGATTCCAGGTTTGGGAGCATTTGAATGCATGCAATGTTTAGAAGCTTCTGTGTTCTTCAATTTCAGCATGTCTCTGCCCTATTTCTCTCTAGGCTTATGATTGTGTTTGCATGGTCTAATTTCTGGAAATTGATGTGTTTTAGAATGTGTATATGCAAGATTATGTGTTAGTAATGTATGAACAGGATTGAATTGGAAGTTCTGAGTTTGGGTTTTGAACTTACTGTATTTTTAGGGTTTATGCTCTAGAATGGATTAAATGTGTTTAAGCATGGTTTTAATGATTTGATTGTTGAATTAAGTTGCAATTGTCTTGTTTATGCTGTTTGGGACATCGATTGAAAGGTAAGATGAGTTTGGTGGTGTTTTGAATGAGATTGAAAATGAATTTATCGAGTTCTTGGAGTTCTGGGTAACTGGTAATGGAAAATCGCGTCTCTGTAGAATTTCCAGTTCCAGTTTGTGTTCTGTGAGAAGCGAGTCACGTCGCGTGACTTAGAGTCACGACGTGACTTATGTGAAGGGCAGCGTGACTCCCAGTTGCGAAGCGTGACTCTTCTCTCTGTGAGAGGAAAGTCACGTCTCGTGACTTAGGGTCACGACGTGACCCTTGTGAATGGCAAAGCGTGACTCCAGTTGCGAAGCGTGACTCTTCTCTCTGTGAGAGGAAAGTCACGTCTCGTGACTTAGAGTCACGGCGTGACTCTGGTAAGGGCATTGCGTGACTCCTCTCTCTGTGAGAGGGAAGTCACGTCACGTGACATAGAGTCACGGCGTGACTCTTGTGAGGCCAGGCGTGACATAGAGTCACGTCCTGTGACTCTCTAGCAGGTCACGAGACGTGACACTAGGTCACGCCGTGACCCTCCTGTGAGGTCAGTCACGGCTCGTGACTGACCCCTCTTCAGCTCCTTTTTCCGATTTCGCCCAGTTTTAACCAAAAATGAATTTCCTATCTTTTCTGTATGGGTCTTCACGGCTGTATAAACTATGTCATACTGTTATATGCTCCTATATAGCTTTTCTGTTTTGATTTGTGCCCCATGGCTAGTTTGTTATGAAATGACTTTCAAATGCTTTTATGACTTCTTTCTCTACTGTGTGCTATCCTATCTGAATGGTTAGCCTATCTTAGTTATGTTCAGCATTATGTTATGCCTGTCCTGGATCGGATTCTTATCTAAATTAACATGCCATGTTTAAGAATATTGTATCAATCCATGATTCAGATTATACGTTTTTGATCATTGGCATAATATGATTACACATGGGTTCTTGATATACTCTAGTAATTGGAGTAGTGATAAAATGTGATTGATTGACCTATTGAATGCTTCAGAATATGACTTGAATGAGGTATGATTGATATTATGCTATGCTATATTTAGTTGAATATTATGATTAATGTCTGAATGCATGATTATACTTTAGCCTGGGAACTCAATGTGTTAGGTTAAATGTAATTTGGACTATGCATGATTTATGCTTAGTATCTTCGCCTAATGCATGATTAAGATTTTGTGTTGATAATCATTAGCATGGTAGTGCTTTTATACCTGATTCTTGGCATGCTTTAGAATATTGTTTAATGTTAAATTGTATGGACTGTAATATGTTTTGCAATGCGAATTGCATGATGTACGACCGACCTTATGAGCATATTTATATGTCTATTGTATTCTGGTTTATGCATGATGTATATATATAATTATGCGTTATGCGATTCGAAGTGTGAATTGTTTTATGCATGACCTGCGAGAGTCAGTCTAGTGGATAGTTAGGCATGCCTAATAGAGTCTTTCAGTAGCTGCAGCGCCCTTTGAACGTATTGGACCCTGATCAGGTCCCCCGTATGGTTCCTCGCGAACCCCCCCCCTCAGTACGGATCTTCGTGATCCTTTTTAATGAATTTGGATCGGGTTAAGATCCCCCATCAGTAAAATGCTTTTGTGACAAAATAAAGTGGTTTTCGATTTGTACCCGTAAGGTACTAATCAGTTCAGTACACTCGTTATCCACTATTGTGAGTCAGCAGGTGCTTTACTGGTTTGTATTACTTTGAAATAACTATATGAATGTGATATCCGTTTGATTATGGTAAAGATCTCAGGAATCAGTTTATATGTATATGAATGTGACTATGGGCTTCAGAATGTATGTCTGTTTTAAATAAGCATGACTTTATATCTAACATGATTATCCGTACTCGTCATGTGATTTGTTATAAGTTTCTGAATGCTTTGATTATGATGCGACTAGAGAATTTATGTATGTGACTTAAACATGTTTTGTTAATATATTAGCTTGTGAACCGAGGCAGCTGTGATGGTAAGTATGTGATGATTACTGTACTCTCTGCATAATGATTATATGAATGTAATACTAAGTGGTTATGCCTTCAGTCTCCGTTATCAGAATGTTTCTGCATGATGCTTAATATATATTAGAGTTGCGCAGCGGTATTGTGATGCTCTAAATGTTATCCTTTGGATATTTGACTAGTGTGTATGCTTAACATGATGATTGGGTTGTCAGTTCAGGCGTGGGTACTTAGTGATATTTAATGCATGTGTATAGCTCTTGTGACTCCGCATGGTAAGATGCTATCATTTGATACCCATGTAGGTTTATGCATGAGTTATAGTATGTATTTCGGCATGATGATATTTGTATCGTATATTGTATTATGTCTGTATTGGTATATCCTGGACATGAGTTTATGGTCTGTTTGTGAGTTATCGATTGAATGCCTTTATTGTGCAGCCTGATTATTGATATGCTATGAATATCTGCATTTGTCATCTGAATGTGTTTTGCCTTGACGACCATTGTGAATGGCCGTCCATATTCTTGTGTGTTCTCCCCACTAAGCGTTATCGCTTAGCACGGATTTCCTTTCCGTGCAGGTGGCAGGTTTGGTTCTGTTCGAGTCGCGCTTCTGCAAGGTCGGCCACGTAGGAGTTAGAAGTTCTGTATTTTGTTCAGCTTCTGTATTTCAGCTTTTGTATTCGGTAGTATTGTATATGTAATTATTATGTTTTGTTCTTGAGTTTTCTTTTGGGAATGTAATAGTTAGTATGTCCTTATGTTTAGTTATTCCTTTGTTTTATTATTTCACTGATGCTTCCGTTGAATGGTCATATGTATGCTTCTGTGTATGCTTTTACTTAGTGTCTGTGTGTGCATAAGTTATTGCATGTTCAGTCTGTACCGCAAGGTAAGTCAAGGTAAGTTTTTAATTAAATCGTATTTTCGTATGTATGTTATGTATGAATGTATGCTTCCGCATTGTGCATGTGTATATCTGTATATGTGAGCGTCGTGTAGCGCGTCCGTCGGTGTCCTTCCAACGGGGACGGCGATGGGGGTGTTACAGTTAGTGGTATCAGAGCCCAGGTTTGATGGTTCTGGGTGTGTTGTTTGTTATGTGTTGAGTCTTTGCATGAGAGTCGGTTTTGTGTCGTGGCCTAGTGCAGATGCGTCTTGTTTTGTGTCATGTCTAGATGGAGTCTGATCCTAGTGAGAATGTGGGCGAGACAACAGAAAGTGTGAACCGAGTTAATGCTGATCAGGATGTTTCAGAGAATCTTCCAGTTGAAGATTCTGGTCGGGTTTCTGAGGATAGGGCTCTTGTACAAGGGTTGATTTGGATTTTGGATAGATTGACTGCTCCTCGTGTTTCTCAAGATTTTGTTCAGCATGTTCCTCAGAAGAGAAAAGGATCGGTTAGTGAAGTGCTAGCAGGGAAGAGGGTTCGAGAACCTTCAGCGTGTCAACAATTTCAGAAGCAACATGGGAATAAGTGTAAGAAGTGGGTACCGTCAGTATGTCAGCACTGCCAGAAGCGACATCGTGGTCCATGTCGGAAGCTTTCAGGTGCTTGTTTCAGGTGTGGCAGTATGGAACACCGGATTGCTGATTGTCCTAAGAAGATGAGTGAGAGTCTAGCTGGGCAAGCTAGAAAGGATGTGGAGGATTTGCTCAGATCTTCTCAAGTGTCTTCAGAGTTTGTAGCATCTAGCAAGGATTCGAAGGAGACCGCAGGTTCTTCTGGTAAGTTACTTTGTAAGCTTTTGTCTAAGTAAGTTTTGTTTGTTTGGGTTGTGTGGATGTAAGTGTTTCGCTGTGAATTTCGAGGACGAAATTCTTTTAGGAGGGAAGAGTTGTCACACCCCAAAATAGCCCTGGTCGGAATGTGCATGCTAAGTCGGGACCGGAAGGGTATTTCGGTAATTTGTGTTTGAGAAATTTGGAGTGTTAAGGATCTAATTGAAAAAGTTAATTAAGTTTGTAAGAAAGAATTGTGTTAGTGACTGAAGTGTAATTGTTTAAGGACTATAGAGCATTAAGACAAGATATTTATTAAGGAAAGGTTTCGGTGCATGTGAGGGTATGGTACTTTGTTTTGGAAAGGTTTAGTGGATTGTGTGGTCCTATTAGGATCTGCCAAGTGGGCTTGTTAGGTGGGCATTGAATGGGGAAAAGAAGAAAAGAAAGTGGAAGAGAGAGGGAACACAGATTGCATTCCCGTCCCCCTCCTCTCACGTTCTTCTTCTTCTTCTCTTCTCCCTTTCTCTGTTTTTCCTTTCATTTTCCTTGGCTTGGAGTTGTGTTTGGCTTGGGTTGTGCTTTGCTTTGAAGAGGTAAGTTGGAGTTTCTAAGTTCTGTTCTTCTTCTTCTTCTTCTTCTCTTTCTCCTGGTTTTGGTTGAGTTAGGGTTTTGAAGTGTAACTGTGGATTTTGTTTGTGCAAGCTTGGGATTGTAAGAAGAAGCAAAGTAAAGGCAAGGAAAGGATTGAGCAGTAATCTTGAAGCTGATTTTGGTCTTCGATTCCAGGTTTGGGAGCATTTGAATGCATGCAATGTTTGGAAGCTTCTGTGTTCGTCAATTTCAGCATGTCTCTGCCCTATTTCTCTCTAGGCTTATGATTATGTTTGCATGGTCTAATTTTTGGAAATTGATGTGTTTTAGAATGTGTATATGCAAGATTATGTGTTAGTAATGTATGAACAGGATTGAATTGGAAGTTCTGAGTTTGGGTTTTGAACTTACTGTATTTTTAGGGTTTATGCTCTAGAATGGATTAAATGTGTTTAAGCATGGTTTTAATGATTTGATTGTTGAATTAAGTTGCAATTGTCTTGTTTATGCTGTTTGGGACATCGATTGAAAGGTAAGATGAGTTTGGTGGTGTTTTGAATGAGATTGAAAATAAATTTATCGAGTTCTTGGAGTTCTGGGTAACTGGTAATGGAAAATCGCGTCTCTGTAGAATTTCCAGTTCCAGTTTGTGTTCTGTGAGAAGCGAGTCACGTCGCGTGACTTAGAGTCACGACGTGACTCATGTGAAGGGCAGCATGACTCCCAGTTGCGAAGCGTGACTCTTCTCTCTGTGAGAGGAAAGTCACGTCTCGTGACTTAGGGTCACGACGTGACCCTTGTGAATGGCAAAGCGTGACTCCAGTTGCGAAGCGTGACTCTTCTCTCTGTGAGAGGAAAGTCACGTCTCGTGACTTAGAGTCACGGCGTGACTCTGGTAAGGGCATTGCGTGACTCCTCTCTCTGTGAGAGGGAAGTCACGTCACGTGACATAGAGTCACGGCGTGACTCTTGTGAGGCCAGGCGTGACATAGACTCACGTCCCGTGACTCTCTAGCAGGTCACGAGACGTGACACTAGGTCACGCCGTGACCCTCCTGTGAGGTCAGTCACGGCTCGTGACTGACCCCTCTTCAGCTCCTTTTTCCGATTTCGCCCAGTTTTAACCAAAAATGAATTTCCTATCTTTTCTGTATGGGTCTTCACGGCTGTATAAACTATGTCATACTGTTATATGCTCCTGTATAGCTTTTCTGTTTTGATTTGTGCCTCGTGGCTAGTTTGTTATGAAATGACTTTCAAATGCTTTTATGACTTCTTTCTCTACTGTGTGCTATCCTATCTGAATGGTTAGCCTATCTTAGTTATGTTCAGCATTATGTTATGCCTGTCCTGGATCGGATTCTTATCTAAATTAACATGCCATGTTTAAGAAAATATTATCAATCCATGATTCAGATTATACGTTTTTGATCATTGGCATAATATGATTACACATGGGTTCTTGATATACTCTAGTAATTGGAGTAGTGATAAAATGTGATTGATTGACCTATTGCATGCTTCAGAATATGACTTGAATGAGGTATGATTGATATTATGCTATGCTATATTTAGTTGAATATTATGATTAATGTCTGAATGCATGATTATACTTTAGCCTGGGAACTCAATGTGTTAGGTTAAATGTAATTTAGACTATGCATGATTTATGCTTAGTATCTTCGCCTAATGCATGATTAAGATTTTGTGTTGATAATCATTAGCATGGTAGTGCTTTTATACCTGATTCTTGGCATGCTTTAGAATATTGTTTAATGTTAAATTGTATGTGTGACGCGCGCCGGATCCCGAACGCCGCCCTTTCGGACCGCCCGCACGTGGGCGACCGGGGCATTTGCGGGTCCGTTGGCATCTTGCAAATGAATCGCAAGTGCGTCTATGTTGGGCAACAAGGAGGTATCATGGAGTCGCCACCCAATAGAACATTGGGAAAGTTTCTCTCGCCTCGGAGAGCCTAAGACTTGCGCATTTTATCCATATTGGGCCATGAGGCCTAGGATTAGCGCTAAAGCCTCGTGACCCAAGAAGTATTTTGGAGGATAACCTCTAACCTCTCGAGCCCAAAGACCAGAGCTGGGTCCGGGATTTCTCATCTATTTCTACCTCGATTATTTTATGATCAAATTTTAATACCATTGATTCGCTCTCTCTCCACACGATGCAATTAATTGAAGGCGCATTCATTCATTTCAGAAGCGGTAAATGTAAGCAAAATCCAAAATAAAGCATTTAAAAAATAAATTACAATAACACTAGGAGCGGAATACAACTCCCATTTATAAAAGTGAAATACATGCATAAAACGGGTTATTCTTTAATAGTGAGAACATTGGTCCTCGCATGCATATTTATTATGAAACAGTTTTGATGTAATGATTTATTTGGGTATGAAAAACTAGGACATTGGTCCCCTTTTATTTAGAAAAAAAAATGTCAAGTTAATTAATAAAAATGTTTTTGTGATTTTCTTTCTAGCGGGCCTAAATAAAGAATTTTACAAGAAAATTATATGGCAAAATTAAATAAAATATTACAAACCAAATGAGCCTTTTTGGACCTCCCGATGTGCTCGCAAAAACGCCCAAGCGAAAAAATGAGTTTAGACATAAAAACAAAATACAATTAAAACAATGTTAGTGATTCAATCAATTAAATCAATTAAACATACAAAATAATTAAAATAAAGTAAGATGATATGAAAAGAATAATAATGGAATAAAAAATATTAACAAACCAAAATAAAATGAGAAACATGGATTATATATGATAAATGATTAAATGATGTGATGAAAATAAAATAAAACATGTTAATTAATTAGTACATGAAAATATACACATGATGAAAATAAATGATGATAAGTGAAAAATAATGAATGAATAAATAAACAAATGATAATAAAATCATGTAACAATGATAAAATTAGTAAACAAAGGAATGATGAAAATAATAATGATATGTAACAAGGTTAATTGATGTGTTCATAATTAATACAAACTATTTACATGGCAAAAAGATTAATTTAAATTAATTAATTATTTGCATGTTAAAAACAATGAGGAATCAAAATAAATTATTTACATGTTAGGAATTAAAAAAACAATATTCACATGAATAAAAATCAAATCATATATAAACAATTAAATGGAACAAATATAAAATCAATACAACAAATGAATAGATGAAAACAATAAATAAATCAATAAAAATAATAAAATGGATATGAATAAATAAAATAAAATAGAAATGAAATAGAAATGGAGCCAAGAATATTTACCCTCAGAATATTGGATTTGATGAAGGAAAAGTGATGATTTTCCGGAAGATTGCTTGAAAGAATAAAATTAGCAATAAAATTAATTCTCTTTGTTTATGGAGAAAAACAAAGGAATTGACTTGTATGCTTAAGATTAAAAAGAAATTGATGTCAAAATGATGATTAATTTCTTGTGTTTATGAAGAGAAAACCAAGAAATTAATTGGAATAATTAACAATTGAAAATTGATCTTTCAATTTCAATTAAACCTTATTAATTAAAAAAAGAAAGATGAAATTTTGAAGAGAAAAAAAATAGAAGAAGAATTCTGGAAAATTAGGTCTCAAAAATGTAGTGGAGGCTCCCCCTTTAATTTCTCATCCTAAACTATTTAAAAGAATAAGAAATGTTGCCCTAATTTAATTAAGGAAAACAAACCTAATTTTATTCAAATTCCTTTATTTTTTGGGGATAAAATCAAGTTTTATTAATTAATAATCTATAAAAAAATATTTTGGAATTTTATTTGAAGTCAAAAACCCTTAATTTTGGGATAAAAACGGATTTTTGGGTGAAAAAATCGGAAAAAAGGCTGAAAAAATGGAAAATAGGGTAACAGACCCTATACCGACGGCCGGAAGCCCGTCGCCAGAGGGACGCCGCCCGTCGCTATAGAGCGACGGGGACTCACGCGGCGACCAGGCGGGATTCGCGCGCAGCGCTCGGGCGGGAATCGCGCGCAGAGGCGCGCGGTGCGGCGCGCAGCGCGCAACGCTGCGCGTCGCTCTTTAGCGACGCGCGCTATTGGCGACGCTGCGCGTCGCCAAATCTCGCCCAGCGCGCTGGGCGCCTGGGCGTCGGCGTGCTGGGCGCCTGGCGCCCGCGAGCTGGGCGCCCGCGCCTGCGAGCTGGGCGCCAGCGCGCGTGCGCGCTGCCGCGCCCGACACTCGCGGTCCGAAATTTTTTTTTTTTTTTTTTTTTTTTTTTTATTTTTTTTTCTATTTTAAATTAACTAAAAACACCATAATTTTAAGCCCCCATTTTTTAAAATTAATTTTTTAAATATTTTTTTATTATTTTTTAGTTTTTCACTCTAAAATGCAAATTTGACGAGAAAACCATCACTTTTAACCTTTTAAGCCTGTGAAGGCAATTATCATCATTGGGTAACTTCGATCTAGGCTGACTCAGGACCCGGTGTCTACAGTTGCCCCCAGTTTAGGGGAATCTAGTACACTAGTGTCTAGGTGAGCCTAAACTCAAAGAAGAAAAGGAAAGAGACAAGTACCTGAGTCAGCCGTCTTTCCGCTTGATGGAATTGTAATGATAGCTGTTGCTGTCTTTTGGTTGTAGCTGGTAATGCTGTGGTCGTGCTAACCTCTTGTGGGTAGTGCCGCCATCATGCTAACCTATGTGAATTGGTAGTGCCGTGGTCGTGCTAACCTCTTGTGGGTTGTGCCGCCATCGTGCTAACCGCTGTGAATTGGTAGTGCCGTGGTCGTGCCAACCTCTTGTGGGTTGTGCCGCCATCGTGCTAACCGCTGTGAATTGGTAGTGCCGTGGTCGTGCCAACTTCTTGTGGGTTGTGCCGCCATCGTGCTAACCGCTGTGAATTTGTGGTAGTGCCGTGGTCGTGCCAACCTCTTGTGGGTTGTGCCGCCATCGTGCTAACCGCTGTGAATTTGTGGTAGTGCCGTGGTCGTGCCAACCTCTTGTGGGTTGTGCCGCCATCGTGCTAACCGCTGTGAATTGGTAGTGCCGTGGTCGTGCCAACCTCTTGTGGGTTGTGCCGCCATCGTGCTAACCGCTGTGAATTGGTAGTGCCGTGGTCGTGCCAACTTCTTGTGGGTTGTGCCGCCATCGTGCTAACCGCTGTGAATTTGTGGTAGTGCCGTGGTCGTGCCAACCTCTTGTGGGTTGTGCCGCCATCGTGCTAACCGCTGTGAATTGGTAGTGCCGTGGTCGTGCCAACTTCTTGTGGGTTGTGCCGCCATCGTGCTAACCGCTGTGAATTTGTGGTAGTGCCGTGGTCGTGCCAACCTCTTGTGGGTTGTGCCGCCATCGTGCTAACCGCTGTGAATTTGTGGTAGTGCCGTGGTCGTGCCAACCTCTTGTGGGTTGTGCCGCCATCGTGCTAACCGCTGTGAATTTGTGGTAGTGCCGTGGTCGTGCCAACCTCTTTTAGATGTTTGGACTGGTGTCGTCACTCGGCTTTTGTTGGTGTTCCCCGCCGATTTCTCCTGCAAGATTGTATGCATAGGAATATACAAGAAATCACGTGTGCATGATATGGAATGCAAATGCTTGCAACAATGTATAGACTGTGCCCTAGGTGGTCCATGGTTCGCTGAGGTTGTAGCCTTCCTGCTCTACAATGCCCCCTGAATCCTGAGGATTGTCGACAAGTTTTTTTGAAAGAGATGTCCGGTATATATCCTTGCCCCCCTGGTCAATGATCATTTACCCGGGATTCTTTTTCATGTTCTGTATTGTATGTTACTTGATTGAAAGAAGATCATCTGAAGTAACGCCGCCTTATCGCTCCAGGCATTGAACGTCATTGTTTTAAAGGTAGTGCGTCCCTTGTGGATTTTCACACTAGCTTTTCTTTGCGGGAAATGCGTCCCTTAGGGGATTTTCACACAACCCTTTGCCTAATTTTTGCCTGGAATGGATCCAACCCAATCCAGCGGCTTTTGTTCATTTTGTTTTTTTTTTTTTTTTTTTTTTTTTTTTTTTTAGAGCAGACTGCCTGTTTCCAGGTTTTCACCCTGCCCTTTGGCCTAACTTTTGCTTAGAGAGCCAGTTACGGTTTTCATCTCTAACGGCTTTTTTTTTTTTTTTTTTTTTTTTTTTTTTTACAGCTGCAGGAAAAAGTTGGAGCTACCATTAAAGCCCCTTCTTAGGGTAATCAGCAGTTATTCTCTGAGACATTTTCTCTTTAGCATCGGTTGCATTGTATGGCATATCTTGATAAATGTGTTGCTAGATTGGGTGAAGCAGCAGATAGGGATCTGGTTCTTGGAAACCATCTATTGTGCTTGATAACTTAGAGGGATTAACGATGTAGTGAGACGTTCCCTATCCTTTCGAGGTGAAGTCTTGTCTTTAGCCTTTGCTTCTCCATATTATTGGACTGGACTTCTAGAAAAACTACTATACCTCTTTTTTTTCTGGGAGTCATTTTGTAACTTTAACCAGTGTATATATAGAAAATGGACACCTAGCCCTGCAATTGATAATAGGACTTGGCCACTAAGGCACCTGGCCGGCGAGAGCCGTAGTAAGGACTAGTTCAGATTTGTATAGACTTTAAGCAATATCTTCCTTTTTAGAACAGAACTAGGAAATAATATCAATGAATGAATTTAGTTTTATTTCATTTCACAACATTGTGCTTGTTTCAATACAATTTCAATATACGTAATCACCATTTAACACTGATTCGAAAATGTCAAACTGCATTCATTCATAGAGCCAAATCTTGATAGCATCAACTCCTGTTACCAATCAGCCCTCTCGGGTTTTCTTGATTGGATATTTTCTCTCAAGCCTCTAATTTTTGACCAGGATGCCTTTTTTCGGTTTTCACCCTGACGAGGCGCCCAATTTTAGCAAGGCCGCCTTTTTCGGTTTTCGACCCGCGGGCTTTTATTCCCTTCTTTTGATTTTTAAGTCTTTAGCCATGGACCCATTTTTGAGTCTACTAATACTGATCATCTTCACCACTTCTGTCATTGCTATCCTGGATAACCGTCTCTGAAAAACAACGGAGCCTTCTCATATCGGCTTGAACTTGCCGCATTATACTCATTTGCTGAAAGATAGAATCTCCCTCTTTTCACGGTGGCTTTTTGGCTTCCTTCCTGGATGATCTCTTGATCTATCCTTGTCTGATGTGTTTAACTGCTGATGCCATTGTTGCACTAGCTGACTTCTAAAAATTTAGGCTTCCATGGTTGTGCTTAAAGATTTGATCTCTACCACGCTCGGATATACTGCCTCTGCCCCCCTTATAAAAGGTGAATTTTTTAGAGGTTATAATGGTGATTCTCTTGCCTGGGAATGGGAAAGACAGCTTCTCTGTCCAACCCTTGTAGTTTTGGATCTACTTAGTTGAGATCTCCTTGTTAGCAGCCTCTCTTGCCCCATTAGCTTGAGGGAAACACAAAGAGGACTTGTGGTCCTTAATGTCACATCTGGAGCAGTTTCCTAACTTTAACCATGAATTGCTCTTTCGCACTTGACCCATGTGTAGAGTAGGAGGCTGCCTTGGCGTGACCCTATTCGTTGGGATTGTAAGGAACACCTTTCCTGTGATGTCTTCTTCCAAGCTCGAGCAACCTGTACCTATTGCAAGTCGATACAATCTTCGTGGTCCTTTTTGGTCATCAAGAAAAAAGGCAAAATACAAGCATGTGTAAATCAACGGGATTTGAGGAGACCTTGCCTCCAAATAGCATTCGCTTACCCCCCTGATCAATTCTCTCTTTTCTTCTCCCTCTCTCTTTTTTTTTTGTTTTTTTTTTTGTTTTTTTTTTTTTGTTTTTTTGTTTTTTTTTTTTTTTTGTTTTTTTGTTTTTTTTTTTTTTTTTGTTATTATTTTTTCTTTTGTTTGTTCTTCTTTTTTTTTTCTTTTCCTTTTTATTTTGACAATTTTTTTTTATATATATTTTTCGCTCCCCAATAAGCTTTGCTCAAATCTTGAAGTTTTACACATGCGTGCACCTTTCATCTTAACCATTGGGGTTATTGTTGTTCCATCAAGTCGGGCATTGCATTTCAGTATGAATTTTGGTCCTGTTCCTACTGACGGATCTCCACTTTCAGCCATTTCTACCTATTTCAGCTTGAATATTCTGAGCTTCTTGTGTCATCTGTCCATGCTTAGGATATGTTTAGCATAGCATGTTCGACAGCTTCATAAGCACATCTTCATGGGTCCAGGCAAAGACTTTTTCGTATCTTGTTTTAATTCTCTCAAATTTTCTCACTCTTCAAAAGTTATGTCAGATGCCATCAAGATTTTTGAGGTTCCAAGAATAAATAGAGTAGCATCAATCGAGCCAATGTCAAATATAAATGAATTATGATCATGTGTAATGAAATCGTTAAAAACATCACACAAATGAAGGAAATTGTTTGATTCACTAATAAAACTAGAAAACGTCATTAATATTAAAAACAAGTTCAGAACTAAGAAAGAGAGTCTAAACTATCATCTTCCTCTTTCTGCCAACGCAGGTGTTGTTGCCAACGGTCTCTAATTAACTTCGGGGCTCATCCTTCCTTCCTTTGACTCCTTGTCGATGAGGCCTTGAACCCGCTCCCTCAAAGCTCGGCATTCATCAGTGTCATGTCCAGCCTGCTGATGATAGATGCAATATTGACCTACCCGATGACCTGGACGCCCTTGGCTTTTATAGGGTCTAGCTCGTTTTGATTGCAACTTCCCTTGCTTAACAAAATAGGCAAAATGCTTTGACAAAGGCTTTTCTAAGATGATGCAGTCATTTCGGGTCACCTCCCTAGCTGGCATCTTCATGTCTCCACCACTTATTCGGCTGCTATTGCACTGACTTAGGCACCCTTCAATAATTCTAGCTGGCTCAAGATCTTGGACTTGCTTCCTCGGGATTTTCCAGTCATTAAATAGACCTGTGGGGTACTGATGAGAATCCATTATCCCATAACCCATAGTTGGCTTAGTTGACGTCCTCTGAGGGAAAGATCCGTCAAAACCAAAGCAATATTTCTGGGCCACTCCAGCCACCGGCATTTTTTTGATCTTTTGAATGCCGACGGTATTGTCACTTCTGCATAGACCACTTTTCCTCTCTGAATTTATCGTAATCAAGGCGAGTTTCTTGTTGGCAGCTTGGGCAGTAGCACGTTTGGATCGCTGAATTGCCTCCTCGAGAATGTCCATTCTTTTCTTGGGGTCACCCTGTGTCGTCATCTTAAACCCCTCATTACAAACATTTCCTTTGTCTTTTTTCCTTGACTGCAGAACACAAGGCATCTTTCCTCTGAACCCGATTCTTGGCATGTATGTTATTGCAGCTAGACCCTGTTTGCTCTGTGGCATGGAAAAATCAGTATGCTGTGCCTTGGTAGACGGTGTCATTGTGGCAGCCAAGTCTTCCTTTATAGTCTTCAACCTGGCTTCAAATTCTTTCAGCCTGCTCTCTAAGTCTTGTGCCCTCCTATCCATTTCATCAATAATGAGGGCATGGGTTGCACCCGGTCTTCTTGATGGGTTGGTCATGTTACTTTCTATCAAATGTTGTAAAAGATGACGACTTGTCGTTCTCTGAGCCCACGTATTCTGATCCTCAAAAAGAAAATAAATTGCTAATTAATCACCTGTCAAGACCTTTAGACCACCTGGACAAATCTATAATGGCTGCAAAAAATACCTGTTAAGATGATGCATGAATGACATGTAAGATGCATGATCGTGCTATGCAACATAGACAAACTCATGCAAGTAGATAGATCCTTCCAACCTCATATCTCTCACACACGTGGTAATGCGGTCTCTTTCCTAGGTGGGCTTGATCCATGGATTAACGTGGAACCCAATGGACACGTATGGTGTGCGGTGAAAAACCGACAGCATAACACTCCTATACTAATGTACAAGCGGATGGATAGTGATCGCCATGTATTTAGACGTTCCACAAATTTCGACATGGCCCTACCGGGGCATGGAAGCCTTTGGCTAGGTTACCAAGCGAGACATCTGGACTCACCCAATACATGAGGGTCCATACAGCAAGCATGGAATTATGGTTCATATCACCTGTGGAAAGTAGCTATGGCCATTATATGAGCTTTGGACAAGGGAGATGTTACTTTAAGGCTACCCAAGCATGATCCCTGCCGACGGGTCTAGCTCATCACGAGCGTAACGACCGATCGGGTCACCATTTTGATATACCATTAAGGTACGTGGCTTGGGCTGGTGATTATCCTTAACACTTCCCCAAATTGAGTGAAAATGAGGAGGTGCTTCAGGAACGCACCGGGGCTAGAAGAGGGACCAAACTAGCGTATTCTAAGGCTCTAATGATATGCAAATGCAAATTTGAGAGAAGGTGAATTTATGAATTAAATTTTAATCATAAATGTTAAAAGAGGTATTTTCGAATCGAAATCTCGAACCATAAACGTCCCCAGTGGAGTCGCCACTGTGACGCGCGCCGGATCCCGAACGCCGCCCTTTCGGACCGCCCGCACGTGGGCGACCGGGGCATTTGCGGGTCCGTTGGCATCTTGCAAATGAATCGCAAGTGCGTCTATGTTGGGCAACAAGGAGGTATCATGGAGTCGCCACCCAATAGAACATTGGGAAAGTTTCTCTCGCCTCGGAGAGCCTAAGACTTGCGCATTTTATCCATATTGGGCCATGAGGCCTAGGATTAGCGCTAAAGCCTCGTGACCCAAGAAGTATTTTGGAGGATAACCTCTAACCTCTCGAGCCCAAAGACCAGAGCTGGGTCCGGGATTTCTCATCTATTTCTACCTCGATTATTTTATGATCAAATTTTAATACCATTGATTCGCTCTCTCTCCACACGATGCAATTAATTGAAGGCGCATTCATTCATTTCAGAAGCGGTAAATGTAAGCAAAATCCAAAATAAAGCATTTAAAAAATAAATTACAATAACACTAGGAGCGGAATACAACTCCCATTTATAAAAGTGAAATACATGCATAAAACGGGTTATTCTTTAATAGTGAGAACATTGGTCCTCGCATGCATATTTATTATGAAACAGTTTTGATGTAATGATTTATTTGGGTATGAAAAACTAGGACATTGGTCCCCTTTTATTTAGAAAAAAAAATGTCAAGTTAATTAATAAAAATGTTTTTGTGATTTTCTTTCTAGCGGGCCTAAATAAAGAATTTTACAAGAAAATTATATGGCAAAATTAAATAAAATATTACAAACCAAATGAGCCTTTTTGGACCTCCCGATGTGCTCGCAAAAACGCCCAAGCGAAAAAATGAGTTTAGACATAAAAACAAAATACAATTAAAACAATGTTAGTGATTCAATCAATTAAATCAATTAAACATACAAAATAATTAAAATAAAGTAAGATGATATGAAAAGAATAATAATGGAATAAAAAATATTAACAAACCAAAATAAAATGAGAAACATGGATTATATATGATAAATGATTAAATGATGTGATGAAAATAAAATAAAACATGTTAATTAATTAGTACATGAAAATATACACATGATGAAAATAAATGATGATAAGTGAAAAATAATGAATGAATAAATAAACAAATGATAATAAAATCATGTAACAATGATAAAATTAGTAAACAAAGGAATGATGAAAATAATAATGATATGTAACAAGGTTAATTGATGTGTTCATAATTAATACAAACTATTTACATGGCAAAAAGATTAATTTAAATTAATTAATTATTTGCATGTTAAAAACAATGAGGAATCAAAATAAATTATTTACATGTTAGGAATTAAAAAAACAATATTCACATGAATAAAAATCAAATCATATATAAACAATTAAATGGAACAAATATAAAATCAATACAACAAATGAATAGATGAAAACAATAAATAAATCAATAAAAATAATAAAATGGATATGAATAAATAAAATAAAATAGAAATGAAATAGAAATGGAGCCAAGAATATTTACCCTCAGAATATTGGATTTGATGAAGGAAAAGTGATGATTTTCCGGAAGATTGCTTGAAAGAATAAAATTAGCAATAAAATTAATTCTCTTTGTTTATGGAGAAAAACAAAGGAATTGACTTGTATGCTTAAGATTAAAAAGAAATTGATGTCAAAATGATGATTAATTTCTTGTGTTTATGAAGAGAAAACCAAGAAATTAATTGGAATAATTAACAATTGAAAATTGATCTTTCAATTTCAATTAAACCTTATTAATTAAAAAAAGAAAGATGAAATTTTGAAGAGAAAAAAAATAGAAGAAGAATTCTGGAAAATTAGGTCTCAAAAATGTAGTGGAGGCTCCCCCTTTAATTTCTCATCCTAAACTATTTAAAAGAATAAGAAATGTTGCCCTAATTTAATTAAGGAAAACAAACCTAATTTTATTCAAATTCCTTTATTTTTTGGGGATAAAATCAAGTTTTATTAATTAATAATCTATAAAAAAATATTTTGGAATTTTATTTGAAGTCAAAAACCCTTAATTTTGGGATAAAAACGGATTTTTGGGTGAAAAAATCGGAAAAAAGGCTGAAAAAATGGAAAATAGGGTAACAGACCCTATACCGACGGCCGGAAGCCCGTCGCCAGAGGGACGCCGCCCGTCGCTATAGAGCGACGGGGACTCACGCGGCGACCAGGCGGGATTCGCGCGCAGCGCTCGGGCGGGAATCGCGCGCAGAGGCGCGCGGTGCGGCGCGCAGCGCGCAACGCTGCGCGTCGCTCTTTAGCGACGCGCGCTATTGGCGACGCTGCGCGTCGCCAAATCTCGCCCAGCGCGCTGGGCGCCTGGGCGTCGGCGTGCTGGGCGCCTGGCGCCCGCGAGCTGGGCGCCCGCGCCTGCGAGCTGGGCGCCAGCGCGCGTGCGCGCTGCCGCGCCCGACACTCGCGGTCCGAAATTTTTTTTTTTTTTTTTTTTTTTTTTTATTTTTTTTTTCTATTTTAAATTAACTAAAAACACCATAATTTTAAGCCCCCATTTTTTAAAATTAATTTTTTAAATATTTTTTTATTATTTTTTAGTTTTTCACTCTAAAATGCAAATTTGACGAGAAAACCATCACTTTTAACCTTTTAAGCCTGTGAAGGCAATTATCATCATTGGGTAACTTCGATCTAGGCTGACTCAGGACCCGGTGTCTACAGTATGGACTGTAATATGTTTTGCAATGCGAATTGCATGATGTACGACCGACCTTATGAGCATATTTATATGTCTATTGTATTCTGGTTTATGCATGATGTATATATATAATTATGCGTTATGCGATTCGAAGTGTGAATTGTTTTATGCATGACCTGCGAGAGTCAGTCTAGTGGATAGTTAGGCATGCCTAATAGAGTCTTTCAGTAGCTGCAGTGCCCTTTGAACGTATTGGACCCTGATCAGGTCCCCCGTATGGTTCCTCGCGAACCCCCCCCTCAGTACGGATCTTCGTGATCCTTTTTAATGAATTTGGATCGGGTTAAGATCCCCCATCAGTAAAATGCTTTTGTGACAAAATAAAGTGGTTTTTGATTTGTACCCGTAAGGTACTAATCAGTTCAGTACACTCGTTATCCACTATTGTGAGTCAGCAGGTGCTTTACTAGTTTGTATTACTTTGAAATAACTATATGAATGTGATATCCGTTTGATTATGGTAAAGATCTCAGGAATCAGTTTATATGTATATGAATGTGACTATGGGCTTCAGAATGTATGTCTGTTTTAAATAAGCATGACTTTATATCTAACATGATTATCCGTACTCGTCATGTGATTTGTTATAAGTTTCTGAATGCTTTGATTATGATGCGACTAGAGAATTTATGTATGTGACTTAAACATGTTTTGTTAATATATTAGCTTGTGAACCGAGGCAGCTGTGATGGTAAGTATGTGATGATTACTGTACTCTCTGCATAATGATGATATGAATGTAATACTAAGTGGTTATGCCTTCAGTCTCCGTTATCAGAATGTTTCTGCATGATGCTTAATATATATTAGAGTTGCGCAGCGGTATTGTGATGCTCTAAATGTTATCCTTTGGATATTTGACTAGTGTGTATGCTTAACATGATGATTGGGTTGTCAGTTCAGGCGTGGGTACTTAGTGATATTTAATGCATGTGTATAGCTCTTGTGACTCCGCATGGTAAGATGCTATCATTTGATACCCATGTAGGTTTATGCATGAGTTATAGTATGTATTTCGGCATGATGATATTTGTATCGTATATTGTATTATGTCTGTATTGGTATATCCTGGACATGAGTTTATGGTCTATTTGTGAGTTATCGATTGAATGCCTTTATTGTGCAGCCTGATTATTGATATGCTATGAATATCTGCATTTGTCATCTGAATGTGTTTTGTCTTGACGACCATTGTGAATGGCCGTCCATATTCTTGTGTGTTCTCCCCACTAAGCGTTATCGCTTAGCACGGATTTCCTTTCCGTGCAGGTGGCAGGTTTGGTTCTGTTCGAGTCGCGCTTCTGCAAGGTCGGCCACATAGGAGTTAGAAGTTCTGTATTTTGTTCAGCTTCTGTATTTCAGCTTTTGTATTCGGTAGTATTGTATATGTAATTATTATGTTTTGTTCTTGAGTTTTCTTTTGGGAATGTAATAGTTAGTATGTCCTTATGTTTAGTTATTCCTTTGTTTTATTATTTCACTGATGCTTCCATTGAATGGTCATATGTATGCTTTTGTGTATGCTTTTACTTAGTGTCTGTGTGTGGATAAGTTATTGCATGTTCAGTCTGTACCGCAAGGTAAGTCAAGGTAAGTTTTTAATTAAACCGTATTTTCGTATGTATGTTATGTATGAATGTATGCTTCCGCATTGTGCATGTGTATATCTGTATATGTGAGCGTCGTGTAGCGCGTCCGTCGGTGTCCTTCCAATGGGGACGGCGATGGGGGTGTTACATCAAAGGATTCAATAACATATCTATTATAAGAACACTTATGACATTATCCCATGAAGTGATCTTATAGTGGGTCTATCCAGTACTTTGTTCTCTAACAAGTACATATAGATTTGATTCATATCATCATATATAATCATCCCATGATTATCAATGCAAATCTATACTAGTCTTAATTTATCTTTATGCCCTTTATTGATAAATGACTAGGGACAACATGAATAACATTGTTATTCATAAACATTACAATAATGTAACATGCCAATAATATCAATGTGAAGAAAACCATTATATTAATGAAAATGTAATGATTACATCAAGGTCCAAATGTTTGGCCTAGGGCATAACCACTAACACATCAAACTTAGGAATCTCAGGCATCTTGATGTTCTAGGGGATTAGATCTTCATCATCCAGCTCTTTATCCTTAGGACTCATGCCTCTTTCGACTGCCAGTAAGCGGGTCATAGTTTCGAAACTCTCCTCTATTTGTGTCGAGATGAACTCCTCGATCTTGGGGGCCTTGCCTCTTATCATGGCAGGCTCCTCTTGCTCTTCCTCCTGTAAGTCATCTTCGGGTCTATGAGTTCCTCTTCGCTCTACTAGAGCTGCCACTCTAGGCTCAATTGCTAATGGGTCTACTACTGGAGGACCCTCTCTAATTTGTTCTTATTCATCTTGCACCCCAATAGGAGTGACAGGTGGTTGTCTAGCTAGTGGTACTAGAGTAGTAGTAAGGTTCGCCATCATTTCCTTGATTCGAGCCTCAAACTCTTCCATCTTTTTACCCACTTCTTCAGCAATTAGTGTAAGGGTTGCATCAAATTCTCTTGGTAAATTGGCCTTTCTGAAAATTGTTTCGAATGCCTGTTAATTGTACTTGATTTTGATTCTGGTTGCTCAGTCAAAACCTTCTAATAGGGCAGCCGTCGGAACCCCTAAACCAACTAGGCAAATGGTCTACGATGGCCGAAAAATTAAGGAGTTAGAATGATGCATAAATGACATCTAGTGCATGATCGTGCTATGTAAATAGTCCTCAATGATTAAAAGATCAAGAGATTACAATGATGTATGTGATGCATGGAAAGAATTTATGCATAAGATGATATGTACATGTGAAAATTATATGCATATAATAGGATGTACACACACAAAGAAAATTAATAATTTATTTTTTTAATTTTTTTATGTTTTTATGTGCATGAATGATACGCAATGCATGAATATGCAATGCAACATCCACAACCACATGCAAGCAGATAGATCCTTCTAACCTTATCACTCCCACACACGAGGTCATACAGTCTCTTTCCTAGGTGAGCTTGATCCATGGGTTAATGGGGAATCCAATGGACGTGTGTGGTGCACGATGAAAAATTGACAACATAACATCTTGCATTTAAAGCTCATATGTATGGGTTTTGTCCATTACGTATTTGAACACTTCAATCAAATTAAGATGGGCCCACCAGGGCATGAAAGCCTTTGATGAAAGACCTTTTAATTTAGCTGATTTTGTCCAATACATAGTGGCCCATATAGCAAGCATAGAATTATGGCACATTTCACCTAGGGGAAGTATCTATTGCCATTATATGAACTTTAGTTTAAGGTGATGATACTTTAGCGCTACCCAAGCATGGTCCCAGCCAACGTGACTAGCTTATCACGAATAAAATGACCAATCGGATCTCTATTTGATATACCATGATGGTACGAGGCTTGGACTGGTGATTATCCTTAACACTTTCCTACATTGAGTGAACGTAGGGTCGTGCTTCAAGAATGCACCGGTGTAAGAATAACATCTAGCATAATTCTAAGGCTCTAGCATGGATGCAATGCAATTTTTTTTCAAAAAGAGATTGAATTTTAATTCATAGAAACCCAATTATATCATTAACCAAGACAGTTTTGAAGCAAAGTTTCAAAGGCTTGGGGGCCTTGCCTCTTATGATGGCAAACTCCTCTTGTTCTTCCTCCTGTAAGTGATCTTTGGGTCTATGAGTTCCTCTTTGCTCTACTAGAGCTGCCACTCTGGGCTCAATTGCTGGTGGGTCTACTACTGGAGGACCCTCTCTAATTAGTTCTTGTTCATCTTGTACCCCAGTAGGAGTGACAGGTGGTTGTCCAGCTAGCGGTGCTAGAGTAGCAGTAAGGTTTGCCATCATTTCCATCATTCAAGCCTCAAACTCTTCCATCCTTTTACCCACTTCTTCAGTAATTAGTGCAAGGGTTGCATCAGATTCTCTTGGTAAATTGGCCATTTCTGAAAATTATTTCGAATGCCTGTTAATTGTACTTGATTTTGATTCTGGTTTCTCAGTCAAAACCTTCTAATAGGGTAGCCGTCAGAACCCCTAAACCAACTAGGCAAATGGTCCACGATGGCCGAAAAATTAAGGAGTTAGAATGATGCATAAATGACATCTAGTGCATGATCTTGCTATGTAAATGGTCCTCGATGATTGAAAGATCAAGAGATTACAATGATGCATGTGATGCATAGAAAGAATTTATGCATAAGATGATATGTACATGTGAAAATTATATGCATATAATAGGATGTACACACACAAAGAAAATTAATAATTTATTTTTTTATTTTTTTTTATGTTTTTATGTGCATGAATGACACGTAATGCATGAATATGCAATGCAACATCCACAACCACATACAAGGAGATAGATCCTTCCAACCTTATCACTCCCACACATGAGGTCATGCAGTATCTTTCCTAGGTGGGCTTGATCCATGGGTTAACGGGGAATCCAATGGACGTGCGTGATGAAAAATCAGCAGCATAACATTTCGTATTTAAAGCTCATATGTATGGATTTTGTGCATTATGTATTTGAACACTTTAATCAAATTAAGATGGGCCCACCGGGGCATGAAAGCCTTTGATGAAAGACCATTTAATTTAGCTGATTTTGTCCAATACATAGTGGCCCATATAGCAAGCATACAATTGTGGCACATTTCACCTAAGGGAAGTATTTATTGCCATTATATGAGCTTTAGTCAAAGGTGATGATACTTTAGGGCTATCCAAGCATGGTCCCAGCCAACGCGACTAGCTTATCACAAGCAAAATGACCAATCGGATCTCTATTTGATATACCATAATGGTACGAGGCTTGGACTGGTGATTATCCATAACACTTTCCTACATTGAGTGAACGTAGGTGCTCGCGTCCTCCCGAAAGCCCGCTTCAGGGCGATCGGGAAAGGTTCATAAAGCTTGTAAGGTATTTACAAGTGCGTCTATTTTGGGCAACAATGTGGTTTCTTGGAGTCGCTACCCAATAGAACATTGGGAAGGGTCGTCTAGCCTTATCGAGCCTAAGACGGTGCATACATATCCATCTTGAGCTAGCCAGAGGGATCTTAGAGGCCTTATCCTCTACTCCCCTAGAGCCTAGGATTGTATATTTAAGCCTTTTAGTGGGACTCAAAAGGTATCTTGGAAGTCCTAGACCTCTCGGCTTTTCGAGTCCCAAAGACCAGAGTGAGTTCGGGACTTCTCATTTATTCGTACTTTGATTAATTTTACAATTATGTTTTGGATTTATTATTTCACCAACTTTCCATATGACGCATTTTATTTAAGTGCAAATCATTCACATCCAAAGCGGTAAATAGAAGCAAGAATCAAGATAAAGTGTTCGAAATAAATTACAATAACACTAGGAGCGGAATACAACTCCCATTTATAAAAGTGCGACACATGCATAAAACGGGATATTCATTGGAATGAGGACTTTGGTCCTACCATGCATATTCATTACAGAAATGGTTTTTTATGAAGTATCAATTTTATTGGCTGAAATGGGACATTGGTCCACCATTTTCGGGAAAATCTCCAGGTTTAATTGTTAAAAAGCTTTTGGTCCTTTTTTACCTTAATGACGTTAAAACCATTTCCATAACAACATAAATACAAGGTAAGGGTAGAAAAATGAACCCGAATCGAGATCCGCAGGATGGTGCCACCAACATCTCTCACAATTCCAACTTCCAACGGTCAGAAAAGAACTCACCAAGATAAACACCTTAGCAAAAACGTAAATAAAAAAATAAAAATGAGAAAATTCTAACAGCAATGAGTTAAGAGATAGGATTTTATGAGGTAAAGAAATGAGAATTTTGCCTAGGGACGGCTACCTGGATCGTGCCAGTGGCCGTCCCTAGTGAGGGGAAAACAAATAAAAAAAAAACTTCTTAAATCTTTTGCGTAAAAAGGGATAATGAAGTATATATAAAAATTAGTGTGATTCAAATTAAATTATATGAATGTTAGTCCAGAATGTTTACCCTCGGATTTTACCTTTTAGGGTGGATGTCGGATGATTTTGTCCCCGTGTGCCTTGCAAGGATCAAAAGAAGAATCAAATCAAAGAAAGAAAATTTATGTTATTCTTTCCTTGAATATTTGATTGCAATAGTGTGTTCGAATTAGTTATATTGATGGAAACGACTGAATTTCGTCACCTCAATTTGACTTAATTCGTAAGAAAAAATTGAAGAAATCGATTAATCAAAAGAAGTTTTATCAAAATAAAACTCTACAGATGAATAGAGATTTATGAATTTTTGCGTGATCTACTCACAGAAAAACCCTTTTCTCTAAAAAGCAATTTTCTCTAAAAATATTTGATAGTTTTTAAATAAAACTCTCTTTTTAATTTCTCTCCAAATTTTCTAACCCCAAAAACTGAAATTTTATTCTCTATTTATAGGGTTTTTTATGAGATAATTCAGATTAATCTCTATCTAAAGTTTGAATTTTAAAAGGACTTTAAAATTCAAGTTTTAGACAAATTCTATCCCTATTTTGAAAAGAAAAAGATTAAATTTTATCCAATCTCGAGTGATCCGGTCAGTTACCGTACCGACGGGCTTCCCTGCGCCTATCGACGGCCGTCCCTACTAAGGGCAAATGAGGGAGCCTGACTAGGGACGGGGCGTGAACTAGGGACAGGCGTCCCTAGATCGCCACCTGTCCGTCCCCACTACACGTAGAGACGGGTATCTCCCCAAGTAGAGACGGGCGTCCCTACACAGACGACATTCCCGTTTGTGAAGCAAAACTCACATTTTTACCCAAATTCTGTAAAATTTATCCAACTCTTTCAAAACTCCATGCTATAGAAAAAGATTTTAATCCTTGCGAGACCAAAAGACGAAAACCTCCGAATTCCATCCCTTTGCTCGTAAATCGACATGGATCTCTTCATCGAGTAACTCTGATCTGGACTGCCTCAAGACCCGGTGTCTACAGTTGCCCCCAATTTTGGGGAAACTAGCGCACTAGTGCCTAGATGAGCCAAAATTCAGAGAAGAAAGGAAAGAGACGCATACCTAAGGCAGTCCTGACCTTTTTGCCGGGGAGGCAACAATGCGTTTGAGTCGATTCTGGACTTATAGAACGCGGGGTTTGCACCGAGTCCTCTTCGGACTGTACGAAGTGCGATAATTGCTCTCCTGCTGCACCGAGTCTTCTTCGTACTGTACAAAGTGCGATAGTTGCTCTCCTGAGCTGCACCGAGTCTTCTTCGGACTGTACAAAGTGCAATTATGGCTCTCCTGAGCTGCACCGAGTCTTCTTCAGACTGTACAAAGTGCAATTATGGCTCTCTTGAGCTGCACCGAGTCTTCTTCGGACTGTACAAAGTGCAATTATGGCTCTCCTGAGCTGCACCGAGTCTTCTTCGGACTGTATAAAGTGCAATTATGGCTCTCTTGAGCTGCACCGAGTCTTCTTCGGACTGTAGAAAGTGCAATTATGGCTCTCCTGAGCTGCACCGAGTCTTCTTCGGACTTGAGTATCTGGGAGGTACAGCCACTGGTACCGATAACGGCTGTGCTCCTGCTAAGTCCTGCTGCTGGAACTGGACCTAGGCATATCCATCGAGAAACGGCTGTGCACAGACCGTAATGAACTGGAGTGTACTGGTAACAACTCCCCCTAACTCCCTGAAAGCATCGCCTAGGCGGAGGGTCTGATCTGTGGAGGTGGTCCTCATACTCCTCAGCCTATCCTCAGTCTGCTCTCTAAACTCCTGCAGGGACTGGGCAATGGGAGGTATGGCACCCTCCAGGACCTGAATCCTGAATCTGAGAGCCTCCACTGACTCATCCACTATCTGTGCGAATGTGTCTATCCTCTGGGTTGCCTCACTCTGGGAGGCCCTCATCTCCTGCCTCAGCTGACCTACGAGTCTCTCTTGCTCCTGCCTCAGGTGATCAATAAGCCTCCCCTGGTCCTAGATGATTCCCTGCTGCTGATCCAGCCGATCTAATATGACCCTATCTCGCTCTCCGAGCTGTCCGAGAAGGGCCCTGTCTCTCTCCTCCTGTCTATGCTCAAAAGATACGAACATTGAAGTCAATAGGGCAGTAAAATCTGGCTGCGCTGGGAAAGCTGATGATGAGGATGGAGGGGGAGCTGAATCTGGTGTCGGCTCAGGTGGTGGAGCTGTAGAAGTAGATGCCCCCGGATCCCCTACTCTAGCATATGGGCTAAACCTCTCAGGCGCTCGGGGAGCTGTCCGCTATACTCTAGACGATGGAGGCATAGGACTCTGCACTCTCTGTCCTGGAGGAGTAGCCAGCAACTCATCCATAGTAAACTCGATCCCCATATCAAAAGGTGTACCCGGCTGCTCCTCGTGCTGCGGCTGTGGAGGCTGACCATCTGGATGCTTTGGCTGTCGGGGAGGTTGGTCCTCCTGATGCTGAGGGTGCTCGGGAGGCTAGTCCTGAGCCTGCTCTGGGTGCTCTGGCTGATCCTGAGCCTGCTCCTCTACTGGCTCTAACGAGGGCAAGCTAAATGCGCGTATAGTCTCGTGCACTGTGCGAAGCCTGTACGCCTCGGGGTGGCCCGGTATCAGTAGTATCATGGCCATCGTCATAGCCGCTGGAGCATCCACATAAATACTCTCATCCAAAGGGCGCCCCAAAATATCTGGACGAACACCCAAACTCATGAGCAACCTGGTAATGACCCCCCCGACATACACTACTGGGGCTGCCCCCCTGGATACCCTCACCCGGTTGACCAAAATCTCGTGGCTGATATTGAGCCTCTGACCTGCCATCATGGCCCATAAACTCCAGATCTCTGCGGCATTGAGGGAACTTGGGTTACCAGCTCGTCCCAAATATGAGCTGGACCCCCTTCCCATACATAGGCGATCCCATCCGGTAAGGAGTGAGATGCCGTATGAGACAAGGTGTCACAAAGAAAAAACAAAGCAAACATATATTCATTCATTACATACATACAGAAATACAAGATAATTAAAAACTTTAAGGAAACGAAAGCAAAAGCTGATCATACATTAATATAACAAACCATTATAATAATGTTCTGATCAACTAGCTGATACAAAATAATATTACATATACAAAAATATAGGTACAAAAGCGGAAGCTGATACAAAACTGATACAACTGATACACGAGAGTTCTATACAAAAAGAATCATCACTATTACAAAATTAAGCCCTACACTAAACCCTTCTGTGTTGGCTTGACGGCGGCGACTCTCAGATCAAAACTTCTTCCGCACCTGCACGGGTAAAAACACCGTGCTAAGCGATAAACGCTTAGTGGGGAAACAGACATAAATTATGGACGGCCATTCACAATGGTCGTCAAGGTATTTCACATACACAATGGCAAAATGCAATAGCTTAAACAATATCCATATAATCATGCTCACAAATTAAAGCCATACATTTGCACCACAAATACATATCCATTTCCATATTAATGGAACACATATCCCATCATTATACTCATTCAGATATCACATGTATATATCCAATTCAGAACAGAGCAATTCAATCAATTATTTAATGAACAGCTGCTAACTCTAGATAGTGGATAACGAGTGTACTGAAGGTACCTTACGGGTACGAATCGAATACTGAGGGTACCTCACAAGTACAAATCAAAAGTCAATTCATTTCATCAAAGCACAATATTTTTATACTGAGGGGATCTTAAACAAGATCCTAATACTGATGGGTTCGCGAGGAAACAAACGGGGACCTGATCGGGGTCCAAACTGAACTGAGGGCTGCAGCTAAAAGACTCTATGAGGCATGCCTAACTATCCACTTACTTGACTCTAGCAGGCTAAAACTCATTCAAATCACAATTCAAAACATCGTGTATAATTCATCAGAAGAATCATGGTATCACGCATTTCAAAGCATATAAAAGTATGACATTCATCATACAGTAGTATAAATTCATTCGAAGGAAAATACGGAATCCATTTATAAGTTAAAATCCGGGAAATTTCAGAAAATGGGCTGAACGGGATGACGGGCGAGGTTGGCTGGTCATGCGACGTGACTGGCTGACGTAACTGGCCTCTCTCAGGCCGGTCACGAGTCGTGACTGGAAGTCACGCCTCGTGACTTCCTTCCTCATGGCCGGTCATAAGTTGTGACAGACAGTCACAGCTCGTGACTGGCTTCTATCTGGCAGGTCACGAGTCGTGACTGGAAGTCACGTCTCGTGACTTGCCTCTCTTCCTGGCTAGTCACGTGACAGACGGGAATTTCTACAGTAATCGATTTTCCCGATTTTCCAGAATTTCCCAGAATAAAGAAATCAATCTAAATTTGATTAAAAGTCATTCAAACCTGTTCTTACTTCCCAGAAGATCATTCAAGCATCAAAATAACATAACAATGGCTCAATTCAATATTTAAAACAACCAAATCTAAATCAACAGTAAGTGCATTCAAGCTTCAAAGGAACACAAACCCTAGAATTTTACAGTAAGCTCAAAATCACACAAATCATAACAAACAATTCCCAAACCTGAATTCTAAGCTTCACTTCACTTAGTCCCACTATTCCCAGCAATCTCCTTGCCTTTGGGATCGCGAGGAGCCTCAGCTAAACACAAACATCCAACAAAGCAAACCCTAAGTTAAATCTAAACTCAAGGAAGAAGAAGAAGAAGAGAAAGAAGAATAAGAGCAAGACCAATATACGTACTTACCAAGTTAGGAGCAAGAGTGACCAATTTCCACAACCACAATTTGATTTACAGTTAGCAATAATTAGGAAAGGGAAAAGGAAGAAGAAGAAGATGGAGGTAGAAGGGAAAACGTGAATCTGATCTTCCTTTCACTCTTCCTTCTTTTCTTTATTCATTTTCCCTAACCTAATACACATGTCACTGAATGGTGGTGGAACTTGCTCACTCACACCTTAACTCCATACTTCACACACATCTTATGCACTCCTAACTTAAACACCCTACAATGGTATGAACTCACACACACAAATACTTATTAACTTAAAACACCATAATATGATATGCTCAAGTGCACACAAGCAATTCCCAATTAATACACACACTAATGTCATACGTGCAACCACATACTAACAAAACCCAAAAACATGCATTTTACTAAACTACCCTCATGATATGCTGAACACATGCACATGCATGCTCACACAGACAGGCTCATTCTACTTGGGGGCAAACGGGGTGTGACATTAGCCATGGAACCTTTTAAGTCTGTCGATATTGATCGGTTCCTTGAATTCATTACCATCGCTATCCGATAAGATTGCAGCTCCTTTGGATAATAGCTTCTTGAGGATATATGGTCCTTCCCAAGTTGGTCTAAATTTTCCTCTGATATCTGGTACTCCTTGTCTCATCTGTTTGAACACCAAATCCCCCACCTTCAGCGGATGCTTTCTCACTTTTTCCCAAATGATCTGGCCAGTCTTTTCTGATAGATCTGATTATGATAGTAAGCTTTCATCCTGCTCTCATCAAATAAGTTCAAATGCTGTAACTTCTCTCGTATCCATTCAGCTTTCGGAATCTGAGCTTCCATGACTACTCTCAGTGATTTGAGCTCTACCTCAACCGGCAGCACTGCCTCTGTCCCATAAAACAAAGAATACGGAGTAACGCCTGTAGACGTCCTTACCATCATTTTGTAACCCCACAATGCAAAGGGAAGCTTCTCTGCCCAGTCTTTGTAGGTTTGGACCATCTTGGCTAAGATTCTCTTCATGTTCTTGTTGGTGGCCTCTACTACCCCGTTAGCTTGTGGTCGATAGGGGGAGGATTTGTGGTGCTCGATCCCATTCTTCTCAAGAATCTTTCTGGTTTCCCCCATGAATTGGACCCCGTTATCAGACACTATGTGATGTGGGAGGCCATATCTGCATATCAGATTTCTTTCAATGAACCTGGCCATATCTCTTGCGTCGATCTTCTTAAAGGACTCCGCCTCCACCCATTTTGTAAAATAGTCGATTGCGACTATTATATATCTGTGTCCGTTGGATGCCGTAGGGCGAATTTCTCCAATAATGTCTATTCCCCAAGCAGTGAATGGCCAAGGTGACGTTAGGCTGTGTAGCTCTGACACCGGCAAATGCCTTAAGTCTGCGTATTACTGACACAGTTGGCACTGCTTCACGTACTTTGAGCAATCGTTATCCATCGTAAGCCAGTAGAAGCCTTGCCTCATGATCTTTTTGGCTAATGTCAGCCCATTCATATGGGCTCCGCATATTCCGGCATGTGTTTCTTCCATTACCCTCCGGGCTTCTTTTTCGTCCAAACACCTTAATTGGATACCATCGGCTTGTCATTTGTACATTGTCCCATTTATGCAAATAAACTGGGTAGACAGCTTGCGAATCATCCTTTGATCCTTTTCGGTAGCCTCCTCTGCAAATGTCGCATTCTCTAGGTAATTCATAATGTCATGATACCATGGCTTTCCATCTGTCACTTCTACTTCCACAACAGATCTTGATTCGAAGCTAGGTCTCTCAGAACTATAGATTAAGACTGGCTTCATGTGCACCCCTTCAGGGTTGTCCCACATTGATACTAGCGTAGCGAGCGCATCGGCTAATTAATTTTCATCCCTGGGAATGAAATGGAATGTGCATACTTCGAATTGACTGCTCAGGTCTCTCAAGTGCCGGATATATGGCATTAGCCTCTCTTCCTTCACGGCCCATTCACCTCGGATTTGATTGACCACCAAGGAAGAGTCACCAAACACTTCCACACTCTTCGCTCATAAAGCTATTAACGCCTCCAATCCAAAGACACATGCTTCGTATTCAGCTTCGTTATTGGTAGCCTTGAATCTCAACTTTTTTGCCAAGGGAAGCTTTTCGTTATCCGGGGTTATCAGAATGACTCCTACTCCTGCCCCTTTGTTATTTATAGCTCCGTCAAAGTGTAATTTCCAACCTTGAATCCCGATAGCTGCCACATCCTCGTCTGGAAAGTTAAACTCGTATGAGTCTCCTTGGATCCGGTGTTCTGCTAGAAATTCCGCCACTGCACGCCCTTTGATGGTCTTCCGGGTGAGATACTTGTAAGCACCGTGTCCTAGAGCGGTCCGGATCGGAGGTTACCCTATGATTAAATCAATGTTCAAAGCCTGTATGGGAGGCTGAAGTTGGAGGTTTTAGTCCCGCGTTCCGTGAGAAATGAGGTTTTTCTACACTTCAGGGGCAGAGGAGGAGAAAACGGGAGATTTTCGAGTCAAAAAGGTTTTTTGTCCTCCACAGACGGCCAGCCCGTCTGTGGAGGAAGCCCGTCGCTTCGAGTCACCGACGGCTCAGGGTATTTTCCAACGCCCGTCGGAAAGTCACCACCCCTGTCAGGAGCCGCCTGGTTTCTCGGAGCACGCAACCGTTCCGACGCCCGTCGGTGGATGTGGCAGGGCCGTCGGAAGTGTCCTTGTGTCAGTAGGATTCTTCCGACGCCCGCCCCTACGCACCGACGCCCATCGGTCGTGTCTGGCTATATAAGGTCCGGATTTTCATTTGAAAAGGGTTGGAAAATTTTTCAGGAGAGGAAACTCTGCCAAAATTCGAGCACATTTTCTCTCTCTTCCAAAAACACCTTTTTTCCAAAGAATTTTACTTAATCAAGGATCAAATCAATCAAAGGAACTAAAAGCTAATTAGTTTTCTTTAGATTTTGACTCCTAAATCGATTTTCTGAAGGATCGGAGGTGAAATAGCTCATTTTCTCTCTCTAATCTTTCATTCTCTTACTTCTCGTGGAACGCGCGGGGATCTAACCGACATCAAAATTCTACCCAAGGCAACTATCTGAGGGTAAATATTCCGGATTCTCTCTCCATTTCTATCTCATATTTAATCATTTATCATTTATTTATTCATTCTGTGAAATTTTTGAATACTTGTCATTACCTTTCTTCATTTTGACTACCCCATCTCCCCTTTTGAAATAAAACTTGCTTTTTGATCTTGAAAGGCCCTTGTTTCCTTTCTGTTTTCCAGAGACAGAGGTGACCGACGGGTCATCTTCATGACCGACGCCCGTCGGTCACCTACCTATGGACACCCTTTTTGAGTGACAAACGGGCATATCAAATTACCAAACTGACGCCCGTCGGTCAACCAGGAAGGGCCGTCGGTGGGTTCTGCCTCCATTTTCGTTGATCATTCTTCATCTCTATTCGGTCCCTTCGATTTCTTATGTGTTAATTTTACAAATATTAACATCTCTTAACTTTCTGTGAGTGTATATTGGTCTTCATGGATAATTCCGAGCTCGAGCAGCCGCCTACCATGCGTGGTGGATTTCGTCCGGTTTAGTCTTCTTAAACCTCTTGATTTATTCCTCTCACCTTTTTTATTGATTATTTTATGTATTTGAATAAGCTTTCTTTATCCCGTTAAATGTAAAAATATATCAACGATTTATACTTAAATAAAATTGAGTTTTGAATAAAATGCAAAAGGGTCCAACGCCTTATTTTCATTCAATAAAGATCATCACATATTAAATATCCCCTTTTTAATAATGATGCATGAAAGGACCAAAGTCCTCAAAATGAACAATGTCCCAATTTATGTATGATCCGCACATTTACAAAAGGGAGTTGTATTCCGCTCCTTGTATTATTCTAATTTATTGCTTTGATATTTATTTTGCTCATTTATTGCTTTCAAAATGTGAATAAATGCGCCTTTTAATTAAACTGCATAGTGTGGAGAGAGAACGAATTAATGATATTAAAATTTGATCATAAACTAATTGAGGTAGAAATAGATGAGAAATCCCGGACCCAGCTCTGGTCTTTGGGCTCGAGAGGTTAGAGGTTATCCTCCAAAATACTTCTTGGGTCACGAGACTTTAGCGCTAATCCTAGGCCTCATGGCCCAACATGGATACTAAGCGCAAGTCTTAGGCTCTCCGAGGCGAGAGTAACTTTCCCAATGTTCTATTGGGTGGCGACTCCATGATACCTCCTTGTTGCCCAATATAGACGCACTTGCGATTTATTGCAAGATGCCAATGGACCCGCAAATGCCCCGATCGCCCACGTGCGGGCGGTCCGAAAGGGCGGCGCTCATCGGGGTCCGGCGCGCGTCATAGTGGCGACTCCACTGGGGACGTTTATGGTTCGAGATTTCAATTTGAAAATACCTCTTTTAACATTTATGATTGAAATTTAATTCATAAATTCGCTTTATCTCAAATTTGCATTTGCATATCATTAGAGCCTTAGAATACGCTAGTTTGGTCCCTCTTCTAGCCCCGGTGCGTTCCTAAAGCACCTCCTCATTTTCACTCAATTTGGGAAAGTGTTAAGGATAATCACCAGCCCAAGCCACGTACCTCAATGGTATATCAAAATGGTGACCCGATCGGTCGTTACGCTCGTGATGAGCTAGACCCGTCGGCAGGGATCATGCTTGGGTAGCCTCAAAGAAACATCTCCCTTGTCCAAAGCTCATGTAATGGCTGTAGTCACTTTCCACAGGTAAAATGAACCTTAAATCTCATGCTTGCTGTATGGATCCTTACGTATTGGACGAATCCAAATATCTCACTCGGTAACCTAGCCAAAGGCTATCATACCCCGGTAGGGCCATGTCGAAATTTATGGACCGTCCGAATACGTAACGATCATTATCCATCCGCTTGTACATTAGCATAGGAGTGTTATGCTGCCGGTTTTTTGCCGCACACCATACGCGTCCATTGGGTCCCTCGTTGACCCTTGGGCTAATCCCACCTAAGAAAGGGACTGCACGACCACGTGTGTGGGAGAAATAAGGGCGGAAGGACCTACTTGCTTGCTTGTGCTCTGTAAATATTGCATATCACGATCATGCATTATACCTACATTTCATGCATCATTCTAACGTTTGTCCCTGCAGCCATCATAGATCTGCCCAGGTGGACCAGATCACCGACCGGGCGACTGATCCGAGTTCTTACTCCTGAGCTGTCAGATAGAGAGGGTCTGCCGGAGATTTTATCAGAAGTAAGTGGCATAGTATCTCAGATGGCAAACTCACCTAGGGGGGAAGATGCCACCAGGGCCATGATTGCGGAAGAAGTGGGCCGCCATTTTGAGGAATTCGAGGGCAGGATGATGAATATGTTGGCCGCCTTGACGCAGCAGAACGCTCAGCCGAATGTTCCCCAGAATCCTCCTCCTCCTCCTCCAGTGAGACTGAATGAGCCTGAAGAAGAAAGGGTTGAAAGGCGAGAGGAGCCCGTTAGGCCGCCACCGGTAGAGTTAAGATCAGTGGCTTCGGGAGAGCTGAGAAGAAGGCCAGTGCTGAGAATTGATGACGATAGAGATATCGAGGATGATAGGTTGAGCATGGCATCTGAAAAGGGGAAGGCGCCTCAGGCTGATGATTTTATTTTGAAAAAGATGGAAGAGAGGTTCGAGGCTATGGCTCGTATGATAGGCAGAGCTCATGGGATGAATCCTGAGGATAGGGAGCTGGACGGAGAGGACCCGATCCCTTATAACTTCAAGATGCCGGATGTGCCGAAGTTCGATGGTACTTCTGATCCTACCGCACATGTGAAGCAATATTCTCTGGTCATGAAGGGGACCACATTGTCCAAGAAGCAGAAAGTGGAATACTTTTGTCTGAGTCTAACCTCTCATGCCATAGATTGGTATCACGGCCTTGACCGCCGCACTAAAGAAGATTGGGATCTGCTCACTGAGGAGTTTCTGAAATAGTACAACTGTAATACCAGAATGGAGGTGACTCTGAAAGATCTTGAGCTGCTCCAACAAAAGGCCGGGGAATCCTTCCATGAGTGCCTTACCCGATGGCAGAACCGAGTAATGGAGATGCGCCGAAAGCCTGATACCCAAGATCAGATTCGTCTTTTCATTAAGAACGCGAGCCCGTACTTGAAGGAGGGACTGAGGATGAAGGGGTTAAAGGACTGGGAGTCTCTCAAAGATATAGCCATCGAAGCAGAAGGGGAATTTTTGACCCGAAAAGCTAACAATGATAATTTTGCCAAAAGGGCTAACCCTGGTCAAGGAGCCAGTAGGCCGGCAGGTCCCAGTAACAGCACTAGAAGAATGGGTGAAGTGTCTGCTACTGAGGTAGCCACCCAGAGGAAGTTTTCGAACTTGGGGAGACCATTATCCTGGGTCTTGAAGAGACTGATGAAGGAGGGAAAATTGCGTCCTCTAACTCCTACGCCAGCTTCGACACAAGGGAAACCGGGACATAAGGACAACGAATTCTGTGCATTCCACCAGCACTCGGGCCATATCACTGATAAATTTAAAGCACTTCGGCACTCTATTCAAGACTTGATCGATAGCAAGCAGATCTCTGACCCTGAGAGGAGAGAAGCTGAGAAGAAGCCCGGATATAATGCCGTACCCCCACCTGTGTTTATGATCCAATCTAGCATGCCAGAGTGGTACGTGCTACAAGATCTGTATGGGAATGAGGAATCTGCTGTCGGTAATTCCGAGAATGAGAAGGAGAAAGCAGTTGTGGCGACTCTTGATTGCTGGTCTAGCAGTGAGAGCGGTGGAGAAGCCGAGGATGAAGAAGGATTGAACCTTGATCTGTGGGGCTCCGATGGAGAAGAGGGAGAGATAAGCGCTGTCACTAGAAGTGGAAGAGTGATCCCCGAGATTGCAAAGCTACCTGAGCCGGTACAGCCATTGGCAGAGAAAGAGCCAGAGGAGGAACAGATTATAAAGCAATTGAAGAAAACCACAGCTCAGATATCCATTTGGGATTTGTTGAGGCAGTCCCCCTCTCATAGGCAGAAGGTAGTAGAGGCTTTGGTTGAGGCCACAGTCGCCACCACTATTTCCCCATCAGAGCTTTTGGGTCTAATCAAGGGAGGATCCGAGGAGAGGTTGATCTTTTCCGATGCTGACTTACCGGCAGAAGGCCGTAATCATAACCGACCCTTATACATTAAGGCGCAGATTAGCGGTAAGCACACTGCTTGCGTTATGGTGGACGATGGGTCTTCTATCAACGTATGCCCTTTGATAGCTTTGCAAGCTTTTGGCTTAAGCGAGGATATGCTCAGCGGATCCGACCTGACTATCGCGGCCTACGATAACTCGAGGAGGCAAGCCTCGGGAACCTTCAAGACCTTGGTCAAGACAGTACCTATCGAAGTGGAAGTTGAATTTATGGTTCTGCCCATTCCTGCTAATTTCTCGGCTTTGCTAGGGAGACCCTGGTTTCATAAATTAGGAGGAGTGCCATCCACACTGCATCAGATGATAAAATTCCCGCACGAAGGGGAGGTGGTGACTATCAAGGCGGCCAGGGAAAATCAGGTCTCAGCGCTAGAAATTGCCAATCAGCCATTCAGTGGTTTCCATGTATCTATGATAAAGGAAGAGCACGAATCAGGAGATAGCCCGACTGTGGTTAGTATGATGAAGAAGATGCACTATCTTCCTGGGGCTGTATTGGGTAGAAGCTCCCAAGGGCTGCAGACCGCGATCACCACTCGAGGGCAGAAGAGCCGGAAAGGTCTGGGGTACAGAGGTGGTTTCGGCAAGAAGAGGGTAATAGACAGGATCCCCCACATTTTAAAAAGCTTTGTCCCCGCATCCTCAGTATGTGCTTATACTGGTGAAGATGAACCGCAGTGGGTAGATGGGAGGATTGTCCCTGGCTTTGAGATTTTTAGTGATGTGTATGACTGGCACATCGGGTTTGTCAAGACCGCTGAAGGCTTTTGGGATGAAGAAGTCATGACTCAGGGGATCACTTGGGACAAGTGCGAGCTTGAGGAGGTCGTTACTGAGAAAATGGTAGCTGCCAGGCTGAAAGGAAAAGGGAAGATAGCAGATTTAGAGCTGGAAATGGAGGATTTGAAGATTTCTTCCGACGTACCTGAAGGGCCTCTGCTAGATCAGAAAGTCAGTAAGCAAGCTGCAACAGCGTCAACCTCGGGAGCGGCAGAGGAAGACTCTAGCCTAGATTGTCTTTTTATTCCAGAACTCTTTTATGATGTAAATGATAACAACAATATTATCAATAAGATGAACAATTTCACTTATTTGTGCGATGTTTCTGATGATTTCAACATGCATGAACATGATCATATTCCATCAATTTTTGACATTGACTCTACTGGCACAACGCCTTTCAATCTTGGAACTTCGGAAAATCCGAGAGAAATTCTAATAGCATCAAACATAACTCCTGAGGAGAGAAAAAATTTTGAGAGAATAATAACAAAACATGAAAAAGTCTTTGCCTGGACCTATGAGGATATGCGGTGGATTGACCGAGCCGTGGCGGAGCATGCCATCCCGACTTACCCAGATTGCAGGCCTGTGAAGCAGAAGTTGAGAAGGCTAAGGCCAGAATGGGCTGACAAGGTTAAGGAGGAAATCCGACAGCAGATCGAAGCTAAGTTTCTAGTGGAAGTCCAGTACCCTACTTGGCTGGCGAATGTGGTTCCTGTGGCTAAGAAGAACGGAAAGGTCAGGGTGTGCGTGGATTATCGAGATCTTAACAAAGCCTGTCCTAAAGATGATTTTCCACTACCCCATATTGATGTATTGATAGACAGTGCCGCCAATTGCGCGATGTACAACTTTGGGGATGGATATGTGGGCTACAACCAGATCTTGAACAAGATAGCTGACCGGGTTAAGACTGCCTTCATCACAGAGTGGGGTACCTATGCCTATCGGGTTATGCCTTTCGGCTTGAAGAATGCGGGGGCCACATACCAGAGGATGGCGACCAAGATCCTAAGCGACCTGATTCACAAAGAAGTGGAGGTGTATGTTGACGATATGATGGTCAAATCAGCCACCCGAGAGGGACACTTTGAAGCTCTAGAGAAGTTCTTCACCCGGATCGACATGTATAATCTGCGACTTAACCCCAAGAAATGCATTTTCGGGGTGACTTCAGGAAAGCTGTTGGGACATGTCGTCAGTCAGAGGGGGATAGAAATTGACCCCGATAAGGTGAAAGCTATCAGAGAGATGCCTGTGCCACAGAAGGAGAGAGATGTAAGGAGCTTCCTAGGCAAGCTGCAGTATGTTAGCCGGTTTATTGCAAAGCTCACTTCGATATGCAAACCTGTTTTTAAGCTGCTTAGAAAGAACCAGCCCGTAGTCTGGAATGAAGACTGTCAGAGAGCCTTTGATAATATCAGGGAGTCCCTGTTAAATCCGCCAGTACTAAGACCTCCGCAACCTGTCAAACCGCTTATTCTGTACCTGGCAGTAGAAGACGGTTCAGTGGGCGCCATGATGGCTCAACAGGATGAATTTGGGGTGGAGTTTGCAGTTTATTACCTCAGCAAGAAGTTTCTGACTTACGAAGTAAAATATGCTGAAGTGGAGAAGATCTGCCTTGCAGTGATTTGGGCATCAAAGAAGCTAAGGCATTACTTCCACTCATACAAGGTTCAGGCTGTAGCCAAGCAGAATCCTTTAAGATATTTGCAGGAGGCACCATCTTTGCTTGGAAAGATGGGGAGGTGGCTGCTCTTGCTACAAGAGTTTGATGTGCAATACATCACCCGCAAGACTATTAAGGGGCGAGCTGTAGCCGAATTCCTTGCTGAACATCCTATCCAAGGGGACACCCTCGAATTTACCTTTCCTGACGAGAGCATAGGCACGATTTCTGTTCAAGGATGGCAGTTGCATTTTGACGGGGCGGTAAACAACAAAGGAGCCGGAGTCGGAATCATCCTGACAACCCCAGATAATGAGAACTTCCTCTTGCTAAGAAACTGAGATACAAAGCAACCAACAATGAAGCTGAGTATGAAGCGTGCACTTTCGAGTTAGAAGCTTTGGCTGTGTTGGGGGCAAGAAATGTAGAGGTATTTGGTGACTCGTCCTTGGTAATAAACCAGATCCGAGGTGAGTGGGCTGTTAAGGAAGAACAACTGGTCCCCTATGTTCAATACTTGAAAGGGATGTGTGGGCAGTTTGAGACTTGCACCTTCCACTTCGTGCCCAGAGATGAGAACCGTTTGGCCGATGCGTTAGCAACCTTAGTGTTAATGTGGGATAACCCTGAAGGAGTGGCCATGAAACCGGTGCTCATTTCGAGCTCTGATAGGCCCAGTTTTAAAACCGAGCCTGTAATGGAACTAGAGGCGTCAGATGGGAAGCCATGGTACTTTGATATCATGAATTACTTGGAAAGCGATAGATTTCCAGAAGAAGCCACTGAAAAAGATCAGAGGATGATACGTAAATTATCTACTCAGTTCATATCCTTGGAAGGGGTGCTGTACAAAAGACGGTCAGATGGGATCCAGCTCAGATGTTTGAATGAGAGAGAAGCGTGCAAGATAATGGAAGAAACCCATGCAGGGGTCTGCGGGGCCCACATAAATGGTTTGACCTTGGCCAAGAAGATAATGAAGCAAGGCTTTTTTTGGCTTACGATGGACACTGATTGTTCAAAGTATGTCAAGCAATGTCAGTTATGCCAACAGTACGCGGATCTGAGACACCTGCTAGTATCAAAGCTACATAACCTAACATCTCCTTGGCCGTTTGCCGCTTGGGGGATAGATATCATTGGAGAGATTCGCCCTACGGCGTCCAATGGGCACAGATATATCATAGTCGCAATCGACTACTTCACCAAATGGGTTGAGGCAGAATCTTTCAAGAAAATTGACGCAAGGGATATGGCTAGGTTCATAGAGAGGAATTTGATCTGCAGATACGGTCTCCCTCACCACATAGTGTCTGATAATGGAGTGCAGTTTATGGGAGAGACCAGAAAACTTCTTGAGAAATACGGTGTTGAGCATCATAAATCCTCTCCCTACCGACCGCAAGCGAATGGAGCAGTGGAAGCCGCCAATAAGAATGTGAAAAAGATCTTGTCCAAGATGGTCCAAACCTACAAAGACTGGGCTGAAAAGTTGCCCTTCGCCCTATGGGGATACAGAATGACAGTAAGATCATCTACAGGCGCTACACTATTTTCTCTGGTATACGGAACAGAAGCGGTATTGCCGGTAGAGATAGAGCTTAAATCACTAAGGGTGGTCATGGAGGCCCAAATCCCGGAAGCCGAATGGGCGCAGCAGAGATTGCAGCACTTGAACTTACTGGATGAGAGTAGGCTGAAAGCTTATTATCATAATCAGATATATCAGAAGAGATTAGCGAGAACTTTCGGAAAGAAGGTGAGGAAGCACCCGCTGAAAGAGGGGGACCTGGTGTTCAAGCAGATGAGGCCAGGAATACCAGACATCAGGGGGAAATTCAGACCTACCTGGGAAGGGCCGTACATCCTTAAGAAGCTGTTGTCCAGAGGGGCTGCAATCTTATCAGACAGCGATGGGAACGAATTCAAAGAGCCAGTCAATGTCGACAGACACAAAAGGTTCCACGGCTAAAGACCAAAATAAAAAAAAAGAAGAGAATAAAATGCCCTGCAAGTCGAAAACCGGAAAAAGGCGGCTATGCTAAAATTGGGCGCCTCGACAGGGTGAAAACCGAAAAAAGGCATCCTGTGCAAAAATTAGAGGCATGAGAGAGAATGTCCGATCGTGAAAACCCGAGAGGGCCGATCGGTAACAGGAGTTAATGCTGTTAAAATTTGGTTTCATGTATTGATAGTGCATAAGCAGCTGAGTAAATGCCAAAACTGATCATGTATGCTGAAATTATCTAGAAATGCACATGAAACTCGTGAAAGGGATGAATATTATTCTTTTCACTTTTGTCATTTTCTAGTTCTGCATTGAAAAGAAATGTAGCAAAAAAAATACACATGTAGGCTAAGCTAGGTCTTGCTGCTGCTCTCGCCGATCAGATGCTTGAGCCCTCGAGTCCTATTATCGGAGGCTGGGCTGAGGATCCACTTCTTGTACCCGCTGGTTGAGGATGCGGAATGGTTGCCAAATCTCGGGATGACAGTCTTCACAGGTAATCTACCCCATAGCTCATGATACCGGGAAGCAAATGCGACCAAGAGATCTCCTCCGCGGAAAGAAAGGGGAACCCTCACTATATCCTGGGTCATCCCCAGCTGCCGTGAACATCGCGAGGTGATGCAGAAGGTGGCCTGGCGGAGGCCGCAGAGGGGGACGTAACCCGATGACCCATCGGTGACCGCATGAGACAGCGGAAGCCAGGCGGATGTAAAACTGATATCGTCATCGGACAGCTCACTAAATCTGGTAATACCTTCACCAGTCGCGGCACACCCATACAGTCGCCGATGAGGCAAGAAATGGCTCGGCATGTACCGCGGAGTGACTCGAGGGGGTGGTTCAGACAGCATCTTCAGTTTTTCCTGCAGCCAGATCTGTAAAAAAAAAAAAAAAAAAAAAAAAGCCGCTGGAGTAAGTAGGGTTTGCTTCAGGCAAAAATAAGGCACAGGGTTGTGTGAAAATCCGAAAGGACGCACCTCCCGCAAAGAAAAGCTAGTGTGAAAATCCATAAGGGATGCACTACCTTTAAAATAATGACGTACCTGGAGTAATAAGGGGCTATCGGTAAAGGTTGTGGTGGACCCAGAGCTCACAGCGTCCAAACCCAAGATGGTTTCGGCCAAGACGAGTGGTAGAGGTGACAATCCCAGATGAAAGTCGCTCAGAACTCCAAGCAGACGAAAGTCACCTGTCAAGCCTCCTGGAACAACAATAAGGAAGTTCACCATGCAGAATAGGAACGTGATACTTACCCGATAGGTGGGGATGTCAGTGAACTGATCTAGGGCCTCGATCAGTGGCTCCAGAGAAAAGGAGGAACTCAGAGGAATCAGCCGGTTGGCCTCCGAGGGGGATATGCCCAGAGCTAGGGCTACGTCCCGGGTCTGAAGTAGGCCGCAGCGGGGGATGCAAGGCAGAGCTCCAGGAGGGAACTGGGCTCCCAGAATGGAAGCCAATTCTTCAGAAAGAGGGCACAGTTCCTGATAGGTGAACTGGAAGACGTGAAATCGAGGGTTCCAGAAGTGGGTCGCCGCCAGGAGGAGGTTCTGGTCGATCTTCACCCGACACAGATATTTCAGCCCAGCCAGAGAGGAAAGGGCGCCTTCTCCCCAAGTGTGTTTGTCATCTAAAATACAGTGCATCCTTTGAGCAGGAGGGGAAAACATTTTGAGAAGAATAAAAGCCCAAGGTGCTGGAAAATGAAGAGACAAGAAAATCTTGCAGATTTTATAGGAGAGGGTCACCGACGGCCTACTCGCCCCTCTACAGAGACGGTCTGCCCGCCTCTCTGCGGAGACGGCCTGACCGCCCCTCCATAGGGACGGCCTGCCCGTCGGAAGTCCACCGGGCAGAAACACGCGTCATCATTGCATTCATCACGCGCATTAAATTGCATTTATTTCGCGACAGACGGCCAGCCCGTCGGTCGCTTGTACAGACGCCCTGCCCGTCGGTCACGAAATTCTATATAAGGGCGAGTGACAGACGGCGCAAACGTTGCTGTCCCTTTCTTCTTCCCCTCCCAAACGATTCCTAAGCGGTTTTTAGCGTTTTTTGAGTCTTTTCTCCTTGTTATTTCGCGATTTCTTCAGTTTTTCGCATTATATACTCACCCGGTGCTCGGATATTCGTATTTCTCTAGTTTCTACACTTCTCCGGATTACAAGTAAGTAAATAATTACTTCTATTTTTTTATTTAATTCATTTCTACATTCTTCCTTCTTTTAACTTTAAGGAGTTTCAGATAATTTTAGAATTTAGGGGGAAATGCTGCCCAATTTTTATTTTTTTTGTAATCAAATCCGAACTTTTTGCATGATCACGTAGAAATAGAGTTTTTCTATAATATTGGTGTTTTAGAAATGTATTTTTTTTTGCGCACCATCTTTGAGCATGACTTGCTTTTGCGGCCTGAGGTCATTGTTTTTGAGTTGTTGGGGGCACACTCTTGCCGGGGTGCGCCCCATTTACAGGCATTTAATATTGCTAGGGCCTGAGGCCTATTGTCTTGCTTTTTCACGTAGGAGGTTGGGCACATCCCTGCCGGGGTGCTGCCCAAATTTTTATCTTTTATTCTAGAATTGAATATTTATTTACTTTCCAAGTAGGATGCATGCCTTAGGGCTTAGAAAGCCCATCTTTATTCGCTTTAATTATCTCCGTGAGGATTACATGTTCCTTTGCCATGATGCGTGCAAGGCATGTTAGGATACTTCCGTAGACAGGATGTTTGCTATTTTTATCTGTCATTACTTTTTTTATCTCATGTTGGGCCGCCATTGCCCTGTTAAGGCCTAGATGGACCTTAGATTTTGGAAAATAAACCTGATAATGCTAGTTTTGCCAAGTTTTCGCTATCTGACTCCTTCCTTTTTACAGGATGCCTCCCAGACGCAGAGCACCACAGGCCCAGCCCGAGCTTGAGGCCCCGGCTTGGATGGATGACGAGTCCGCCCAGAGGTACAGGGCGTTGGCTCAGGTAGAGTTTCGGGCCAGCCGCTTTGTATCTCGCCCTTTTCTAGAGGCCCTCGGGTTGGCCCCGGAGTTCGATTTACTTGCCGAGGGAGCGGGTTGGACAGAGTTTCTTGATCCTGCCTTCTAGACATTTCCAGAGGCTACCCGCCAGGTCTTGGCCACTCTCCGCTACACAGGCTTTCAGAGCGCAGATACTGACCCGGGGGTGGTACAGTTTTGGTTTGATGGCGACCATGTCAGCATCACCAGGCAGAGGTTTGCTCAGGCTATGGGGCTTCCTATGGGAGAGGAGGTTGAGATCCCGCGGCGAGCGTTGAGACGCGCCCATTGGGCGGCTATTGCTATACCAGGAGTGTTGTATGATCACGATACAACGAAGAGCACCGTACTGGTGTCTCAGGCACTCCGGTATCTGCACAGAGTGCTTTCCAGCTCGTACCTCGGTCGAGCTGGTAATCCAGGGTCGCTTAACGCGGCCGAGATCTGGAGCCTCTGGGCTATGGTGGCAGGCCAGCGTCTCAACATTAGCCACGAGATCTTGGCCAACCTGGCCAGAGTTGGCAGAGGGTCGACACCGGTGGTGATGGTAGGAGGAGTCATCACCCGATTACTGTTGGGATTGGGGTTTAACCCCGAGAGGCTGAGAGGACCTCTACCGGAGGGGATCCATGTAGATGCTGCAGCCGCGGTTCAGATGGGGATGATCTCTCAGATTCCAGGCCAGGCGGAGGCTTATAGGGTGTTGACTATCCATGAGACCCGGCGGCTATTCTCGCTTCCACCCCTGGGGGCAGATCCTGATCACCCAGAGCACCAGGAGGAGCAGCCTCCACAACCCGAGCCACAGCCCGAGCCACAGCAGGTACAGCCTCAGCCGGAGCACCAGCCTCCTCCACCTCCTCAGTCCCAGGCAGTGCCTCGGCCACAGCAGCAGGAGCCTCCTAGGACCCCCTCGGATTTTGATTTTGAGATCACGATGGACGATCTCTTCGCCTCTTCACCGGCATCTAGGGCCCCGACCCCAGCCCCATCGCCGAGCGCCAGGGTGCAGAGGCATGCCCGCGAGCCTTCCGAGAGATACCATCCGTACTCCCGAGGCGATCCTGGGGCATCCACTTCTTCGGCACCACCACCAGAGCCACAGCCACCGCCAGCTCAGCCGGACTACTTCCAGCTCCTCTCCTCCATGTTTTTGGCCTTTGAGCGGCGACAAGATGAGAGGGATAGGGCCATTCACGAGAGGTTGGATCGCCAGCAGGCTGCTATCCAGGAGCAGTCTCAGACGGTGGAGCGCCTATCCCGAGAGTAGGCAGGCTACATGGAGCATGCAGCGAGGGAGCAGACTCGGGCCATGGATGCCCTTAGAGATCAGCAGACTCGAGTTCTGGAGGCCTTCAGAGGAGAGCAGATGGGGCTAGTTGAGCAGATTGCTCAGGGGCAGAGGGAGTTGAGGCAGCAGCTCGCTCATGATGTGAGGACGTCACAGGACCAGGCGTCTCAGAGGGTTGACATGACCCTTCAGATGATTGATGAGTCACTAGACTCTCTGAGATCCCGCGTCCAGGCGATAGAGGGGATTCTCCCTCCTCTTTCTCAGACCATGAGAGAGTTCAGGGAGCAGACGGAGCAGAGCTTGGAGCGTAGGAGGACGGCCGCCCTGAGCAGACCACTCAGCTGAGCCAAGCCTTCAAGAAGTTGGGGGAGAAGATCTCTGAGACCTTAGGGTTTTTGGGCACTTGTACCCAGCCCTTCTTAGACAGCTATGCTCAGGTTCAGTTCAGGTGAGCCCATGATCACGAGGCAGGACCCTCTGCAGCTCCGCCGCCGCCTCAGGCCCGTCCACCTTCGCCAGGGACCGTGCATATCTCGGATGATGAGGATCCCGATGAGCCTTCAGACTACACACCTCTCTGAGCTTCAGGGAGTTATTTTTGTATCTCTTGTATTTTGTATATGCATTGTACAAAAATGACGTTTTTAGTGGAAAACTTTTGCTTCATTATTTGCATGTTTTTCTTTTCTTTTCGATTAATCGCTTAAATAACACCACAGGAAGTGTGTATTCTCCTATTTACTCATGTGTCGATAAAAATGACAATGAAAAAAATAATAATAACATGAAACGAAGACAAACAACAAAAGAATAATAATCAATAGCAGGTCAAAAGATGACCTTTCAAACATGAATTAACAAAATCTTTTATCTCACAGGTACAAAGGAATACCAACCTGAGCACGGACATCGATAAAAGGGGTCTCCTTCAAAACAAGGAAACCAGCGGAATTTTCACACTCCAAGATCGAAGCTGCGGTTGAATAAACACTGCTCTTCACCAGATCGAAGCTGCAGTTAAAGAAACACTGCTCTTCACCTCGAAGCTGCGGTTGAAGAAACACTGCTCTTCACCAGATCGAAGCTGCAGTTGAAGAAACACTGCTCTTCACCCCGAAGCTGCGGTTGAAGAAACACTGCTCTTCACCAGATCGAAGCTGCAGTTGAAGAAACACTGCTCTTCACCCCGGAGCTGCGGTTGAAGAAACACCGCTCTTCATCAGATCGAAGCTGCAGTTAAAGAAACACTGCTCTTCACCCCGAAGCTGCGGTTGAAGAAACACTGCTCTTCACCAGATCGAAGCTGCAGTTGAAGAAACACTGCTCTTCACCCCGGAGCTGCGGTTGAAGAAACACCGCTCTTCATCAGATCGAAGCTGCAGTTGAAGAAACACTGCTCTTCACCCCGGAGCTGCGGTTGAAGAAACACCGCTCTTCATCAGATCGAAGCTGCAGTTGAAGAAACACTGCTCTTCACCCCGAAGCTACGGTTGAAGAAACACTGCCCTTCATCAGATCGAAGCTGCAGTTGAAGAAACCCTGCTCTTCACCAGATCGAGGTTGTAGCCAAAGCATGCTGCATCTCACCAAGCCCTACAGATCGAGATGAGGTCTAACCGGCAAAAGGCACGGAAGGTGAAAAGCCGTCGAAGGTACGCTTTCTTTCCAACCTTTCTCTGAGTTTTGGCTTATCTAGGCGCTTGTGCGCTAGTTTCCCCAAAACTGGGGGCAACTGTAAGCACCGTGTCCTAGAGCGGTCCGGATCGGAGGTTACCCTATGATGAAATCAATGTTCAAAGCCTGTACGGGAGGCTGAAGTTGGAGGTTTTAGTCCCGCGTTCCGTGAGAAATGAGGTTTTTCTACACTTCAGGGGCAGAGGAGGAGAAAACGGGAGATTTCCGAGTCAAAAAGGTTTTTTGTCCTCCACAGACGGCCAGCCCGTCTGTGGAGGAAGCCCGTCGCTTCGAGTCACCGACGGCTCAGGGTATTTTCCGACGCCCGTCGGAAAGTCACCGCCCCTGTCAGGAGCCGCCTGGTTTCCCGGAGCACGCAACCGTTCCGACGCCCGTCGGTGGATGTGGCAGGGCCGTCGGAAGTGTCCTTGTGTCAGTAGGATTCTTCCGACGCCCGCCCCTACGCACCGACGCCCGTCGGTCGTGTCTGGCTATATAAGGTCCGGATTTTCATTTGAAAAGGGTTGGAAAATTTTTCAGGAGAGGAAACTCTGCCAAAATTCGAGCACGTTTTCTCTCTCTTCCAAAAACACCTTTTTTCCAAAGAATTTTACTTAATCAAGGATCAAATCAATCAAAAGAACTAAAAGCTAATTAGTTTTCTTTAGATTTTGACTCCTAAATCGATTTTCTGAAGGATCGGAGGTGAAATAGCTCATTTTCTCTCTCTAATATTTCATTCTCTTACTTCTCGTGGAACGCGCGGGGATCTAACCGACATCAAAATTCTACCCAAGGCAACTATCTGAGGGTAAATATTCCGGATTCTCTCTCCATTTCTATCTCATATTTAATCATTTATCATTTATTTATTCATTCTGTGAAATTTTTGAATACTTGTCATTACCTTTCTTCATTTTGACTACCCCATCTCCCCTTTTGAAATAAAACTTGATTTTTGATCTTGAAAGGCCCTTATTTCCTTTCTGTTTTCCGGAGACAGAGGTGACCGACGGGTCATCTTCATGACCGACGCCCGTCGGTCACCTACCTATGGACACCCTTTTTGAGTGACAAATGGGCATAACCAATTACCAAACCGACGCCCGTCGATCAACCAGGAAGGGCCGTCGGTGGGTTCTACCTCCATTTTCGTTGATCATTCTTCATCTCTATTCGGTCCCTTCGATTTCTTATGTGTTAATTTTACAAATATTAACATCTCTTAACTTTCTGTGAGTGTATATTGGTCTTCATGGATAATTCCGAGCTCGAGCAGCCGCCTACCATGCGTGGTGGATTTCGTCCGGTTTAGTCTTCTTAAACCTCTTGATTTATTCCTCTCACCTTTTTTATTGATTATTTTATGTATTTGAATAAGCTTTCTTTATCCCGTTAAATGTAAAAATATATCAACGATTTATACTTAAATAAAATTGAGTTTTGAATAAAATGCAAAAGGGTCCAACGCCTTATTTTCATTCAATAAAGATCATCACATATTAAATATCCCCTTTTTAATAATGATGCATGAAAGGACCAAAGTCCTCAAAATGAACAATGTCCCGATTTATGTATGATCCGCACATTTACAAAAGGGAGTTGTATTCTGCTCCTTGTATTATTGTAATTTATCGCTTTGATATTTATTTTGCTCATTTATTGCTTTCAAAATGTGAATAAATGCGCCTTTTAATTAAACTGCATAGTGTGGAGAGAGAACAAATTAATGATATTAAAATTTGATCATAAACTAATTGAGGTAGAAATAGATGAGAAATCCCGGACCCAGCTCTGGTCTTTGGGCTCGAGAGGTTAGAGGTTATCCTCCAAAATACTTCTTGGGTCACGAGACTTTAGCACTAATCCTAGGCCTCATGGCCCAACATGGATACTAAGCGCAAGTCTTAGGCTCTCCGAGGCGAGAGTAACTTTCCCAATGTTCTATTGGGTGGCGACTCCATGATACCTCCTTGTTGCCCAATATAGACGCACTTGCGATTTATTGCAAGATGCCAACGGACCCGTAAATGCCCCGATCGCCCACGTGCGGGCGGTCCGAAAGGGCGGCGCTCATCGGGGTCCGGCCCGCGTCACAATACTCCACATCAAATTCTTGAAGTAACAGCAACCACCTACCCATTTTCCCAAGTAAAGATGGGGCCTCTTGCAAATATCTCAGGGGATTCTGCCTCGTGACTGCCTGCACTTTGTAAGCATGAAAATAATGTCGCAATTTCTTAGAAGCCCAGATTACTGCAAGGCAAATCTTTTCTACCTCTATGTACTTGACTTCGTAGGCTAAGAATTTCTTACTGAGGTAATAAACAGCAAATTCCACTCCAAAATCATCCTCTTGGGCCATCATAGCACCTACAGAACTGTCTTCTATGGCCAGGTATAGGATCAGTGGCTTGACTGGCCGTGGTGTTCTCAGTACCGGTGGATTCAACAAATATTCTCTGACAGCATCAAAAGCCTTTTGACAACTCTCGTTCCATACTACTGGTTGATCTTTTCGGAGCAGCTTAAAGATTGGCTCACATATCGAAGTAAGCTTAGCGATAAATCTACTGATGTATTGCAACTTGCCCAGAAAGCTTCTTACATCCTTTTCCTTCTGCGGTATCGGCATTTCCCTGATGGCCTTAACCTTATCCGGGTCAATCTCAATCCCCCTTTTACTAACTATGTGTCCTAAGAGCTTCCCTGAAGTAACGCCAAAGATACACTTTTTAGGATTCAACCGCAAATTGTACTTATCTATCCTTTGGAAGAACTTTTCCAGGGCTTCAAAATGGCCTTCTCTAGTGGCTGACTTGATCATCATATCGTCCACGTATACCTCTACCTCTTTATGAATCAAATCATCCAATATCTTTGTTGCCATCCTCTGACAAGTGGCCCCTGCATTTTTCAGGCCAAAAGGCATCACACGATAAGCGTAAGTCCCCCACTCTGTGATGAAGGCTGTCTTGATCCGATCAATTATCTCATTGAGAATTTGATTGTTGCCCGCGTAACCATCTCCGAAGCTATACATCTCGCAAGCAGCAGCACTGTCTATTAGTACGTCTATATGAGGCAATGGAAAATCATCCTTTAGACAGGCCTTATTCAGATCCCGATAATCCACGCATACTCTTACTTTACCATTCTTTTTTGCTACAGGGACAACATTGGCCAACCATGTTAGGTATTGCACCTCAACTAGAAACTTGGCTTTGATTTGCTGGTGAATCTCTTTTTTCACTTTCTCTGCCCATTCCGGCCTAAGCCTTCTCAATTTCTGCTTAACAGGTTTATGGTCCGTATAGGTGGGGATAGCATGCTCTGCGACTTTCCGATCGATTCCCGGCATATCTTCATAGGTCCAGGCAAAGACTTTTTCATATTTTTTTAATATTCTCTCAAATTTCTCTCGCTCTTCAGGAGTTATATTTGATGCTATCAAAATTTCTTTTGGATTGTCTAGGGTTTCCAAGATTGAATGGAGTAGCATCAGTTGAATCAATATCAAATATGGATGGATAATGATCATGATCATGCATAGTGAAATCATCAGAAACATCACACAAGTAAGCAAAACCATTCAATTTATTAATAAGATTGAAATTGTCATTGACATCATTGAAAAGTTCTGGAGCAAAAAGAAAATCTAAACTATCTTCCTCTTCCTCCTCTGCTAGTGTATCTGCCGCAGTCGATGTTTCCGCATCACATTGGCCCTTTGGAGTCTCCTCATCCATCTCCCGCACAGCTTCTTCTATCTTGGCCTTTCCTTTCAGCTGGGTGGTTATCATCTTTTCAGTAATTATTTCTTCCGGCGTCTCGCGGTCCCAAATTGTCCTACTGGTCATGATTTCTTCATCCCAAAAACCCTATGTTGGCTTGATTAATCCAATGCCCCAGTCATAGACATTATTGAAAACCTCGAACCCTGGCATAATTCTTCCATCCAACCACTGCGGTTCATTTTCTCCTGCATAGGCACATGCTGCGGTTGCTGGAACAAAGGTCTTTCAAATATGGGGAACTTCCATTTTTGACTTCTCGCCCCTTTTTACAGCACCTGTGTATCCAAGACCCCTCTTGTCCTTTTGAACCTTAGTGGCAACTGTAACACCCCCATACCCCCGGTAAGGAATATCGGGGCGCCACGCGGACACATACGTATACTTGCACATGCATTAGCGGAAGCGATAGCATAAACACATTCATCTAAGAATAATGAAATAATACTACACTAGGGCCCAACATGTGATTCGCATTAACTACGTATATACAAGTTACAAAACTATTATCTTTATTATATTACATATTCATTTCTGTACATATTTACTGTAGTCATTTACGTATACATCTACACATGATTTTACTCAAAGGTTTCTATATCTATCTTTAACTTATGCAAAAAAAGTCATAACAAAAGTCCTAGTGGCCCTTGACCTGCAGATGCACGTTCTCTGATTCGAACCTGTAACCTACACGAAAACAAACATCCGTGCTAAGCGATAACGCTTAGTGGGGATGAAAATAATGCAATGGACTTCTTTCGAAGTCAGCAATAAAATATACATGTTCCATGCGCTGCTCAAACAACTCATGCATATATTTTCACAATCATATTAATCATGGATTCTAATTCATATAAACATGTGCTGGTATACATAACTATCCTATAGCATTCATCTCATATACTTTAAACATTTACTTATAACACTACATATGATTGTTCACTATACACTAACAATAACGGGAATAAAAACAATAAGCCTGAATTCCTTTCACGGTGGATACGGGTAACTCTGGATACTGTTTAAAGTATCTTACATGTGGAGAATTAACTCAAACTCTATGGAATACACGAAGTATTCCGAACTCTGGGCACAATTAAGGCCAACTCTAGCAGTTGCACTCTAGCCCTTTATAAGCATGCTTATCTATCCACTATAACGGTAATGAGGCTCAGATACAACTCATATACTGTACACAGATATCAGCTCAGTTACTTAATTCATGTATACATGTTATCACTTCATCGCATCCACATGTAAATTAAGACAGAAGAAAACATATCTCGAAATAGAACAAGACAAGAAGGTTCACTGTCGCGATCACGCCAAGGAGTCGCGCTCGCGACAGAAGCCAGGTTTACTGTCGCGATGGCGACAAGATGTCGCGCTCGCGACAGAAGCCAGATTGCCAAAAGATACACTCTTGATATTATACCAAATGCATATACAATCTTTATTAGTTAAATTACAAATTTTAAGCATATTCTAATGTATTTCCCCGTTGATAACTACTTTATAGTCATTTGCTAACCCTAAATACGCATAATAAGCTAAGGGGAAGGGTAAGGGGTTGACCCATGGCAACTAGGAGCTCAAAAATAAGAAGAAAAAGCTTATAATGAGTTGTTCTGTCGCGAGGTCGCGACATGTGTCGCGCTCGCGACAGAAGACTCGCCTTTGGTGCCTAACGGCACCACTTTTTAACCTAAATTTGAATCGCAAAAAACACCATCTAGACCACATTTTTAGGCAAAATGGTCTTCATAAGAATTTTTCACTAGGATATTAGATTTCAAATGGAACAATTTTCAGGTCATTTGGACATCTACAACTTAATATATAACCTAAATAACCTCTACTGTTCCAGTGAACCCGCCAGAACAGGATCACCTACGTTTTAACTACTTTTTGGGGTACGTAGAGTCAGAATTAGCTCAAACACCCTCTTAGACATTTTTGGCTACGGATCTTATGTTTTAGATGCAATTTGAATCAACTCAATTGAAGTCTTGTAACTCTACTTATGTCAAATACAATACACAGAGGTCTATGAACAACTAAACAGAATTTTACCCATAACACACTTCACAACTATAAAATATGTACAACTCATTTAACACTCATATAACCACAACATATGCATATTCAAACATCATATATCACAACAAGCAATCAAAACGAGTAAAAGAAAAATCGCACACGATCCCTACCTCTAGGAGTTGAACCGCGCTCTCTACTCGGCTCCGACCTTCTCTTTGCCTTTATTAGGCCTCTTGTCCACAGCTTCCATACACAAACCATTCAAAATACCAAAGTTACTCTTCTCTCTTACTTTAAATCAAAAACAGAAATAAGATAGAAGAAGAAGACCAATACTAACTAAATAGCATTACTTACCTTCTTAGGAGACCTAATCAAGCTCTACTAACCCCTCTCAAAGCTAATCCAAATGAATCACTCAAAACATGTAAAGAAGAAGAAGAAGGAACGAAAGAAGGGAAAAATAAGGGAAAAGAAAGAAACCAACGTGAATAAGAGGAATGAAAAGGGTAGTTGGTCAATCCATATTCAAATCCATTAATTGGCCAAAAGCACAGCTGTGTTCACTCAAAAGCACAGTTGTGTTTTGCAATCCCTTATCCAACATTAAATCTCCCCATTAAATGCCACTTACCTTATTAATTCCTTCAATTATCTCTTAATCAAATACATATATATCTCTTGCCACTTGTCTCACTCCTACGCAGCCATGTGCCAACACCCTACAATGCCACGTGTCGAAAAATCTCAATTTAGTTGACATACCACGGGAGGGTTCTGTCGCGCCCGCGATGCTTGTCGCGCTCGCGACAGGACTCTCACACCCAACATCTAATCTTTTTTTTTGAACCGAAATTCTATAATTCTTCTAGGGCTATTTCGAGGTGTTACAGCAACGGCTATCGGTATCCCTTAGGAATTCTTGCCCAGCCTTGCACCAGGGAGGAATGACATTTTCTTCATCATATTCAATACCTGGGGGCTTTCTTCTTTCTGCTCTTTTTTGCCTATCATGGTGATATGAAACCCATTAAACGGCTGCCTGGCTATCTCCAGTATTGATACCTGATTCTCTCGTGCAGCTTTTATAGTCACGATCTGGCCCTCGTCTGGTATCTTTACCATCTGATGCAGTGTAGAGGGGACTCCTCCCAATCTATGAAACCATGGTCTGCCTAGCAAAGCTGAGAAATTGGCAGGTATGGGCAGCACCACAAACTCTAGTTTTGACTCTACCGGTCCCGTTTTTACCACTGCTGTGAAGGTTCCCGAAGCCTGCCTACGCGAGTTGTCATATGCCGTGATGGTAAGATCAGATTTTGTAAACATATCCTCTGTTACCCCAAAAGCTGCTATTGCTACCTGTGGGCATACATTTATGGAAGAGCCGTCATCAACCATCACACAGGCGGTATGCTTGTGGTTAATATGCGCCCTTATATAAAGAGGGCGATTATGGTTGCGACCTTCTGCCGGCAAATCTGCACTGGTAAAAACAACATTTTCTCCCGATCCTCCTTTTACTACCTCCAGAAGTTCCGTAGGTGAAATGGTCGTAGACACGGTTGCTTCGCATAAAGCCTCCACCACCTTCTGCCTATGTGATGGCGACTGTCTCAAAAGATCCCATATTGAAATCTGAGCCGGCGTCTTTTTCAGTTGCTTGACAATCGGATCTTCCTTCGGCTCCTTTCCCCTTCTGTCCTCAATCGGCTCTTGTGGCTTTTCTACTTCCGGGGCTACCCTTCCACTCCGGGTCATAGCTCCCACTTCTTTCCTCTTTGGTTCTCCTCCATCCTCTTTCGAACCCCAAAGGTCTGAAAATGTTTCCAAATCATCATTTTCAGTTCCACTATCATCAGTGGACCAGCAATCAATCACTGCAGCTGGAAGCCCTTCTTCACTCCCCTCATAGAGGCTTATGACAGTAGTGTGGATATCGTTGCTGTATAGTTCCTTCAACACAAAGTTCTCGGGCAAACTGGACCCGATCATATTCACTGGCGGAGGCGTGTTATTGTACCCGGCTTTCTTTTGACCCCCTCTCTTTTCTGGATCTGTGATCTGTTTTGAGTCGATCAAATCCTGAATTGCATGCCTCAGAGTCCTACAGTTATCAGTTACATGTCCAGTGTGCTGATGATATGCACAGTACTCATCGTCTTTGTGTCCAGGCATGCCTTGAGTTCTCGCAGGTCTGGGCGGTAGGGGTTGCAGCTTATTCTCCTTCATTAGCCTTCTTAGTACCCATGACAAGGACCTCCCGAGATTAGAAAAATGTCTCGGGGTGGCGTTCGTAGTTGATACTGTTGAGCATTTTTTATATATGCTTATTAACCGCAAGTATACGGTGTACCGAAATAGTACTTTAGATATCAATCCCACAGGGAACGTGTTACACACTATTACTAATTGATTTTAATCTTGTTTACAATTATAAAATGATAGAGAAGTGATTCTAAATTAATCTAACTTGTAAACTAACTAAACCAAATTTGTGTGAATCCAAGAAGACAGAAAAGATTAATGATACTAGATATAAAGATGGAACTTGAATTAATTGTTCTTAATGATTTTAGTATTCTTTTCTTGTAAGCCAAGTTGAATAAATTTCCTACTTACTTTCTCAATATAAATAGGACTGCCCAAAACATACACATACAAGTCTAATTCCAAACTTCCATTTAAGAACTAGATGATTATACATGTAAATCTTAGGAATAAAACACAACCTATAGCAACCATTTCAATATTATTATTTCTCAAACAATATCTTAATGATGAATTTCCAATTAGTTGTAAGAATGAATTTATTTCTCAATCAAACTCATACTTATAATGACAATAAATAATTTACTAATGAGAAATTCTACAATTAAGAACACTTGAATAAATATGAACAATAAAATATTTAATATAAACATTCAAGTTCAGAATTTACATCATAAAAATTACAAAGAAGAATTAAAAGTTAAGAATTGAAGAAGGAGATTTCTCAACCCTTTTCAAGTCACCAATTGTAGTCTTCTTCCTTGTATAATACCTTCTCTTCAACACATAAACTCTACTTAAGAAAAACTAAGGAAAATTATTCTAACTTGCAGAAAAATATTCAAATGTTCAATTCTAAGTCTAACATACCTAAATTTCAGTTAAAATCAGTATTTATAACATCAGCTCATGCCCCTTCAGATGCCCTTCTACAAAGGTTGTAATTGTTGGAGGAAAGATACAACTTTTCAAGTTCAAATTTGAACTTTAGTGTCTAACGGATCCCTCTATCGCGATCGCGACTCCTGTCGCGCTCGCGACAGAGCACGCCTTCTCTTGCGCTCGCCTTTCCTCGCGTGTGCCTTCTCCGCGCCCTGTCGCGACCTTGCGACGTCTTCCCTTGGTTGCGACAGCTCCTCTTTTCTTCTCTTCTCTTTTCTTCTCTTGATCCTCCTTAGCGCGCTCTGTCGCGCTCGCGCCTCCCATCGCGATCGCGACAGAGCCTTTTCTGCCCTGGCTCATTTCTTCTTCTCTTCTCCATTTGCTCCATATTTTCTCCATTAACTCCATGTTTTCTCCATTTGTCTCCTACACACAAAACTTAACAAAACACATAAAACACACCTAATTCCAACAACTAAAAACATTTAAAACATTATTTATAATCACAAAGTATAGTTTAATTATGAGCTATTTAAGCTCATATCAGATACCTCATGAATTTTCCTTGTACCACCAGCAGGGCTTGTTGGTCTGCCGGCCCCTTGACTTCCACTACCTCTCTTAGGATAATTCTCGCTTCCTGCTTTCCTAACAAGGTACTCTCCTTCGGCCTCAATGGCGATGTCCTTCAGGGACTCCCAATCTTTTAGTCCTTTCATCCTTAATCCATTCCTCAAATACGGGCTCGTATTTTTAATGAATAACTGCATTTGATCTTGGGTATCCGGTTTCCTCTTCATTTCCATCACCCGATTCCTCCACCGGGTTAGATACTCATGGAAGGACTCTCTTTCTCTCTGCTGTAATAGTTCCAGGTCCTTCAGGGTTATCTCCATTCTTGTACTGCAATCATATTGCCTCAAAAATTCTTCCGTCAATAAATCCCAGTCTTCCTAATTTCGGCGATTGAGCCCGTGATACCAACCCACTGCCGGGCCCGTCAAGCTCAAGCAAAAGTACTCAATCTTCTGCTTCCTCGTCAAAGTGGTGCCTTTCATCACCAATGAGTGCTGCTTTATATGTGCTAGGGGATCAGAAGTACCGTCAAACTTTGGCAGGTCCGGCATCTTAAAGTTCATTAGGACCAGATCTTCTCCTTCTAACTCTTTATCCTCAGGATTCACTCCTTGGCCTTTTGTCAACATCCTCGTCATAGCTTCAAATCTCTCCTCCACCTTCCTCCAGATGGCCTCTTCAATTGAGGGGCTTTCCCTTTCTCAGACATATGTTCCTCATATTCCTCATCTTCCCAATCATCATCCAGCCTTGGGATAGGTCTTCCCCTATGTGCCCCCGAAGTAGTAGCTCTTAGGCTCACGAGTGGCGGCCGAGTTTCATCTTGTGGGTCCTCACTGACCTCTTCCCTTTCATTATTCCTCACAGGAGGAGGTTGTGGGTTTTGCGGGGCTGCTTGTTGACCCATTGCGGCTATCATTGCCAACACCCGGTTCTCAAACTCTTCCAACCTTCGGCCTATTTCCTCTGCTATTATTGCCCCGGTGGCCTCTGCCCGTCTCGGTGAATTTGCCATTTCTTCGGGTACAGAAAACTGATCTGAAGTGGTGTAACTGGTCTCAGAAGAACTATCCAGATACTCTATCCTTTCTGGTAATTCAAAAAATGGATTCCTGCGTAGCCGTCCCCGGGACCCTCTTGTCCACCTAGGCGAATCTATGATGGCTGAAAAACACAGGGGTCAGGATGGTGCATGATTGTGCAAAATAATGCATGATCGTGCTATGCAACACTCACAAGCCACATGCAAGCAAATAGGTCCTTCCGACCTTATTACTCCCGCACACGCGGTCATAGTCTCTTTTCTAGGTGGGCTTAGCCCATGGGTCATCTGGGGACCCGATGAACGCGTATGGTGCATGGTGGAAATCCGGCAGCATAATCTTTCCAAACTAATGCACAGGCGGATGGGTTATGATCATTATGTATTTAGGCAATCCGAATAAGTCGGCTTGGGCCTATCGGGGTATGAAAACCTTTGATTAGGTGACCAACCAAACTATCTGGGCTTGTCCAATACATAATGATCCATACAGCAAGCATAGTATTAAGGTTCATACCACTTAGGGGAAGTAACTATTTCCATTACATGAGCTTTAGTCAAAGGGTGGTGTTACTTTAGGGCTACCCAAGCATGATCCCTGCCGACGGGTCTAGCTCTTCACGAGCGTAGCGACCGATTGGGTAACCATTTAATATACCATGATGGTACGAGGCTTGGGCTAGTGATCATCCTTAACACTTCCACAAATTGAGTAAAAATAGGGTCGTGCTTCGGGAACACACCGGGGCTAAAAGAGGGACCAAACTAGCATAGATCTAAGGCTCTAATGCGATGCAATGCAGATTTTGAAAGATGGTGAAATTTTTAAGCTAAAATCTAATTGTAAATTTTAATCAAAGTACTTTCGAATCAAAGTCTCGAGTATTATTCCCCAGTGGAGTCGCCACTGTGACGCGCGCCGAACCTCGCGTCCTCCCGAAAGCCCGCTTCAGGGCGATCGGGAAAGTTTCATAAAGCTTGTAAGGTATTTACAAGTGCGTCTATTTTGGGTAATAATGAGGTTTCTTGGAGTTGCCACCCAATAGAACATTGGGAAGGGTCGTCTAGCCTTATCGAGCCTAAGACGGCGCATACATATCCATCTTGAGCTAGCCAGAGGGATCTTGGAGGCATTATCCTCTACTCCCCTAGAGCCTAGGATTGTATATTTAAGCCTTTTGGTGGGACTCAAAAGGTGTCTTAAAAGTCCTAGACCTCTCGCCTTTTCGAGTCCCAAAGACCAGAGTGAGTTTGGGACTTCTCATTTATTCGTACTTTGATTAATTTTACAATTATGTTTTGGATTTATTATTTCACCAACTTTTCATACGATGCATTTTATTTAAGCGCAAATCATTCACATCCAAAGCGGTAAATAGAAGCAAGAATCAAGATAAAGTGTTCGAAATAAATTACAATAACACTAGGAGCGGAATACAACTCCCATTTATAAAAGTGCGACACATGCATAAAACGGGATATTCATTGGAATGAGGACTTTGGTCCTACCATGCAAATTCATTACAGAAATGGTTTTTTATGAAGTATCAATTTTATTGGCTGAAATGGGACATTGGTCCACCATTTTCGAGAAAATCTCCAGGTTTAATTGTTAAAAAGCTTTTGGTCCTTTTTTACCTTAATGACGTTAAAACCATTTCCATAACAACATAAATACAAGGTAAGGGTAGAAAAATGAACATCTCTTACAATTCCAACTTCCAACGGTCAGAAAAGAACTCACCAAGATAAACACGTTAGCAAAAACGTAAATAAAAAAATAAAAATGAGAAAATTCTAACAGCAATGAGTTAAGAGATAGAATTTTATGAGGTAAAGAAATGAGAATTTTGCCTAGGGACGGTTACCTGGATCGTGCTAGTGGCCGTCCCTAGTGAGGGGAAAACAAATAAAAAAAAACTTCTTAAATCTTTTGCGTAAAAAGGGATAATGAAGTATATATAAAAATTAGTGTGATTCAAATTAAATTATATAAATGTTAGTCCAGAATGTTTACCCTCGGATTTTACCTTTTAGGGTGGATGTCGGATGATTTTGTCCCCATGTGCCTCGCAAGGATCAAAAGAAGAATCAGATCAAAGAAAGAAAATTTATGTTATTCTTTCCTTGAATATTTGATTGCAATAGTGTATTCGAATTAGTTATATTGATGGAAACGACTGAATTTCATCACCTCAATTTGACTTAATTCTTAAGAAAAATTTGAAGAAATCGATTAATCAAAAGAAGTTTTATCAAAATAAAACTCTACAGATGAATAGAGATTTATGAATTTTTGCGTGATCTACTCACAGAAAAACCCTTTTGTCTAAAAAGCAATTTTCTCCAAAAATATTTGATAGTTTTTAAATAAAACTCTCTTTTTAATTTCTCTCCAAATTTTCTAACCCCAAAAACTAAAATTTTATTCTCTATTTATAGGGTTTTTTATGAGATAATTCAGATTAATCTCTATCTAAAGTTTGAATTTTAAAAGGACTTTAAAATTCAAGTTTTAGATAAATTATATCCCTATTTTGAAAAGAAAAAGATTAAATTTTATCCAATCTCGAGTGATCCGGTCAGTTACCGTACCGACGGGCTTCCCTGCGCCTACCAACGGCCGTCCCTACTAAGGGCAAATGAGGGAGCCTGACTAGGGACGGGCATCCCTAGATCGCCACCTGTCCGTCCCCACTACACCTAGAGACTAGTATCTCCCCAAGTAGAGACGGGCGTCCCTACACAGACGGCATTCCCATCTGTGAAGCAAAACTCACATTTTTACCCAAATTCTGTAAAATTTATCCAACTCTTTCAAAACTCCATGCTATAGAAAAAGATTTTAATCCTTGCGAGACCAAAAGATGAAAACCTCCGAATTCCATCCCCTTGCTCGTAAATCGACATGGATCTCTTCATCGGGTAACTCTGATCTGGACTGCCTCAAGACCCGGTGTCTACAGTAGGGTCGTGCTTCGAGAACGCACCGGGGTAAGAATAAGGAGCATCTAGCATAATTCTAAGGCTCTAGCATAGATGCAATGCAATTTTTTTTCAAAAAGAGATTGAATTTGAATTCATAAAAACCCAATTATATCATTAACAAAGACAGTTTTGAAGCAAAGTTTCAAAGATCGCTAGTGGAGTCACCACAGTGATGTACGCCGAACCCGATCATGTCTCGAAGGCCCGCTTTTAGGGCCCGAGAGGGTTCGCGTCTTTAGATCTTGGGTAACATGAGATATTTTGGAATCCCTTCCCAATAGAACATTGGGAAAGTTCATCTAATCCCATGAAACAAATAGGCACCTTTGAGCTATTTTGGAGTTGCCACCCATTTTACAAGAAATTGGGAATGCTCGTTTAACCTCGGGGTCTAAACTAGAGAGTAGTTCGAAACTTTACTCTTTTTAATGCCTTGATTAATTATAAGTGAGTTTTTATATTAAATTTCCATCTCTCTCTCACACGTCATGCATTAAAATTTAAGCGCATATCAAGCATCGAAAGAAAGTGATAAAATAATAAAATAAACTACAAACACAAATTAAAAGATAAAATTGGGACAAAAATACAATCCCCCAAAATGTAAAATTAAAATAAATAAATAAATGATAAAATCAAATAAAAAAATAAGCATACATAAATCGGAATATTTATTTGGATTAGGAACACTGGTTCCTTCATGTTCACTTAAAAAATCGAAGAATTATTTTTTGGGTGTTATTGAAAAAACCGATATAGTGATCCCATTTTGAGAAAATTAACTCTTCTTTTAAAAGTTAATTTTTGTTGGTTAAAATTAGGACATTGGTCCCATTTTGTTAGAAAAATCCAATTTATTAATAAAAATATTTTTATGTGATTTTCTTTTTAGCGTGCACAAAATAAATAAATTTATTACAAATTACATAGCAAAATAAATAAAAAGCAATGTCAAATAATAAGCAACAAAAAAAATAAATCAGACCAAAAGCAGCCTCCTCGATTTCTCTATTTGGTCGTGAGAATATTCAAATAAAGAAAAATAAGGATTGTAGAAAAAGCAAAACAAAATAAAAATAAATGTCAACAAATAAATGCAAAAAATCAAATAAATCAAATAACATCATAAAAATAAATATTATTATATAAAAAATAAAAATAAATAAACATTGGCAAAATTATATTAAAATTATATAAAACAATGCATATGACGCGAATATGGATCGAAAATGATAGAAAACGGGACAAAACGGATCAAGAATCACAAAAGGACAAAATAAGTTATAAAGGGCAAAAAAGACAAAAAAGGGTGAGGGGTGACCTGGTCATGAGGGGCAGGCAGGCCGCCCCTCACCTTCTTCCCGCCCCTTGTTGGTGGGAACAAAACAGGTACGTTTTCTTTAAATTTTCTTCCAAATTCAAAGTAAAACTTGTAGTTTTATGTGATTTTATATCACATTGATATGAAAAAAGACTAAATTAACTTAAATCATAAGCAAAAAACAACAAATCAATATATTAATCGCATAAATATGAAGCTTCAAGAACACGTAACAATGGTGAAAAAATAAAGAGAAAATAATAAGAAATTGCAATTGAGCCTAGAAATTTACCCTAAGAATTATCAATCTGAAAAGCTAAGATCGTGAATTATTTCCTTGTCTAGATTCACAAAAATTAAATAGGAAAAATGAGAATTTTTTTTTTGTTTTTTTCCTCTCTTTTCCTCTCTCTAAAAAACTCTCAAAATAATGTCCCTTTTTTCTTCCAAAAAACCCATTTTTTCAAGACAATAAATTCAATAAATTCAAACTTTTAATTTTGAAATTGAAAAAAAGGAAAAAGCCTTTAAAATCCCTAAAAAATGGATTAAAAATAAAAAAAACCACAAAAAATGCCTTTCGGCCGAAAACGGCAGCGAGGGGTAGGATAGGAGCCACCCCTCAGCGCGATCGCGTGCGCCTGCCCCTAGCAAGGACCCACACTTCAGCGCAACCGCATGTGCCTGCCCCTAGTGAGGGGTGCCTACCCTCGCGCGCTGGTGGCCATAAGCTGCCGAAAATAATTTTTTTAAAAATTTTTTTGACAAGAACACTATAACTTCTAACCTTTTTGTTTATTTTTAATATATAAATATATATTTTAAATTTTTTATTTATTATTTTATTATTTTTAAAAAAAAAAAAGCAATTTTGATAATGAAATTATGACTTCCAACATTTTTGTGTGTGAACAGACACTTAATGTTATCATTGGGTAGTTTTGATCTGCGCTACCTTGGGACCCGATGTCTGCACATATTGTTAGATTTTATACCTTAGAGCTCTATTTTACAACTCTCTCATGTATAATTATTTATGATATCAATGGCATTATTTATTTTATAGTACTTATGTTTAAATACATTTGTCTAGTATAACTTAAACTATGTAAATCTATGGTAATTTACACAGTGAAAAGGAAATTATAAATAGTTTATAATGTGAGATTTTGACTACATACAAATGTGTTAATACCTTAAATTATTCATAGTCAAAGTATTGACAAGATTTGATATTGTCAATACAGATAGACTAGCACATGTGTAGGCACCGTGTCCCGGAGCGGTCCGGATCAGAGATTACCCTATGATGAAATCAGTATCCGAGCCTGTACAAACGGCTTGGATTCGGAGGTTTTAGTCCCATGCTCCACGAGAAATGAGTCTTTTCACCTTTCATCGGCAGAGGGGTAGAAAACAGGGAATTTTCGAGTTAAAAAGTATTTTTTTCGTGACAGACGGTCAGCCCGTCGCTTGGGGTCACAGACAGCCCATGATTTTTTCGACGCCCGTCGGAAGGCTCCGCTTCTTCCGGAGCACGCCAGCTAGTTTCCCGGAGCACGCACCCTCTCCGACGCCCGTCGGTGGAAATGGCAGGGTCGTCGGATGAATCCTTGTGTCAGAAGGATTCTTCCGACGCCTGTCTCCACATCCGACGCCCTTCGGTCGTGCCTGGCCTATAAAAGCTTTGAATTTCTTCCTAAAAGGGGTTCCAAAATTTTTCAGGAGGGGAAACTCTGCCCAAATTCAAGCATATTTTCTCTCTCTTCCAGCAAACACATATATTAAGAAATTTCTTTTAATTTGAGAATCAAACCGTTAAAAAGGAGCTAAAACTAATTAGTTTTCTTTGGGTTTTCGATTCCAAAGTCAGTCTTTTTGAGGGGTTAAGAAGGAAACAATCTATTTTCCTCTTTCCTAACCTTTCATTTCGTTTCTCGTGGAGCGTGCGGGACTCTAATTGATACCCAGAATCTTACTAAAACATTATCTGAGGGTAAATATTCTGGACTTATTCTCCGTGTTATTTCATCTTTATCCTTTATTTTTGCTGTTCTTTTGGTTTTTTTTGCTTTCACTTCTCTTTATCTTCATTTTCTTCATCTCTTTTTGCGATAAAAACCTATTTTTTCTCTGAAAAAGAGAGTTTTTACTGTTTATTTTCGGAGGCAGTGGTGACCGACGGGTCATCTATTTCACCGACGCCCGTCGGTCACCCCACTCACAGACGCTCTCTCTTGAGTGAGCGACGGGACATGTTGGTCACTTTGACTGACGCCCGTCGGTCACTCGATAGAGGCCGTCGCTGGGTCTGTCTCCACGTTTTCAAATCTTTTCTATCTTTCTCAAGACTTTTTGACTTCATTTATGTTGAGCTTTCATATATTAACATCTTTTAACCTTGTGTGAGCATATATTGATTTTCTTGGACTATCCTGAGCTCGAGGGACGATCTACCATGCTTGGAGGAGTCCGTCCGGTTTAGTTTTCTAACCTTCTTGGTTATTTCCTTTATTTGTTTATTCATTAATTATTTTATGCACATGAGTATACCCTTTTTGTATCTCGCTTAAATATAAAAATTGATTAATTTTTTATATTTAATAAAGAGAGGATTTCATAAATATAAGGACCCAATTGTGACGCGCGCTGGATCCCGATGCGCCGCCCGTTCGACCGCCCGCACGTGGGCGACCGGGGCATTTGTGGGTCCGTTGACATCTTGCAAATAAATCGCAAGTGCGTCTATGTTGAGCTACACGGAGGTATCATGGAGTCGCCACCCAATAGAACATTGGAAAAGTTACTCTCGCCTCGGAGAGCCTAAGACTGCGCTTGGTATCCATTTTGGGCCAGCTAGAGGGATCATGAAAGGTGAAATTCTCACCCTAAAGAGCCTAGGATTAGCGCTAAAGCCTCGTGACTCAAGAAGTATCTTGAAGGATGACCTCTAACCTCTTGAGCCCAAAGACCAGAGCTGGGTCCGGGATTTCTCATCTATTTCTACCTCAATTATTTTATGATCAAATTTTAATATCATTAATTCGCTCTCTCTCCACACTAGGCAGTTTGATTAAAAGGCGCATTTATTCACATCTTGAAAGCGATAAATGATAAAATAGATAATGAAAGCGATAGATTACAATAATACAAGGAGCGGAATACAACTCCCTTCCGTAAATGTGCGGATCATGCATAAATCGGGACATTGCTTATTTTGAGGACTTTGGTCCTCACATGCATCGTTGTTAAAATTTGGGATTTTTATTTGTGATGATCTTTTTTTTCTGGATGAAAATAGGGCATTGGACCCTTGTTTTGTGTAAACCTCATTTTATTAAATATAAAAAACATTGAGTCATTTTTATACATCAACGGGATATGAAAGGAGTACATCCATATACATAAGATAATCAATGAAAGAAATAAAACAAGAGGATTAGGAAACTAAACCGGACGAGATCCTCCAAATATGGTAGATAGCCGCTCAAGCTCGGGATAATCCAGGAGAAACAATATACACTCACAGAAAGTTAAGAGATATTAATATACATAAAATTAACATATAAGAAATCAAGGAGACTTGAAAGAGATGAAAAGCGATTTAAAAAGATGGAGACAGAACCCACCGACGGCCTTCCTTAGCTGACCGACGAGCGTCGGTTAAGGTAACCGACATGTCCGTCTGTCACTCAAGGAGGGGCATCTGTAGGTGGGTGACCGACGGGCGTCGGTGATAAAGATGACCCGTCGGTCACCACTATCTCCGAAAAAACAGAATGGAGAGAGAGACGAAAAACCTTTTCAAAGTCAAAAAAGTGGGTTTTATCCCAAAAGGAGATAAGAAAGTCAAGATAAAAGAAAATAATGATAGATATTCAAAAATTCCACAAAATGAGAAATAAATATGGAGAAAGAATCCGGAATATTTACCCTCAGATAGTCGCTTTGGGTGAGATTTTTGTGGTGATTAGAGCCTCGCGCGTTCCCCGAGAAGCAAAATATGAAGGATTAAAGAAAGAAAATGAACTATTACTTCTTCAACCTCTCAAAAGATCGATTTTTGGGGTCAAAATCTAAAGAAAACTAATTAGTTTTAGTTCCTTTTGATTGATTTGATCCTTGATCAAATAGATTTCTTTTGTAAATGTGTTTTGTTGGAAGAGAGAGAAAATTTGCTTAAAATTGGATAGAGTTTCCTCCTTTGAAAATTTTTCCAACCCTTTTCAAATGAAAATCCGGAGCTTTTATAGCCAGACACGACCGACGGGCGTCGGTGTATGGGGGCGGGCGTCGGAAGAATCCTTCTGACACAAGGATTCGTCCAACGGCCCTGCCACATCCACCGACGGGCGTCAGAAGGGTTGCGTGCTCCGGGAAACCAGGCGGCATTCTGACAGGGGCGGTGACTTTCCGACGGGCATCGAAAAATGCCACAAGCCGTCGGTGACTCGAAGCGACGGCCCGGTTTCACAGACGGGCTGGCCGTCTGTGGAGGACAAAAAAGCCTTTTAACTCAAAAAAACCTCTGTTTTCTCCCCCTCTGCCTAGGAATTATAAAAAGCCTCATTTCTCATAGAACGCGAGACTAAAACCTCCAAATCCAGCCCCTCATACAGGCTCGGACATTGATTTCATCATAGGGTAACCTCTGATCCCGACCGCTCCGGGACACAGTGCTTACACCAATGTCCTATTTTTATCCAATAAAAATCCTCACAATAAAAATATCCATTTTGATAATGATGCATGCGAGGACCAAAGTCCTCGAAATAAGCATTGCCCCGATTTGTGTATGTATCGCACATTTATAAAAGGGAGTTGTATTCCGCTCCTTGTATTATTGTAATTTATTGCTTTCAGTATTTACTTGCTCATTTACTGCTTTCCAAATGTGAATAAATGCGCCTTTAATCAATTGCATCGCGTGGAGAGAGAGCGAATTAATGATAATTAAAATTTGATCATAAAATAATCAAGGTAGAAATAGAAGAGAAGTCCCGAACCCAACTCTGATCTTTGGGCTCACAGAGGTGAGAGGTCTACCCTCCAAGACATCTCTTGTGTCATGAGATTTTGGCGTTAATCCTAGGCTCCTTAGGGCGAGAGGTTTACCCTCCAAGACCCCTCTGGTTGGCCCAAAATGGATACTAAGCGCAGTCTTAGGCTCTCCGAGGTGAGAGAAACTTTCCCAATGTTTTATTGGGTGGCGACTCCATGAAACCTCCCTGTTGCCCAATAGAGACGCACTTGCAATTTATTGCAAGCTGTTAGCAGACCCTCAATTGCCCGATAGCCCTCAAGCGGGCAGTCAGAGGGGCGGCAGAGGGATTTCGGCGCGTGTCACAGTGGCGACTCCGCTGGGGACGTATGGTTTGAGGCTTCAATTTGAAAATACCTCATTTAACATTTATAATTAAAGTTTAATTCATAAATTCGCTTTCTCTCATTTGCATTTGCATCCCATTAGAGCCTTAGAATATGCTAGTTTGGTCCCTCTATTAGCCCCGGTGCGTTCCTGAAGCACGACCCTATTTTCACTAAATTTAGGGAAGTGTTAAGGATAATCACCAGCCCAAGCCTCGTACCTCAATGGTATATCAAAATGATGACCCGATCGGTCGTTATGCTCGTGATGAGTTAGACCTGTCGGCAGGGGTCATGCTTAGGTAGCCCTAAAGTAATATCTCCCTTGTCCAAAGTGCATGTAATGGCCGTAGCTACTTTCCACAGGTGATATGAACCGTGATTCTATGCTTGCTATATGGATCCTCATGTATTGTGTGAGTCCAGATGTCTTGCTTGGCAACCTAGCCCAAGACTTTCATGCCCCGGCAGGGCCATGTCAAAATTTTTGGAATGTCCAAATACATGATGATCATTATCCATTCGCTTGTACATTAGCATAGGAGTGTCATGCTACCGACTTTTCACCGTACAACATGCTTGTCCACTGGGTCCCCTGCTGACCCTTGGGCTAGTCCCGCCTAGGAAAGAGATCGCACGACCACGTGTGTGGGAGAGATAAGGGTGGAAGGACCTACTTGCTTGCTTGTGTTTTGTGAATGTTTCATATCACGACCACACATTGCATCTGCATTCCATGCATCATATCTAACGCCTTGTCCTTGCAGCCATCATAGATCTGCTCAGGTGGACTAGATCGCCTACCGGACGATTGATCCGAGTTCCTACATCTGAGCTGCCAGGTAGAGAGGGCCTTTCAGAGATCTTACCAGAAGTCAGCTATACCGTATCTGAGATGGATAACTCACCTAGGGGAGATGATGCCACCAGGGCCATGATTGCAGAAGAAGTGGGCCGACGGTTTTAGGAATTTGAGGGCAGAATGATGAACATGCTAACTGCTTTGGCACAGCAGAATGCTCCGCATAATCCACCACCTCCTCCTCCCGTGAGATAGAATGAGCGAGAAGAGGAAGGATCCGAGAGGCAAGAAGTGCCTGTTCGGCCGCTGCTAATAGAGCTGAGGTCAGTAGCCTCGGGAGGACAGAGAAGAAGACCAGTGCTGAGGGTAGATGATGACAGGGATGACGAAGACGATAAAATGAGTTCTGTATCTGAGAGAGGGAAGGCACCCCAAACTGATGAGTTCATTCTGAAAAAGATGGAAGAGAGGTTTGAAGCCATGGCCCGTATGCTGAGTAGAGGTCAGGGGATGAACCCGGAGGATAAGGAACTGGAGGGAGAAGATCCGATTCCTTACAATTTCAAGATGCCTGATGTGCCAAAATTTGACGGTACTTCTGACCCGACTGCCCATGTGAAGCAATACTCTCTGGTCATGAAATGGACCACTTTATCTAAGTGGCAGAAGGTGGAATACTTTTGCTTGAGTCTGCCTGGCCCCGCTATCGATTGGTACCATAGCCTCGATCGTTTAACTAAGGAAGATTGGGATCTACTCACAGAGGAGTTCTTGAGGCAATATGATTGCAACACCAGGATGGAGGTGACTCTTAAAGATCTTGAATTGCTCCAACAGAAGGCCGGGGAATCTTTTCACGATTATCTCACCCACTGGCGGAATAGGGTGATGGAAATGCGAAGAAAGCCAGACACCCAAGACCAGATACGCCTGTTTATCAAGAACGCAAGCCCGTATTTGAAGGACGGTTTGAAGATGAAAGGGTTGAAGGATTGGGAATCTCTGAAAGACATAGCCATTGAAGCAAAGAGAGAGTTCCTAGCTCGGAAAGCTAACAATGATAATTTTGCAAAGAGAGCTAATACCGGTCAAGGTACCAGTAGGCCAACTGGTCCTAGTGGTAGCACCAGAAGAACAGTCGAGGTGTCTGCTACTGACGCAACTACCCCGAGGAAGTTTTTGAACTTAGGAAGACCCCTGTCTTGGGTCTTAAGAAGGTTGATGAAAGAAGGAAAGTTGCAACCTTTGGCTCCTAGGCCTGCTTTGATGTAAGGGAAGCCAGGACACAAGGACAATGAATACTGTGCATTTCATCAGCACACAGGCCATCCAACAGACAAGTGTAAGGCGCTGAGGCACTCTATTCAAGATCTGATCGATGACAAGCAAATTTCCGACCCCGAGAAGAGGGAAGACAAGAAGAAGCCTGGTTACAATGCCGTACCACCACCAGTTTTTATGATTGTATCCAGCTTGCCAAAGTGGTACGTGCTGCAGGTTTTATTTGGGAGCAAGGCTATTGCTGCTGTTTGTTCTGAGGGTAAAGAAGAAGGAGCTGTTGTAGCGACCATTGATTGTTGGTCAAGCAGCAAGAGCGGTGGAGAGGCCGGAGAGGAAGGAGAGATGAGCTCTGACTTGTGGAGATCTGATGAGGATGAAGAAGAGGTAAGGGCTGTGACAAGAAGTGGGAGAGTGGTCCCTGAGATTACAAGGCTACCAGAACCAGCGCAGCCATCAGCGGAAAAAGTGCCAGAGGAGAACCAGATTGTTAACCAGTTAAAAAAGACAGCCGCTCAAATATCCATCTGGGATCTTTTAAGACAGTCCCCTTCTCACAGGCAGAAAGTGGTAGAGGCTTTGACTGAGTCTACTGTTGCCACCACAATTTCCCCATCAGAGCTTTTGGGTCTAGTTAAAGGAGGATCAGAAGAGAGATTGGTTTTTTTTCGATGCCGACCTGCCGGTCGAAGGCCGCAATCATAACCGACCCCTGTACATTAAAGAACAGATTAACGACAAGCATACTGCTTGCATTATGGTAGACGATGGATCATCTATCAATGTGTGCCCTCTGATAGCTCTGCAGGCTTTTGGTTTGAGTGAAGATATGCTCAGTGGATCAGACTTGACGATTACAGCCTATGATAATTCAAGAAGGCAAGCCTCGGGAACATTCAAAACCCTGGTCAAGACGGGACCTATTGAGGTAGAAGTAGAATTTGTGGTTCTGCCCATTCCAGCTAACTTCTCGGCCCTGCTCGAGAGACCTTTGTTTCACAGACTAGGAGGAGTACCATCCACGCTGCATCAAATGATAAAGTTCCCACATGAAGGGGAGGTGGTAACCATTAAGGCAGCTAGGGAGAACCAGGTATCAGCCCTTGAAATTGCCAATCAGCCATTTAGTGGCTTCCACGTGTCCATGATAAGAGAAGAGCACGGGTCAGTGGATAACCCAGCTGTGGTTAACATGATGAAAAGGATGCACTATCTCCCTGGGGCTAGTTTGGGTAGAAACTCTCAGGAGTTGCAGATTGCGATCACCACTCGAGGTCAGAAGAACCGAAAAGGTCTGGGGTACAGAGGCGGTTTTGGCAAGAAGAAGACGGCAGATAAGATCCCTCACATTTCAGAAAGCTTTGTGCCCGCATCCTCGGTATGCGCCTATACTGGTGAAGATGAGCCGCAGTGGGTGAATGGGAGAATTGTCCCCGGTTTTGAGATCTTCAACGATGTATTTGATTGGGATGTCGGGATTATCAAGACCACTGAGAACTTTTGGGATGAAGAGGTCATAACTCAGTGCATTGCTTGGGACAGATGCGAGCCCGAAGAGGTTATCACTGAGAGGATGTTGTTTGCCAGGCTAAAGGGGAAAGAGAAGGTGGCAGGAACATAATTGAGATTTGAGGATTTGAAGATTTCCTTAGACGTACCCGAAGGGCCTTTGCTGAATCAAATAGCCGATGAACAAGCTACCTCAGCATCAACCTCTAGGGAGGCAGAAGAAGACTCTAGCTTAGATTGTCTTTTTATTCCAGAACTATTTTATGATGTAGATGACAATTATAATATTATTAATAAGGAGAATGATTTCTCTTACTTGTGCGATGTTTCTAATGATTTCAACATCCATGAACATGATCATATTCCATCAATTTTTGACATTGATTCCACTAATACAACTCCTTTTAATCTTGGAACCTCGGAAAATCCGAAAGAAATTCTAATAGCATCAGATATAACTCCTGATGAGAGAAAAAATTTTGAGAGAATAATAAGAAAACATGAAAAAGTCTTTGCCTGGACCTATGAGGACATGCCAGGAATCGATCGAAACGTCGTGGAGCATGCTATCCCGACTTATCCAGACTATAAGCCTGTGAAATAGAAGTTAAGAAGGCTCAGGCCAGAATGGGCAGACAAGGTCAAGGAGGAGATTCGACAGCAGATTGAGGCCAAGTTCCTTTTTGAAGTGCAGTATCCCACGTGGTTGGCAAACGTGGTCCCTGTAGCGAAGAAAAACGGGAAGGTCAGGGTATGTGTTGATTATCGAGATCTAAACAAGGCCTGCCCTAAAGATGATTTTCCACTACCCCACATCGATGTGTTGATAGACAGTGCCGCGAATTGCGCGATGTACAGCTTTGGAGATGGTTATGTGGGCTACAACCAGATCCTGAACAAGATAGCTGACCGGGTTAAGACCGCTTTCATCACAGAATGGAGGACCTATCCCTACCGAGTCATGCCTTTTGGCCTAAAAAATGCTGGGGCCACATACCAGAGGATGGCGACCAAGATTCTAACTGCCTGATCCACAAGGAGGTAGAGGTGTATGTCGATGACATGATGGTCAAGTCAGCCACCCGAGAGGGCCATTTTGAAGCTCTAGAGAAGTTCTTCACCAGGATTGATAAGTACAATCTGCGACTCAATCCCAAAAAGTGTGTCTTCGGAGTAACTTCGGGGAAGCTGTTGGGACATGTCGTCAGCCAGAGGGGAATAGAAATTGACCCGGACAAGGTGAAGGCCATCAGAGACATGCCCGTGCCGCAAAAGGAGAAGGATGTAAGGAGCTTCCTGGGCAAACTGCAGTACGTCAGCCGATTCATTGCCAAGCTCACTTCAATATGTGAGCCCGTTTTTAAACTACTTAGAAAGAATCAGCCCGTGGTCTGGAACGAAGACTGCCAGAAAGCCTTTGACAGCATCAGGGAATATCTGTTCAATTCGCCAGTGTTAAGGCCGCCACAACCAGTCAAACCGCTTATCTTGTATCTGGCAGTGGAAGGCAGTTCTGTGGGTGCCATGATGGCTCAAGAGGATGAATTTGGAGTGGAATTCGCGGTTTATTACCTCAGCAAGAAGTTCCTGGCTTAATAGATTAAATATGCTGAAGTAGAGAAAATCTGCCTCGCAGTGATTTGGGCATCAAAGAAACTGAGACATTACTTCCATTCATACAAAGTTCAGGCAGTGGCCAAGCAGAATCCGTTGAGATATTTGCAAGAAGCACCGTCTTTGCTTGGTAAGATGGGGAGGTGGTTACTTTTGCTACAGGAGTTTGATGTGCAATACATCACTCGCAAAACTATTAAGGGGCGAGCCGTAGCCGAATTTCTTGCCGAGCATCCTATTCAAGGGGACACTCCCAAGTTCACCTTTCCTGATGAGAGCATAATTGCGATTTTTGTCCAAGGATGGCAATTACATTTAGACGGGGCAGTCAACAACAAGGGGGCCAGAGTCAGACTCATTTTGACAACCCCAGATAATGAGAAACTCCCTCTAGCCAAGAAACTGAGATACAAAGCGACCAATAATGAAGTCGAATATGAAGCATGCACTTTCGGGTTAGAAGCTTTAGCTGCTTTGGGGGCAAAGAATGTAGAAGTCTTTGGTGACTCATCCTTGGTGATTAACCAGATCCGAGGTGAATGGGCCATAAAAGAAGAATGGCTGGTACCCTATGTTGAAAATTTGAAAGAGATATGTGGGCAGTTTGAAACCTGCACTTTCCACTTCGTGCCAAGAGATGAGAACCGTCTAGCCGATGCGTTGGCAACCCTAGTGTCAATGTGGGATAATCCTGAAGGGGTGGCTATGAAACCAGTACTGATTTTGAGTTTTGAGAATCCCAACTTTGAGATCAAGTCAGTGATGGATGTAGAAGTGGCGGATGGAAAACCATGGTACTTTGACATTATGAATTATTTGGAAAACAATAGGTTTCCAGAGGAAGCTACCGAGAAAGACCAGAGATTAATTCGGAAGCTATCTACTCAGTTCATATCCTTGGAAGGAGTGTTGTACAAGAGGCAGGCTGATGGGATTCAGCTCAGGTGCTTAAATGAAAAAGAAGCCTGCAAGGTGATGGAGGAGACCCATGCAGGCGCCTGTGGGGCTCACATGAACGGCTTAACCCTGGCAAAGAAGATCATGAGACAAGGCTTCTATTATCTTACGATGGACAATGACTGTTCAAAATATGTAAAGCAATGCCAGTTGTGCCAATAGTATGTAGATTTGAGACATCTGCCAGTATCAGAGCTACACAACCTGACATCGCCTTGGCCTTTTGCCGCTTGGGGGATAGTTATTATTGGAGAGATTCGCCCTACAACATCCAATGGGCACAGATACATCATAGTCGCGATTGACTATTTTACCAAATGGGTAGAGGCGGAATCCTTCAAAAAGATTGAAGCAAGAGATATGGCCAAGTTCATAGAGAGAAATCTGATCTACAGATATGGCCTTCCTCACCACATAGTGTTTGACAACGGGGTGCAGTTCATGGGGGAAACCAGGAAGCTTCTTGAGAAATATGGTATCAAGCACCATAAATCCTCTCCCTACCGACCACAAGCTAATGGAGCAGTAGAGGCCGCTAATAAAAATATGAAGAAGATCCTATCCAAGATGGTCCAAACTTACAAAGATTGGGTAGAAAAGCTACCCTTCGCACTGTGGGGATATAGGACAACGGAGAGAACATCTACGGGAGCTATGCCATATTCTCTGGTATACAGGGTGGAAGCAGTATTGCCAGTTGAGATAGAGCTCAAATCGCTGAGAGTAGTCATGGAAGCCCATATTTCGGAGGCCGAATGGGTACGACAGAGGCTACAACACTTAAACTTACTGGATGAGAGTAGGCTGAGAGCTTATTATCACAATCAGATCTACCAGAAGAGGTTGGCCAGGACATTCGGAAAGAAGGTGAGAAAGCATCCGCTAAAGGAAGGGGACTTAGTGTTCAAGCAGATGAGACTAGGTATACCGGATATCAGAGGGAAGTTCAGACCAACTTGGGAGGGGCCGTATATCCTTAAAAAGTTGTTGTCCAAATGAGCTGCAATCTTGTCGGATAGCGATGGAAATGAATTCAAGGAACCGATCAATGTCGATAGGCTCAAAAGGTTCCATGGCTAAAGACCAAAATAAATAGAAGAGAATAAAATGCCCCGCAGGTCGAAAACCGAAAAAAGGCGGCCGTGCTAAAATTGGGTGCCTCGACAGGGTGAAAACCGAAAAAAGGCATCCTGTGCAAAAATTAGAGGCACGAGAGAAAATGTCCGATCGTGAAAACCCGAGAGGGCCGATTGGTAACAAGAGTTGATGCTATTAAAATTTTGTTTCATGTATTAACAGCACGTACACGGTAGAGTTAAATGTCAAAACTGATCATGTATGCTGAAATTATATGGAAATGTACACAATTTCATAAAATAGAATGAAGATTATTCTTTTCATTTTTGTCATTTTCTAGTTCTGCATTAAAAAGAAATGTAACACCAAAAGAAATACATATGTAAACTAAGCTAAGTCCTGCTACTGCTCTCGCCGACCAGATACTTGAGCCCTCGTGTCCTATTATTAGATGCTGGACTGAGGATTCATTTCTTGTACTCGCTGGTGGAAGCCACAAAGTGATCGCCGAACCGTGGAATAGCAGTCTTCACTGGTAGTTTGATCCACAACTCATGATACCTAGAAGCGAAGGCAGCCGAAAGAGCTCCTCCTCGAAAAGATAAGGGAACCCTCACCACATCTAGGGTCATCCCGAGCTGACGCGTACATCGAGCAGTGATGAAGAAAGTGGCTTGACGGAGCCCACAGAGGGGAACACCCCCCGATGGCCCATCAATGACCACATCAGATAGTGGGAGCCAGGCAGACGTGAAACTGATGTCATCATCTGATAATTCGCCAAATCTGGTAATGCCTTCACCAAAAGTAGCACACCTGTATAGCCGTCGACGCGGAAGGAAATGGCTCGACGAGTACTGTGGAATGACCAGAGGAGGTGGCTCAGACAGCATCCTCAGTTTCTCTTGCAGCCAGATATGAAAAAAAAAGGCCGTTGGAGTAAGTAGGGTTTACTTCAGGCAAAAATAAGGCACAGGATTGTGTGAAAATCCGAAAGGACGCACCTCCCACTAAGAAAAACTAGTGCGAAAATCCATAAGGGACACACTACCTTTAATATAATAACGTACCTGGAGCAATAAGGGGCTGTCGGTGAAAGTAGTAGTGGATCCAGAGCTCACAGAGTCTAAGCCCAGAATTGTCTCAGCCAGAATAAGTGGCAAGGGCGATAATCCCAAATGAAAGTCGCTCAGAACTTCGAACAGGCGAGGATCACTGTCAAACCCCCTGGAAGAACAGTGAGAAAGTTCATCATGCAAAACAGAAATACGATGCTTACCCGGTAAGTGGGGATGTCGGTGAACTGATCTAGAGCCTCGATCAGTGGCCCCAGAGCAAAGAAAGAGCCCGGAGAAACTAGTCGGACGGCCTTAGAAGAAGGTATGCCGAGAGCCATAGCTATGTCCCGAGTCTGGAGTAGGCCGCAGCGGGGGATACAAGGCAGAGCATTAGGAGGGAACAAGGCTCCGAGAATGGCAGATAACTCCTCGGGCAGGGGGCACAACTCTTGGTAAGTGAACCGGAAGACGTGAAACCGAGGGTTCCAGAAGTGAGTCGCCGCCAAAATAAGGTTCTGATCAACTTTGACCCGACACAGATATTTTAGCCCGGACAGAGAGGCAAGAGTGCCTTTTTCCCAAGTGTGCTTGTCATCTAAGATACGGTGCATTAATTGGAGAAGAGGGGAAGACATTTTGAAAAGAATAAAGGGCTCAAGATGTTGGGAAAATGAAGAGACACGAAAAGCAAAATGTTTTAGAAGAATTTATAGAGAAGCGTCACCGACGGCCTACCCGTCTCTACCAAGAGACGGCCGGCCCGTCGGTTAAGATCCACCTGGCAGATGCATACGTCAGCATTACATCTATCTCGAGCATTAAATGCGCATTAATTGGGGGAATGGTGAACGATAGATGGGCAGCCCGTCGGTCGCTCCTACATACGCCCAGCCCGTCGGTCACGAAACTCTATATAAGGGCGAGTGACAGACGGACCAGCGGCGCTGTCACTTTCACTCCCCTCTCAAAAACGGTTCTTTTGCATTTTTTTTCTGCATTTTCAAGCATTCTTCCTCCTTTTTCTTGCAATTTCTTCATCTTTGCGCATTCTCTACTCACCGGATGCTCAGACATTCATTTTTCTTCAGTTTTTCTACACTTCTCTCGACTACAAGTAAGTAAAATAACTACTTTTTTAATTACTTCAATTTATTTTTTCATTTCTTCTTCCTTTAGCCTTAGAAATGATTAGAATGCTTTAGATGCCTTAAAAATCTAGGGAGAATGCTGCCCGTTTTCTTTATTTATTTATTTCTTTATTATTTTGTAGTGCAATTAATCTAAACTTTTGCATGATCACATAGAAATAGAACTTTTCTATACCTTTGTTGCCTTAGAAATAGGCTTTCTAGCGCATATATTGTATTGTTGAGGCCTGAGGCCATTATTTTGTGTTGTTGGGGACATACTCTTGCCGGGGTGCATCCCATTTATATTTATATTTATATATATTGTTGTTGAGGCCTGAGACCTGGTTTGATGCCTTTTTATGCAGGAGGTTGGGCACACCCTTGCCGGGGTGCTGCCCAAATTTTTATTTTTTATTCTAAAATTGAATATTTTTGTGTATAATGCATACCTTGGGGTCTAGAAAGCCCATTTTTATTCGCTTTAAGTATTTCCATGCCGATTGCATGTTTCCTCTATATTGATATGTGCGAAGCATGTTGGGCAACATCCCTTGGCAGGACGTTCGCTCCTTTTCATTTATTATCTGTTTTTTACCTCATATTCGGGCCGCTATTGCCCGGGTGAGTCCTAAATGGGCTTTCACCTGGAAAACAAGCCTAATAATGCCTATTTTGTCAAATTTTCACCATCTAATATTTCTTTTGTAGGATACCTCCTAGAAGCAGAGCACCACAGGCCCAGGCTAAGGTCGTGTTTCAGGGTTGGATGGACGATGAGTCAGCTAAGAGATATAGGGCGCTGGCTCAGGTGGAGATTCGGGCTAGTTGCTTCGTGTCCCGGCCGTTCCTAGAGGCCCTAGGGATGGCCCCGGAGGTTGACATGCTTGTTGAGGGCGCCGGATGGACAGAGTTCCTTGACCCCGCTTTCCAGACCTTCCCAGAGGCTACTCGCCAGGTCCTAGCCACCCTCCGCTATGGCGGTTTTTAGAGATCAGACACAGAGCCAGGGGTGGTCCAGTTCTAGTTCAATGGCCAGCATTACAGTATTACCAGGCAAAGATTTGCCGAGGCCATGGGGCTCCCCAGAGAGGAGGGGGTCGAGATCCCACGTCGAGCGGTGAGACGCACCCACTGGGCGGCCATTGCCTTACCGGGAGTGATGTATGATCACGATACAGCGAAGAGCACCGTACTGGTGTCTCAGGCACTCCGGTACCTGCACAGAGTGCTATCCAGTTCGTACCTTGGTCGAGCTGGTAATCTAGGGTCACTCAATGCGGCCGAGATCTGGAGCCTCTGGGCTATAGTGGCAGGCTAGCGCCTCAACGTTAGCCATGAGATCTTGGCTAACTTGGTCAGAGTTAATAGAGGACTGACACCAGTGGTGATAGTGGGAGGAGTCATCACTCGGTTGCTTTTGGGGTTAGGAGTTGCCCCGGACAGGCTGAGAGGACCCCTGGATGAGGGGATACATGTGGATGCCGCTGCAGCAGTCCAGATGGGGATGATCTCGCAGATATCAGGGCAGGCAGAGGCTTACAGAGTGCTGTCCATCCACGAGACCAGGCAGATGTTCTCCTTTCTACCCTTGGGTCCAGACCTGGAGCAGCCAGAGTAGCAGCCTCCTCAGCCAGAGCCAGAGCCCGAGCCAGAGCAGCAGCCTCCCCAGCCTCAGCCTCAGACTGTGCCACCGCTACCACAGCAGGAACAGCCCAGGACCCCGTCGACTTTCGATATGGAGTTCACTATGGACGAGCTCTTTGCGGCTTCACCGGCATCCAGAGCACCGACTCCTATTCTGTCGCCGAGCATTAGGGTACAGAGGTCTACCCACGGGCCCCCCGAGAGGTATCATCCATATTTTCGGGGTGACCCAGGGGCCTCCACCTCCACGGCCTCGCCACCAGAGCCAGCACAACAGCAGCCAGCACAGCCTGACTTCTCCTAGCTCCTCACGTCCATGTTCGCAGCCTTAGAGCGATGACAGGATGAGAGAGATAGAGCTATACACGAGAGGTTAGACCATCAGCAGGCTGCTATTCAGGAGCAGTCTCGGGGGATTGAGCGTTTGGCTCAGGAGCAGGCCGGTTATATCGAGCACACCGCGCGAGAGCAGGCTCAGGTCATGGAGGCCTTCAGAGACGAGTAGGTGAGGCTGATAGAGTAGATCGCCCAGGGCTAGAGGGAGCTTAGGCAGCAGCTCGCTCATGAGATGAGGACGTCTCAAGACCAAGCGTCTCAAAGGGTTGATATGACCCTACAGATGATCGACGAGTCACTCGACTCCCTGAGATCCTGGGTCCAAGCGATAGAGGGGATCCTCCCACCCTTGTCTCAGACCATGAGGGAGTTCAGAGAGCAGACAGAGCAGCGCCTAGAGCAGATGAGGAGGGCCGCCAGAGAGCAGACCATTCAGATGAGCCAGGCGTTCAAGAAGCTAGGAGGCACAGTTTCAGAGACCTTAGGGTTTATGAGGACTTGTACCCAACCATTCTTGGATGGCTATTGTAACACCCCATTATCCCCTTTGGAGGGATACCGGAATGCCACACGGTCAAACATATAAAGGAATCCAAAGTACATACTTGTAAAATAAAATAAAAGATGAGATGTAAAGAAACTTTTAATTATATAGCAGAAAATCCTTTAACATATATCATTTCTATATCGTTTTACAAAAAGAGGCTCGTAAGCAAATACATATACAAAAAAAAAATAATTGTTCCTTTACAAAAGATTCACTTTGCTATAAACAAGCCATGTACAAAATAACAGCGGAAGACTCAAAAATAACTTCATCCAAAAAGACTTCTAGTGGCCGACCTGCAGATATCTGACTCCAAATCCAAACTCGCCACCTGCACAGGAAAAGAGCCCGTGCTAAGCGATAACGCTTAGTGGGGAGGAACAAAACAAACGAACAATATGCATATACAATATTTATGACAATACAATAATCTAATGATTCAAAATCAAAGGCATCAAAATTACATGTAAACATATCTCCAAATTCCTTACTTGACATGCATAATTATATATACAATACAAGCAATTAAGTACTCAATTCATAATTCTCATCATTCCAAGTATACAGATACAAGGTGCATATCATAAAGTTAAGCAAGAATTTATGTACATCATATACTTGTAATCGTGTCCAAACATGCATCTCAACATATGTAACACATTTAAACATATAGCCTGATTAGTCTAAAAATACTCTCTAGAAGTGGATACGGTCAAATGGATACTGATAGAACACAGTATCCCAAGCATATAGAGACATGAGTCTCAAACATGTACTTTTCATATAGAGACCGAAGTCTCGCATTAAATCCATATAGACCCATATAGGATCGAAACAAGGATCCAAATGGACCCACGTATAACGTTTTATCATATAGCAGCTGCACACACACTCTGACCTAAGTAAGCGCTTACTTATCCACTACTATGACTATTCAGGCTTAAAAACACAAACCATCAATTCAAGCACCAATATCAATATGAGAATTGAAATTAATACTAATCTATCATCCATGTATACATGTACATTGATCAAAATTAGAAACATATACATATATTCAAATACTAATTACCGGAGGTAATAAGAACATGAAATTCACATTGGAATAATCTATATTCATGTAAATTATAAACAAGTAAATCATGTACATTTAATTATTAATCATGTATACAAATCTCAATATTAAACGGTTATTAAAAAAAAATACAATTCAACTCTTTAAAAACCCAAACGTTTGATATGTATTGAAAAACCCTTTTAAATCAGAAGTTAAAACTTTGCTTTTTGGGAAATTGGGCAGCAGGAAGAAGGCCAGTCACGAGTCACCCAGGCAGTGGTGACTCGTGACACGCAGGGAAGAGGAAGGTCACGTGGCGTGACTCTCCGTCACGTCTCGTGACTTCCCAGGGAAGGGGATCACGGCGTGATGCCCCATCACGTCCAGTGACCTTCTTCAGGGAAGAGGTCACGGCGTGATGCTCCATCACGTCTCGTGATCTTCTTCACACACTCTATCTTCTTCTCCAAACTAATTTTCAGAAATTCTAGAAAAACGTGAAAAACCAGAAGATCAAGAAAATAGAGTACTTCTAAAATTCAAAACCCCAGCTTACCCAAAACCGTTTTTCAGGTAATAAATTTTTAAACAAATCCTTTCAAGTCTCCAAAGCACATTTACAAAAAGATTAATACAAATTAATCACATTCTTAAACAATCAAATAACATTCACAGAGGGTCACAAACCCAGAATCTTTCCTTTTAACGCACATATATACTGGCTTCCATTTAACATGCAAAGCAACAGGACTTTAACACTACCAATCATACATATAAATTCTATTACTTATGCATTTTGATAAAACAAACACATACATAAATAACATTCATATTAGAACATCATCCAGGACTCGAAAATGAGAAAAGAATCCAATAATGAGAAAAGACCGACACTCCCAAACCTGTAATGAAGTCCAGAAATGTCCACTGTAACTTTCAATCCACAACTTTATCTTTTCCTTTATCGAATTCTTCTCTTCAACAGATTACATGAACCAACAAATAAAACCCAATATCAATCCAGAGAAAAACAGTAATGCAAATCCTTTCTTAAGGAGCAGATGGAGAACCACAGGAAAAACTGATAGCCACTTACCTTCTGAAGCTTCTATCACATCCAAACCCTAGCTCTACAATAGAAGAACACACATGCAGATGGAAAAAAAGAACAGAAACACAAGAGAAGAGGAGTGGTTTACGTGAGAGAGAGCAAGAGAGAAAACCTCAGGTCTTTTGTTTCCAGCCAACTAAAAATTCCTCAGACCTCTCTTTTCCCTCACCCACGTGCACACACTCACCTCTCCACTTGGCACACATGCACGGTGTAAGCACCGTGTCCTGGAGCGGTCCGGATTGGAGGTTACCCTATGATGAAATCAATGTTCAAGGCCTGTGCAGGAGGCTGAAGTTGGAGGTTTTAGTCCCACGTTCCATGAGAAATGAGGTTTTTCTACACTTCAGGGGCAGAGGGGGAGAAAACGGGAGTTTTCTGAGTAAAAAAGGTTTTTTGTCCTCCACAGACGGCCAGACCGTCTGTGGAGATAGCCCGTCGCTTCGAGTCACCGACGGCTCAGGGTTTTTTTCGACGCCCGTCGGAAAGTCACCGCCCCTGTCAGGAGCCGCCTGGTTTCCCGGAGCACGCAACCGTTCCGACGCCCGTCGGTGGATGTGGCAGGGCCGTCGGAAGTGTCCTTGTGTCAGTAGGATTCTTCCGACGCCCGCCCCTACGCACCGACGCCCGTCGGTCGTGTCTGGCTATATAAGGTCCGGATTTCCACTTCAAAAGGGTTGGAAAATTTTTCAGAAGGGGAAACTCTGCCAAAATTCGAGCACATTTCCTCTCTCTTCCAAAAACACACATTTTCCAAAGAACTTTACTTAATCAAGGATCAAATCGATCAAAGGAACTAAAAGCTAATTAGTTTTCTTTAGATTTGGACTCCTAAATCGACTTTCTGAAGGATCGGAGGTGAAATAGCTCATTTTCTCTCTCTGATCTTTCATTCTCTTACTTTCTCGTGGAACGCGCGGGGATCTAACCGACATCAAAATTCTACCCAAGGCAACTATCTGAGGGTAAATATTCCGGATTCTCTCTCCATTTTATCTCATATTTAATTATTTATCATTCATTTATTCATTCCGTGAAAATTTTGAATACGTATTATTACTTTTCTTCATTTTGACTCCCTCATCTCCTTCTTGGATAAAACTTGTTTCTTTTTGATCTCAAAAGGCCCTTTTCTCCCTTCTGTTTTCTGGAGACAGAGGTGACCGACGGGTCATCTTTATGACCGACGCCCGTCGGTCACCCACCTACAGACGCCCATCCTTGAGTGACAAACGGGCATATCGAATAACCAAACCGACGCCCGTCGGTCAATCAGGAAAGGCCGTCGGTGGGTTCTGCCTCCATTTTTTGATCATTTTCCATCTCTATTCAGTCCCTTCGATTTCTTATGTGTTAATTTTATGAATGTTGACATCTCTCAACTTTTTGTGAGTGTATATTGGTTCTCTTGGATAACTCCGAGCTTGAGTGGTCGCCTACCATGCATGGTGGATTTCGTCTGGTTTAGTTTTCTTAAACCTCTTGATTTATTTCTCTCGCTTTTTCATTCATTGATTATTTTATATGAATAAGTTTTTTTTTTATCCCGTCGAATGTAAGAATAGATTAACGATTTGTACTTAAATAAAATTGAGTTTCGTATAAAATGCAAAAAGGGTCCAACGCCCTATTTTCATCCAATAAAAATCATCACATATTAAATATCCCATTTTTTATAATGATGCATGCGAGGACCAAAGTCCTCAAGAATAAATGAATAACCCGATTTATGCATGATTCGCACATTTATGGAAGGGAGTTGTATTCCGCTCCTGGTGTTATTGTAATTTATCGCTTTTGATATTTATTCTGCCCATTTATCGCTTTCAAAAATGTGAATAAATGTGCCTTTTAATTAAACTGCATAGTGTGGAGAGAGAGCGAACTAATGACATTAAAATTTGATCATAAACTAATTGAGGTAGAAATAGATGAGAAATCCCGGACCCAGCTCTGGTCTTTGGGCTCAAGAGGTTAGAGGTTATCCTCCAAAATACTTCTTGGGTCACTAGACTTTAGCGCTAATCCTAGGCCTCATGGCCCAACATGGATGCTAAGCGCAGTCTTAGGCTCTCCGAGGCGAGAGAAACTTTCCCAATGTTCTATTGGGTGGCGACTCCATGATACCTCCTTGTTGCCCAACATAGACGCACTTGCGATTCATCGTAAGCTGCCAACGGACCCGCAAATGCCCCGGTCGCCCACGTTGCGGGCGGTCGAACGGGCGGCGCATCGGGATCCGGCGCGCGTCACAGTGGCGACTCCACTGGGGACGTTTATGGTTCGAGATTTCGATTTGAAAATACCTCTTTTAACATTTATGATTAAAATTTAATTCATAAATTTGCTTTCTCTCAAATTTGCATTTACATATCATTAGAGCCTTAGAATAAGCTAGTTTGGTCCCTCTTTTAGCCCCGGTGCGTTCCTGAAGCATCTCCTCATTTTCACTCAATTTGGGGAAGTGTTAAGGATAATCACCAGCCCAAGCCAGGTACCTCAATGGTATATCAAAATGATGACCCGATCGGTCGCTATGCTCGTGATGAGCTAGACCCGTCGGCAGGGATCATGCTTGGGTAGCCTCAAAGAAACATCTCCCTCGTCCAAAGCTCATGTAATGACTGTAGTCACTTTCCACAGGTGAAATGAACCGTAATCTCATGCTTGCTGTATGGATCCTCACATATTGGGTGAATCCAAATATCTCGCTTGGTAACCTAGCCAAAGGCTATCATGCCCCGGTAGGGCCATGTCGAAATTTATGGACCGTTCGAATACGTGACGATCATTATCCATCTGCTTGTACATTAGCATAGGAGTGTTATGCTGCCGGTTTTTCGCCGCGCACCATACGCGTCCATTGGGTTCCTCGTTAACCCTTGGGCAAATCCCACCTAGGAAAGAGACTGCACGACCACGCGTGTGGGAGAAATAAGGGTGGAAGGACTTACTTGCTTGCTTGTGATCTGTAAATGTTGCATATCACGATCATGCATTATACGTACATTTCATGCATCATTCTAACTTTTGTCCCTGCAGCCATCATAGATCTGCCCAGGTGGACTAGATCACCGACCGGGCGACTGATCCGAGTTCTCACTCCTGAGCTGTCAGATAGAGAAGGTCTGCTGGAGATCTTATCAGAAGTAAGTGGCACAGTATCTCATATGGCAAACTCACCCAGGGGGGAAGACGCCACCAGGGCCATGATTGCCGAAGAAGTGGGCCGTCGATTTGAAGAATTCGAGGGAAGGATGATGAATATGTTGGCCGCCTTGACGCAGCAGAACGCTCAGCCGAATGTTCCCCAGAATCCTCCTCCTCCTCCCCCAGTGAGACTGAATGAGCCTGAGGAAGAAAGAGTTGAAAGGCGAGAGGAGCCCGTTAGGCCGCCACCGGTAGAGTTGAGATCAGTGGCTTCGGGAGAGATGAGAAGAAGGCCGGTGCTGAGAATTGATGACGATAGAGATGTCGAGGATGATAGGTTGAGCATGGCATCCGAGAAGGGGAAGGCACCTCAGGCTGATGACTTTATTCTGAAAAAGATGGAAGAGAGGTTCGAGGCCATGGCTCGTATGATAGGTAGAGCTCACGGGATGAATCCTGAGGATAGGGAACTGGACGGAGAGGACCCGATCCCTTATAACTTCAAGATGCCGGACGTGCCGAAGTTCGATGGTACTTCTGATCCTACTGCACATGTGAAGCAATATTCTCTGGTCATGAAGGGGACCACATTGTCTAAGAAGCAGAAAGTGGAATACTTTTGTCTGAGTTTGACCTCTCATGCCATAGATTGGTATCACAGCCTTGACCGCCGCACTAAAGAAGATTGGGATCTGCTCACTGAGGAGTTTCTGAAACAGTACGATTGCAATACCAGAATGGAGGTGACTCTGAAAGATCTTGAGCTGCTCCAGCAGAAGGCTGGAGAATCCTTCCATGAGTACCTTACCCGATGGCGGAACCGAGTGATGGAGATGCGCCGGAAGCCTGATACCCAAGATCAGATTCGCCTTTTCATTAAGAACGCGAGCCCATACTTGAAGGAGGGACTGAGGATGAAGGGGTTAAAAGACTGGGAATCTCTCAAGGATATAGCAATCGAAGCAGAGGGAGAGTTCTTGACCCGGAAAGCTAACAATGATAATTTTGCCAAAAGGGCTAACCCCGGTCAAGGAGCTAGTAAGCCGGCAGGCCCCAGTAACAGCACTAGAAGAATGGGTGAAGTGTCTGCTACTGAGGTAACCACCCCGAGGAAGTTTTCGAACTTAGGGAGACCATTATCCTGGGTCTTGAAGAGGCTGATGAAGGAAGGAAAATTGCGTCCTCTAACTCCTAGGCCGTCTCCGACACAAGGGAAACCGGGACATAAGGACAACGAATTCTGTGCATTCCACCAGTACTCGGGCCATGTCACTGATAAATGCAAAGCACTTCGGCACTCGGTTCAGGACTTGATCGATAGCAAACAGATCTCTGACCCTGAGAGGAGGGAAGCTGAGAAGAGGCCTGGTTATAATGCTGTACCCCCACCTGTGTTCATGATCCAATCTAGCCTGCCAGAGTGGTACGTGCTGCAAGATCTGTTTGGGAATGAGGGATCTGCTGTCGGTAATTCCGAGGATGAGAAGGAGAGTGCGGTTGTGGCGACTCTTGATTGTTGGTCCAGCAGTGAGAGCGGTGGAGAAACCGAGGCTGAAGAGGGATTGAACCTTGATCTGTGGGGCTCCGATGGAGAAGAGGAAGAGGTAGGCGCTGTCACTAGAAGTGGAAGGGTGATCCCTGAGATTGCAAAGCTACCTGGGCCAGTACAGCCAGTGGCAGAGAAAGAGCCAGAGGAGGAACAGATTATAAAGCAATTGAAGAAAACCACGGCTCAGATATCCATTTGGGATTTGTTGAGGCAATCCCCCTCTCATAGGCAGAAGGTAGTAGAGGCTTTGGTTGAAGCCACAGTTGCCACCACTATTTCCCCATCAGAGCTTTTGGGTTTAATCAAGGGAGGATCCGAGGAGAGGTTGATCTTTTCCGACGTCGACTTACCGGCAGAAGGCCGTAATCATAACCGACCCTTATATATTAAGGCACAGATTAGCGGCAAGCACACTGCTTGCGTTATGGTGGACGATGGGTCTTCTATCAATGTATGCCCTTTGATAGCTTTGCAAGCTTTTGGCTTAAGCAGGGATATGCTCAGCGGGTCCGACCTGACTATCACGGCCTACGATAACTCGAGGAGGCAAGCCTCGGGAACCTTCAGGACTTTGGTTAAGACGGGACCTATCGAAGTGGAAGTTGAATTTGTGGTTCTGCCCATTCCCGCCAATTTCTCGGCTTTGCTAGGGAGACCATGGTTTCATAAATTAGGGGGAGTGCCATCCACGCTGCATCAGATGATAAAGTTCCCGCACGAAGGGGAGGTGGTAACTATCAAGGCGACCAGGGAGAACCAGGTCTCAGCGCTAGAAATTGCCAATCAGCCATTCAGTGGTTTTCATGTATCTATGATAAGGGAAGAGCGCGGGTCAGGAGATAGCCCGGCCGTTGTTAATATGATGAGGAAGATGCACTATCTTCCTGGGGCTGGATTGGGCAGAAGCTCCCAAGGGTTGCCGACCGCGATCACCACTCGAGGGCAGAAGAACCGGAAAGGTCTGGGGTACAGAGGTGGTTTTAGCAAGAAGAGAGTAACAGACAGGATCCCCCACATTTCAGAGAGCTTTGTCCCCGCATCCTCAATATGCGCTTATATTGGCGAAAATGAACCTCAGTGGGTAGATGGGAGGATTGTCCCCGGCTTTGAGATTTTTAACGATGTGTATGACTGGAGCGTCGGGTTTGTCAGGACCGCTGCAGGCTTTTGGGATGAAGAAGTCATGACTCAGGGGATCATTTGGGATAAGTGCGAGCTTGAGGAGGTCGTTACTGAGAAAATGGTAGCTGCCAGGCTAAAAGGAAAAGGGAAGGTAGCAGATTTAGTGATGGGACTAGAGGATTTGCAGTTTTCTTCCGACGTGCCTGAAGGGCCTCTGCTAGATCAGAAAGTCAATGAGCAAGCTGCAGCGGCATCAACCTCGGGAGTGGCAGAGGAAGATTCTAGCCTAGATTGTCTTTTTATTCCAGAACTTTTTTATGATGTAAATGATGACAATAATATTATCAATAAGATGAACAATTTCACTTATTTGTGCGATGTTTCTGATGATTTCAACATGCATGAACATGATCATATTCCATCAATTTTTGACATTGACTCTACTGGCACAATGTCTTTCAATCTTGGAACCTCGGAAAATCCGAGAGAAATTCTAATAGCATCAGATATAACTCCTGAGGAGAGAAAAAATTTTGAGAGAATAATAAGAAAACATGAAAAGGTCTTTGCCTGGACCTACGAGGATATGCCGGGGATTGACCGGGCCGTGGCAGAGCATGCCATCCCCACTTACCCAGATTGCAGGCCTGTGAAGCAGAAGTTGCGAAGGCTGAGACCAGAATGGGCTGATAAGGTTAAAGAGGAAATCCGACAGCAGATCGAGGCTAAGTTTCTGGTGGAAGTCCAATACCCTACTTGGTTGGCGAATGTGGTTCCTGTGGCTAAGAAGAACGGAAAGGTCAGGGTGTGCGTGGATTATCGAGATCTTAACAAAGCCTGTCCTAAAGATGATTTTCCACTGCCCCATATTGATGTATTGATAGACAGTGCCGCCAACTGCGCGATGTACAGCTTTGGGGATGGGTATGTGGGCTACAATCAGATCCTGAACAAGATAGCTGACCGGGTCAAGACCGCTTTTATCACGGAGTGGGGTACCTATGCTTATCGGGTTATGCCTTTCGGCCTGAAGAATGCGGGGGCCACGTACCAAAGGATGGCAACCAAGATCCTAAGTGACCTGATTCACAAAGAAGTGGAGGTGTATGTTGATGATATGATGGTCAAATCAGCCACCCGAGAGGGGCACTTTGAGGCTTTAGAGAAGTTCTTCACCCGGATCGACAGGTATAATCTGCGACTTAATCCCAAGAAGTGCATTTTCGGGGTGACTTCAGGAAAGCTGTTGGGACATGTCGTCAGTCAGAGGGGGATAGAAATTGACCCCGATAAGGTGAAAGCTATCAGAGAGATGCCTGTGCCACAGAAGGAGAGAGATGTAAGGAGTTTTCTAGGCAAGTTGCAGTATGTTAGCCGGTTTATTGCCAAGCTCACTTCGATATGTGAACCTGTTTTTAAGCTGCTTAGAAAGAACCAGCCCGTAGTCTGGAATGAAGACTGTCAGAGAGCTTTTGATAATATCAGGGAGTACCTGTTAAATCCGCCAGTACTAAGGCCTCCGCAACCTGTTAAACCGCTTATTCTGTACCTAGCAGTAGAGGACGGTTCAGTAGGCGCCATGATGGCTCAAGAGGATGAGTTTGGGGTGGAGTTTGCAGTTTATTACCTCAGCAAGAAGTTTCTGGCTTACGAAGTAAAATATGCTGAGGTGGAAAAGATCTGCCTTGCAGTGATTTGGGCGTCAAGGAAGCTAAGGCATTACTTCCACTCGTACAAGGTTCAGGCCGTAGCCAAGCAGAACCCTTTAAGATATTTACAGGAGGCACCATCTCTGCTTGGAAAGATGGGGAGGTGGTTGCTCTTGCTACAAGAGTTTGATGTGCAATACATCACCCGCAAGACTATTAAGGGGCGAGCTGTAGCCGAATTTCTTGCTGAGCATCCTATCCAAGGGGACACCCCCGAATTTACCTTTCCTGACGAGAGCATAGGCGCGATTTCTGTTCAGGGATGGCAGTTGCACTTTGACGGGGCG